>UESW01004671.1:605569-619232 GCA_900491605.1 Calamus simplicifolius | reverse complement strand
CGCCAACGCCGACGAAACTCAGAGGCATGTCTACTATATCAGCAAAGCTCTTCATGACGCGGAGACCAAGTACTCCCGCACCGAAAAGATTATTTTTGCATTAATCGTCTCTGCTCAGCACCTCAGACCCTACTTTCAAGCCCACTCGGTAGTGGTGCTCATAGACCAGCCACTCAGAGCAATTCTATCCTGGCCCGACACCTCGGGCGGCTAGCGAAATGGGCAATCAAATTGAGAGAATTTGATCTGTCTTTTCGGCCGAGGTCGGCCATGAAGTCCCAAGTCCTTGCAGTCTGCCTAGTTGAGTGCACCTAGATGGAGGAATCACCCAAAGAGCTCAACTCGGCCCCTCCAAATGCGACAGCCGAGGGCGAGGGGCGGGATTGGGTCCTTCATGTCGACGACGCTTCGAATTCTCAAGGGAGTGGAGCCGGCCTCATCCTAGCTAGTCCAGAGGGAGAAACGGTGGAATATACCCTACGATTCCTTTTTCCCACAACCAACAATGAGGCGGAGTATGAAGCCTTGCTGGCAGGCATGAGACTGGCCAAAGAGCTTGAAGTGGAATGCCTCTGAGCTTTCACCGACTCCCAGCTCATTTCTCGGTAGGTCACTGGAGAATTCGAAGCCTGGGATCCAACTATGTCTCGCTATTTGGGTAAGGTCCAATCACTATTCTTGTCATTTACTCACTTCAGTGTCAGCTATATCCCCCTGGGCAAGAACGCCAAAGCTGACGCGGTATCCCGATTGGCCACCTCAGCCGACGGAGCCCTGGGAAGAACGTATGTGGAGCATTTAGAAGCTCCAAGCATCGACGCTACCGAGGAGGCCTTATCGATCGGCCGAGAGCCATCGTGGATGGAGGCTTATGTCCGATATCTCACCGATGGCACTCTCCCTGATAATCCGCCGAAGCTAAGCTGCTTAAGAGACGAGCCCTCAAGTTTCTGATATTAGACAGGTGCCTGTACCGAAGGTCCTTCTCCTACCCGCTCCTCTGGTGTGCTACCTCGGCAGATGCCGATTACATTCTGCGTGAGATCAACAAGGGCATTTGCGGGAACCACTTGGGGGAAGGACACTGACGTACAAGGCCTTATGACAGGAATATTATTGGCCCACCATGAGGGAGGATGCAGCCAAGCTGGTGCGGAGGTACGATAGTTGCCAGCGGCACGACCACATTCAACGATGACCGACTACCTAGCTGAGTCCCTTGTCGGCTTTGTGGCCCTTCGCTCAGTGGGGATGGATATACTAGGACAGTTTCCTTGATGACCCTAACCTTCTCTTCCGCCTATGAATGGCTTCCTCCATTTTTGCTGCCCGGGCGTCGAACTCTCGGCGATCTCCTCGGCATTGGAAGCCCACTTCCCTGCAGCCTCCACCTCGATGTCGAGAGACTGGATACGCAGGTATTGAGCTCCGATGGTTGCCTCGGTGACCTCCAGGCATTTCCTCAAATGCTCGAGATCAGCCTCGGCCTGACGTTTGACCTCGTTGAGCTCTTTGGCCCGCTCGACTAAGGCCACTACTAGGGCCCCCTTGGCCCTCTCTGCCTAGGCTCGAACCTCAGTGGCCTTATGCCGGGACTGGTAGAGCGCTTCTTTGGCCCGAGCAAGCATGTCCCTCAGCGCCACAAGGGAGTTCACCATCTGCATTAGAGGGTCATCGTTAGTAAACAATCGGAACTGGTAAGAGCTGCGCGTAAAGAAATAACCACAACACTTACCCATAGTTGAGCTGAGAAGGCATCCTAGAGGAGTGACGCAGCCCCTCGGCGATGGAGCTCTCTCTAAAATTCGGGGCGGCAGATCTGAGTCACCAGTCGCTCAGCTACCAGCCCCTGATTCATCAGCGACAGTTTGGCAGGGAAGGCCTCGGGCTCATCCTTCCTATCGGTCCCGGCCTGGTTGGATGCTGCTGGGGCCGCATCAAAGGCCGGCCTCTCTTCCTCGGCCTGCAGACCTGCCATCGCCTGGTCTCGCTCAGCCTCGACCTCACGTGGAATTCCCTCTAGGGTCACCTCGGTCTCGGGGTGATGGCCTTGCATCTGGAAAGGTTGACTCCTCGACCGGGGGGGGGGGGGGGTGGCTTCGGTTTGAGGCCCTTTGGGAGGCGTGTCGGCTGTTAGATCGATGGGAGGGACCGGTTCTTGGCTCCCTAGAGGTTGTTCCTGATGCCCTCGGGGTCGGCGGATCAATGGGGCCGGGGTCGGAGATCGAGCCGGAGACCGGGGTCTCTTACTCGATGGCTCGGCGTTACTGATGGCCTTCTTCTTCTTAACCGCTGCCCTCCTCACCATACGATCTGGTAGCTTCATAGCTGCAAAAAACAAAGTCGGTTAAAAAAAAAGAGGAGAAATGAAAGGGGGGCAGTGAGAGGAAGGGCATCTAAGGCTGCTCACCACCGCTCGAGAGGAGGCCCACGAACTGGAGGTTATCCTCGGTCAAAAACTGGTTACACTGGGGGATATCGGTCGTCTGCAACATACCGAAGGCCTCCTTGTCCCTCGGAGTTACCAGGTGATTCTGGTTCGGCCCTACATTTGGGTCCCCCCAACTCGGCCTCCCCCTTCGAGGTCGGCGAAAAAAAACCGGGCCTTCCACCCTTTGACCGAGGTAGGGAGGCTAAACTTCAAGGCTCGAGTGGGCCAAGGTTGGAATACCCACCAACCTGATTGCTGACGGAGGTCATCAAAACTACAGAAAAGGGACACCTTGGGCTCTAACCCGTGGAGGCGGCATAGAACAAAGAAAGAACAAATGGTTCGGACGGAATTTGGAACCAATTGCGATGGCGTTAGAGAATAGAAGTCAAAAAGGTTAGCGATCAAAGGATGAAGAGGCAATCGAGGCCGGCCTTGAGAAAGGCCTCGTACAGAGCAACCCTGCCAGGATGGAAGGAGATTACCCTATCATCCGGGGTAGGGGCATACAACCGGATGCTATCTGGGATCCTATAGATGGCTCTAATCCTGGCAGCTCTTGGCTAGTCACGGTGGAGACAACCCTGTCAGGAGACTCTAAAGAGGCTCTACGGGTTCCAACGGTGACCAGACGGGTCCTGGTGGGGGCCCGACCGATAACCCACTGCTGGGATAGAGGAACCTGGTCCTCGAAGGAAGAGGAAGAGGACCAGGAGGGAGTGGGAGATGGAGAATCCTGCATGTGCAGGGGAGGAAAATAGCCCTCGGGGAGGGCGGAAGAGGACCAAGAAGGTGAAGAGGACATGGGAGAAGGACTGACCTGGCTAACAGGGAAAAATGGCGGGGAGGATGGCAGGATCCGAACAGAGGAAGCTCAGGAAGAAGAAGATTCTGAGAGTAGTGAGGCATCAGATTTGGAGCGTTCCCCCTATTATAGCTCCCCTTGAGTCGTCCTGCCTGAGCCAACCTGCCACGTGCATGCCTCCTGCTGGGAGGGACGCCTCGGCAGTCATTCAGCACTGATAGCGGGATATCGATAACGTCATCCTAATGATGGCGATGATGGCCATTGCCTTTCCAAGAAGGATCCTCACACATCCAATGGTACAGATCAGTAGGTGCAGCGACGCTACAACATCCCATGCCACTGACACTAATAAGTCCTCGCATTCCGTGGACACTTACCCCTGTTGCCATTGGTGGCCAGACTAGATCTACTGCCGGTCGAGCTCACGCCCCTTTCGATGGACGAAAAGTGAACCCGCACCACCTCAGGGGTGGGGGGCATTTGATATGGCTGATCAAGCTCTATTAAAGCTAACGAGGTAAAAGCCTGAAGGGGAGTTCCCCTCGGCCTCGGACCTCCAAGGTCCTCTCAGCCTCAGGCCTCCAGGGTTCCCCTCCATGTGGCCCACTAGCTCTCCGCAACTACCACGTGGCCCACTATCTTCCTACAACTGCAACATAACCCACTAGTCTTTTGCAACCGCCACGTGGCCCATTAACTTCCAAGGATTACGGATGATGGGATGTTACAAACGTGGCCAGACCCATTATTGCCTGTACGGCCATCACTTTCCGAAAGCATGCAGAAAGGGAACTTTGGAATGGATATAAAAGGGAGAGTTAGGTTTTTTCCTGAGGACAATTTTTTGAGAACTATCTTCCAAGGCACTAACTTGACCGTCGGAGGGTCCTCGCCGGAACCCACTGGTCCCTGAGGACTTTCTTGCAGGATTCCCATTGAAGAGGTGAGACTAGGAGCTCCTTGGTCACTCGGCATTAAGAAGACGTGCTTTGGTGACAACAGAGGGGTAGAGAATAAAGAGAAGGGTGGGGGGGGGAGGCGTGTAAGGAGGGTCTACCTACCAGTCATGCTTTCGGCCTCCATTGGAGTCTTCTCCCGGGTGGAGGGGGCAATGGGACGGACGCACGATGGGTGGACGGGGCCGGCCATTTTGTTTGGGCCCGGAAGCCAACTTCCTCTCGTATTTATAGATTAAATACGAGATGGGTGGACGCACGATGGGTGGAGGGGGAAATCTTTTAACCGACTTCCTCTCGTATTTATAGATTAAAGTGGAATTTTATCACCTGGAAATCTTTTTAACCGACTTCCTCTCATATTTATAGATTAAACTTCGTAGCCTTGACGCAACCGACTTCAATTTTCCATTCCAGCCATATGGGATCCTCCGCTCCACTCTGCACTACTTAACAACTAAATCGGCGCCCAACGAAAGCCATTCGCTCTGAACCAACTCTAGCGACGTTAACTTTGTAGCTTCCGAGGAGGACAAATTAATCGCACGTTAGTATTTTATTTTTAAGTATCTCTTAGTTATTTATCTTTTAATTTTTGTTATAAAAAAAAAACCTTTGTTCTACGTGTCAGCTCCCCCTCCTCTCTGGGGCCACCGACAGCACACCTGCACACTTGTGGTAATCGGATAGAGTTTTACTAGTCTTTATGTAGCGCTCCATAAAGAGCTAGAGAACCCCAACTAATTATCATAAGTGGCAGACACACGAAAACACATCCTGTTAAAAACTTTTCACTTTCATCTCAATTATATGCACAAATCACCCAATCAACATTTAAGCATCAACCTGCTCAGATAATATTTTTCATGACATTCCTCAGGCAGTTTACAAGATCACATTCACATTCGACATTAAAATCCTAAGTGCACATCATACTCATAATCTTCTCCAAACATAAGTCTCGTATTCATATCCAAAAAGGTCTAAAACATCATTACATCCCACTGTACACATACACATATACAAAATACAATTATCAAACCACACTCTCTCAATATACAAGGCTAGCATTTAAACACTCTTGCATCCAAGCAAGCTTCACCAGCTAGGGGTCCTGTCCTGTTTATCTTGGGATCCTGGCAGAAATACTCACTGATCTGAAAGAACATTTAAATCATAGAGGGATGAGACCTAAGTCCCAGTGACTGGATAACCATCTAACTATAGAGAAATAGAGAACCATAACCTCTTAATTTCAATCGTATGCTGAAACTATTTAACTTGTACAACTCAAAGTACATTTTTAACATGATATCAGATAAATAAAATGTAGCTTATTCTTCAAATAACATATCAGTACTGGAATACTCTATTATAACTCTTCACTGAAAGATAACTCATTAAAATAAAACTTCATGCATTACAATATGAAGATATGCATTCTTTATCTACAACTCAGACTCCCATCAGGATCTACTTGCCCACTGGCATCTCAAGTAAGATCTCCCTCTTGGGATAACTATTTGGCCCATTGGCCCTTTTTATATCACAACATATGCTTTTAGATCTCATGATGCTGGGCTGTGTGTGTAATGCCTCTGAGGTACCACCCTACAGTCGCCTTTCTGTAGGTGTACTCTCATCGGGTGCGTGACTAGCAACAGGATCCCCGCACAAATAGCACCCCTTACCCGTGCGGTTCACCTGGCAAAGTGCTTTGTTCCTTAACCCTGGAACCTCGGGTTTTCTCTCTGCCCCCACGGGCTATATATAGTAATCAGCTCCACTGAGCTATGATTCATGCCCCCACGGGCTGCTCACAACCAGCCCCACTGGTCTGGTTAGGCATGCACTCACCCCTGATTCTGGGGTTCATCGTACGATCTGTTCGCAAGGAGGTGCCGGCTCGATAGTAGTGTGCAATGCTCATGCTATAGTACAGTCTAAAGGATGATCAGCCCCCTAGCTGCCTGATGCTCAGTATGACTCATACATCATTTGTAAAGCTTTATCATGCAAATATGCCATGTATACATTAAAAATTCCCTCATTGAAACTCATGCTTATGTGTTTATGCTCAAAACTCATTTATCAGATTATCATATACTAGGTTCTCATTTATCATATTTAAAACATACATAATACTCAGCTAAACATAACATACCATAACTAGGTATAAATCTCATTATACTAGCTCAAATTAACCTCTCATTGCTAGATGAGAAATCCACTCACCTTAGTTGGTTACTCCTCGACTAGTACAACTGGTACTCAACTCTGGTATTCCGGCTCCCTGGAATAACCCTCTTGACCTACGTCAACATACAGATACAATAGCTATTAGGATTACCTCCACACGAGGTTTTCCCATGAACCATGCATGCATACATGATCTATCCTCTAATATCTCATTATTTTCTTCCACCCTATCTCTACTCAAGATTACTTCTACTATTACCTCAAAATACACTAAATCTAGAAAATCTAAAGTCATACAAGATCTAGGGAAGCTATAGCTTACCTGGAGTCGAGCACAAACCCCCAAGCTTCCCTTTCCCTTTCTCTTTCTTCCTCCTTTTCTTCTTCTTCTTCTTCTTTTTTCCTCTCTTTTCTCCTCTTCTTTCTTTCTTTCTTTTCTCTGGCTGAACCCACGTTCCCCTTTTTCTCTAATGACTTGGGGACCAAGTCATAGGAAACTTAAGGGTTAAGGCATGCCAAATCTCCCTTTTACCCTCACACCTCTTAACACACGCTTTTTGGAAAAACACGTGGCTCACTTATAACCATGCTATTTTGCCCTTATATTTTCTTTCCTAAGTTGCCCTTAACAAAATTTGCAATTGACATCGGAGCCTTTTCCCATTTTACCCCTGATATAGCATTTTTTAATAGATTTATAGCCCAGATCATCCTTTTTCGCTTAAATCTATACTTTTATGTAACATTTCTAAGAAAAGACTTTACCATCTTGAAGAACTCGATTTTATAAATCCAACGGTTCAAATGGCATCTAAATCGGACTTGAAACGGATTAAATATGAATTTCTCAAGATTTAACTCCGAAAAACCTGCCGTCACGGAGTCGGCTCGAACAGATTGCGAGTCGGCTCGAGCAGAAGTAGGGGTCGACTCCAGAAAAGTAGGGGTCGACTCCTGAAAAGTAGGAGTCAACTCCAGCACTGCAGGGTCGACTCCTAAGCGTGCCGAAAGTTTAAAAAACGTGCCGGAGTCGACTCCACTCTGATTAGAGTCGACTCCAACCACTAAAAACGTCATTTTTAGGATAAAACTCAAACTAACTTGATTTTTCTTGTGATTTAAACCCATTAAAACTTAAGTCTCTAAATTTCTCAAATCAGACTCATTAACATTTAGAAATATACTTATTTACTCTAAAATTTCTTCTCTTTATATTTATCAAAAGGCCAACACACCCATATTTCAAGAAAACTTTCTGACTTTCATTTTAACTGAAAATGTCATAGATTACAAGGTTTTCAGGATGTTACACTACGGGATTTAAAATGTTTATTGATTTAAAGATTCTCAGTTTATAAATAGATCATGACTATAATCTATTGACATGAATTACCGAAAGTTTTTTTATTTTCATTTAATTATATATATATTTTTTCAATAGTAATGAGCTAATGTGTTGAACCATTACAGGTACGAAGAAATTTAACATGCATTCTGATTATTTAAAGGTAAGCAACTTGACGTTATTGGATATTTTAAAAATTTTAGTAACATATTTTATATATCTCCATAGATAAAAATTTAAGTTAAATAAGTTTAGTATATTATTATTTTTAACTTAAGTCATCTAAGAATTTTTCAATTAATGCTTCTTAATTTTACTCTTCTGCTTCTTAATTTTACTCTTCTTCATTTAGGATTAAGTCGACACTAATAGTTATAGTAGTCGTTTTGACATGATTTTTAGAAATGGTCTGAACGACTTATTAGAAACGGTACCAAAAAATACTTATTAGAAACGAATCATATTATAAAGACTTATTAGAAACGATACCAAATTGGATAAACGGTCAGAGAAAATTGCCACGGTAAAAGAAAATTGCCATAACTAATTTCTATCCATATGTTTAGATCTACCTCTATCTTTATCATTAAAATTTATTGTTATAAAAAAAGCATCTAAAGATCTTTATTATATATGTTTAAATCATTGATTTTTTTATTTTATATTTAATTAGGACTACTTCTATCATTTATCATATAAATAGTTATGCTTTATTTATTTTGTTACACTTAATTTTATTAAAATATTATATTTTAAAATTTATTTTTAATTTTATGGTTTAAAATTAGAATGCTTGCAATTAAATTAAATTTATACAATTTCTAGTAAGGATGTTGGAACGATCAATATTGATGAATATTTTTTTCTTAAATTTTTTGAAAGCCATATCGTAAAAATAATTTATGGTTGAGCCAGGCTAGATTCGGGCTATTTTTAAATCATATCGTTCGTTCTAATCCTACGGTTGTCCTCTACCCGTAACTTTAATAAACTCATCCAACGGTGAACATAAACCCAAAGATGGAGAGGAATTGAGGGAGAATCTAGGTGAGCGATCCAAAAAGATTCGAAAAAATCCAACTCCTCAACGAGCCAGCAACGCAGCGCTTTCCCAGAAAGACTTGCTGCACCGCCCTCCGGTGCAGCAAGCGCGTGCCGGCTGCACCGGAGGGCGGTGCAGCAAGACTTTTTCTGAGGTTAGGGTTAGGGTTTCTTCCTCAATGAGATCCGATCATTACTTTCTCGGTTCTATTCTCTATTTTGGTTCTTCCCCCGTTGCGATCATGGAGAGGGAGTGCCTCACGGAGTTCCCCCACATCTATATGGATGTAAACCTTTTTTACCCAACTATTAGAAACCTCCCTTTGTTTTACTTTTACTATTTTCTTGCTCTAATCCGGTAGATTCTTTATTCGGATTTACGGATCAGAGCAGGTATGTTGCCGCTCTTTCATGATGAGAAATTTCAATGGAAATCTTTGGATCTGATAAGGACCCGTCATTACTTCTTATCGGATGAGATTATTTAGATCTGCCCTCAAGTTGATCTTTTGCAGGAAACCTAGCTCGTAAAAGGTTTGGTTGTATATAATCTTCACGGGATTTATATATAATTCTAGGATTTCGTTAGGTTGATGATACGTCCGGTTGTTGCTATAGAATTGAAGCAGTAATTTGGAAGTTGACAGTAATTTCTTTAAAAAATATGTTTTCCTTAAAAAAAAAGTATTTTTATCATAACACTGAATTTTTAGAATTTTTTTTTCAAATTCTTACGATCTAGGGTTTGAAGACTTGGGGAAAAATTCATCAACACGCCTTGGATTTTTCACTTAAATCAAATATCACTTCTACATTTTTTTTTAAATTACTCACCTCCATTGAATTTATCGGAATACAGCAGATTAATTTCAGTAAAATATAATGCTAATGATACTTATTCAAAATTATAGTACTAAATAATCTCCCTTAGAAAGAATAATAATAAATGAGTATTTTCTTATTATTTAAATGTTAACCATAAAATTAGTTTATATTCTATCCATTTTTATCATATCCAAAATTATTTTCAATATCAATCAACCACATAATAAATCATATATTACTGCATAAGTAAAAATATATTCAAATTTCCTTTTATAATATCAAACTAGACTAACTCCTAGCAAGCTAACCATCACCAACATATAAGGATACCATAAATCTTTGAGACAATCTAATGGCCAATTGATTCAACTCACACATGGCGTTCCATTACAAAATATATCATATGCCATATATAGTGTAGGCACAAACAAATAAGTCAGCATCCTTCTACTTCTTTAGTAACTGTCACAAAATTGTAAATGAAAAAATGATTGCATTTG
Organism: Calamus simplicifolius; assembly: GCA_900491605.1. Taxonomy (NCBI): domain Eukaryota; kingdom Viridiplantae; phylum Streptophyta; class Magnoliopsida; order Arecales; family Arecaceae; genus Calamus; species Calamus simplicifolius. The sequence goes on along the minus strand of UESW01004671.1, from coordinate 609,127 downwards.
AAATACAAACTTGTAGAATACAAAAAATCAGGCCCTAAATGTACATTTGGTGATTCAAATTTTTGCCACCATCACTCCAAAGCACAATCTTGATCAAGTTCTCATCATTCAATTGTTTACAAGATCTAATTGACTTAACTCCCAACCGCACCTTCTTCTTTTCTGTAAGTTGGGCCAACATTATTCTTGCTCTCTTAAATTAGCAAACTCTTCTATAAGCATGGTAACTAAAACCTTTAACTTGAATGTCACTACAAAAGTCATTAAGATGATTTTGACTAAGAATACTGCTTTCACATCTTCAATATAGATGAGGGATTTGAGGACCCTAGAACCGAAGGTAGAATAAGCGACTGCCTTCTTATACTTACAAACTCTATATACCAGAGATTTCGAACCTTTAGAACTGAGATGTGAAAAATGCGAGAACTGGAGTTGGAAATATGCCTTACTAGTCAAAGATAGAAAAATGTCCTTTATTTAATTTTATAAAGCAATCATTAGAGTAAGTAAAAGCATTTATCTTATCAACGACAGAAAATATCTTTTATGCAAACTACTACCATAAGAATAAGACCACATGTTTTGTTTAATCATAAGTAGTGATTGAATGTGTAAAATTAAGATTTTTTTTAATCAAATGAACCAACACATCTAAATTTACAATGTTAATACAATTACTAATTTAGTATGTGACTCAAATCAAAAGTATCATATTCTAATGTTCATTAGCATCATAGTTTAGAGGGATGTGTTGTCTATTTTGATGGATTTAGGGGAGATATGTGATTAACAAAAAAAAAATAATGATGGTGTTTGATTTAAGTTAAAAATACAGGAGGTCTTAGTATTTTTTTCTTTTTTGTTTTTTCATGGATGTTAGAATCGTGAAATTTAATCTTATTAATAGAATGACATAATTGATTGGCTCGATACTAGTAATATAATGATTGAATTCTATGCTCCTCTTGTGGTCTAGAATGAACTTAAAGGGCTAAGAATATTAGAAATTGATATTATGTTGTCTCTATATACATTTTAAATGGATAAAGGCATGAGTTTTGTCTATCGTGATCCTTTGGTATGGCTTTACAGTAAGCAATATTGATATAGCTTCTTTGTTCTTCAAACATGATCATATAGCTTGTTAATATGGAGCTCTTGCTATTGTGTGTTATGATCCCTTTGCCCTTAGGAGTGGGCATGGGTTGGCTCAAAAATACAGGGCCTAGGCCCAATTTTCAGCACAAAGGATTGGGTCGGATGCAATTCTAGAGGCTTGTTTAATTTTCGGACCAAACCCAAGCTTAGAGTTTGGCTCAGCCTAAAAATTTATATATATTTTACTGTTACTAAAATTTATATATATATGCATTGTTTTATTTATATTCTCTTATTATATTTTATTATTTAATATATATTATTAAGAGAAAATGAGTTTTTCAAAAGCAAGTCATTTAGCCACCACAACAACATGAGGATGGCATTTCCTTTCTAATATTTAGTATATAATTGTTTTTAGTGGCCCAAGCTCGAATCAAGCCTAGGTTTTCAAAGATTTCTGTTGGAGACGCCGGGCGGATGGGGCACCTCGGCTACCTTGGAGACGCTGGGGCGGATGGGATGTGTTTGCGCCACGTGGTTGATTTTGCCATGATTACCCCTGTGACTTTATTAGTTATATCATTAACCACATCAGATGCCCCCCGCTCCTGAGCATGAAGGGCCACGTGTCAGCTATCCTTTGGGCGAAAGGGGCATGGAAATTTAAAAATTGACAATAGACTACGAGCGCCTTTAATGGTGGGTGAGCTAGCGTAGCTTCCCGAGGCGATATCGCCTTGCAAATCTTCCGTAATCATGGACTTGGTGGGAGCTAACGTCGGCTCCGGTGTCTCGAGGGGGTGCTCCTCGAAGGATGGGAAAAAGGTAGGCGTCATCATTGCCTCCCCGCTTTTCAAGCATCGTCATTGGCCGAGGATCCCGCTCCTCGGTGGAACCGAGGAAGCGCGCCTCGAGCACGGGCGAAATGGTCGGCACCTGAGAACCCGGCGCAATGGGTGGAGGCCACGCGGCGGATTCTCGGGTGAAGCGATTCGAAATTGGGGTATAAAAGGCGCTCTATAGGCCTGGGGGAGCGCTTTACAGCGCAATTGCTCCCTGACTTCTTCCTCTTTGAGCTTCCCTACAAATCGAGACCTTCAACCTTCATCTTCTTCCCAACTTTCAGATTAGTCTCCATTTTTTCACCCTTCACCTTTGACCCATGAACCGTAGGGCCATTAGGGAGGGTAAGAGGCCAGTTATAGAGTCATCCCCATCCCCTGGTGAGGACCACACCTCAACTGTCAGCCAAATGCCCCCGTTATGTGGGATCACAATCCGCGATCGGCCGGGGCGAATGACCAACCCCGGTGAGAGCAGTTCCCATTTCCTCTCATCGTGCGCATCTCCTCCGGCAGTTAGCCTTGATCCAAGGGCCGGAGGGGATTGCCTCCACCATGATCCCTGAGGAGGTAGAGGCCCTTAGGGCCATGTATAGGGTTCCTGATTTTATCCGTCTGTCCGCACCGGGGCCTGAAGACAGAGTGACCCCACATCCTTCAGGTCGGGTCGCTCTATATGAAGAGTTTTTTGGTGCGGGTTGCGGCTTCCTTTCCACTCCTTTTTCTTGAATCTTTGAATAGGTATAGGTTAGTGTCGGCGCAGTTGACTCCGAACTCGATTCAGATCTTCTGCGCTTTCGTCATCCTTTGTCATTTTCAAGGTTTCGTGGCCAGTTTGTCCCTGTTCCGGGCTTTTTACAAGCTCGCCGCCAGGGCGAGGGGGCCTGGTTGGTGTTTACCGCTAGGCCGGTAGGGCCCTTCCTTTAGGTCTCCCATCAAAAATTAAAGGGTGAAAATCTCGATTTCTTTTCACCTATGTGGAGGGAGTGAGGACCAATTGAGGGGAATTGGACGTCAGCTCCAACGAGAATTCGGCTATGAGCGATAAGGACGAGGAACTCTACCACCACTCTCGTCCTCCCAGATTCCTTTCTACAAGGATCTTCTGTCCGAGAGAACTTGTATGAGGCGAGCTGGCCCCAGAGTCGGTGAGCATAGAAACCCATTCCTCCTGCCCCTGTCTGGGCGTTGCCTTTGTCATTCGTTTCCTCACCCCCCTTCTCTTCTCCTCTTTCTCTTTTTTTTTTTTTACTGATGTGTGTTTTTTGTGCAGCAATAAGGATTCCCGCAGAGAAGTTTGAGACCCTTGTGCGCCAAAGAGGCTGGCGGCTGGCGGGCAGGAGGCCAGCCAAGAAGGCACGAAGAGGAGCCCGTGCCGAATCGGCCGGGACCTCAGAAGCCCCCGTAGCCCAGGCACCTGCGGAAGAGCCGGTTAGGGAGGCACCGGCTGAAGGAGCGGTCCCTGGGCCAACCGAGGCCAAGACGGAAGAGGGAGAGATTCCAGCCACTATCGAGGCCATCGTGGTGGTGTTGGATCCTGAGGAAGAAGTCCCTACCCCGCCGATTCAGCGAGGTGGGGCAGGCTATGATTGCCAGAAGCCCTCTGGCTCCC
>UESW01004671.1:497724-603801 GCA_900491605.1 Calamus simplicifolius | reverse complement strand
TAAAGAAATTGAATGCATTGTAATACATAGAAGATAATACTCAATTATAGAGGACCTATCGCTATGATTCATGTATTTAGTTTCTTGTTCAGTGTTGATAAAATATACGGACCAAGTGGGAGAATGTAGTAACCCGTCTTAATATGGTCCTAATTTATTACTAACGTATCTCCTATTAAAGTGATAACAGCCCCCCTCCCTTAATTCCTAAACGCTCGCTTGATGGGGCAAGCGTGAAGGAAATGGGTATAAAAGGAACCCATCCTAAGGTTTTCTCTCAGAGAGATCCTAAGTTTCGAATACGGTTCTCTCAAGAGAGATCCTAAAGTTTCAGAACAAGGTTCTCGAGAGAGATCCTAAGAGAGAAACCTAAAAGTGGAGGCATTGGAATTGAGTCCCTGATCAAGAGCAATCATGAAGGCATACACCATCTGAATGCGAGAGCTCGTTGATTAGAAGACCGATCCATCGAGAGGAAGAGGGAAGATCAAGAGGAAGATCAATCGAGATCGTTAAGAAAGGAAGATCTCCCGTGCAGTCCAGGAAGATCGGATTCCTTACCACCATTAAATAATAATGGCTGGATTCCTTACCACCATTAAATAATAATGGCTGGAGGTAATTATGTTTGGAGGTAATTATGTTTAAGCAATTAAGTCTAACAAGGGGGTCGTGTTTTCGGCCTCCATTGGAATCTTCTCCCGGGTGGAGGGGAAAATCTTTTTAACCGACTTCCTCTCGTATTTATAGATTAAAGCGGAATTTTATCGCCTGGAAATCTTTTTAAACCGACTTCCTCTCATATTTATAGATTAAACTTCGTAGCCTCGACGCAACCGACTTCAATTTTCCATTCCAGCCATATGGGATCCTCCGCTCCGCTCTGCACTACTTAATTAATCGCACGTTAGTATTTTATTTTTAAGTATCTCTTAGTTATTTATCTTTTTAATTTTTGTTAAAAAAAAAACCTTTGTTCTACAGGATTTAAAATGTTTATTGATTTAAAGAATCTCAGTTTATAAATAGATCATGACTATAATCTGTTGACATGAATTACCGAAAGTTTTTTTTAATATTATTTTTAACTTAATTCATCTAAGAATTTTTCAATTAATGCTTCTTAATTTTACTCTTCTGCTTCTTAATTTTACTCTTCTCCATTTAGGATTAAGTCGACACTAATAGTTATAGTAGTCGTTTTGACATGATTTTTAGAAACGGTCTGAACGACTTATTAGAAACGGTACCAAAAATACTTATTAGAAACGAATCAGATTATAAAGACTTATTAGAAACGATACCAAATTGGATAAACGGTAGAGAAAATTGCCACGTAAAAGAAAATTGCCATAACTAATTTCTATCCATATGTTTAGATCTACCTCTATCTTTATCATTAAAATTTATTGTTATAAAAGAAGCATCTAAAGATCTTTATTATATATGTTTAATCATTGATTTTTTTTATTTTATATTTAATTAGGACTACTTCTATCATTTATCATAAATAGTTATGCTTTATTTATTTTTGTTACACTTAATTTTATTAAAATATTATTATATTTTAAATTTATTTTTAATTTTATGGTTTAAAATTAGAATGCTTGCAATTAAATTTAATTTATACAATTTCTAGTAAGGATGTTGGAACGATCAATATTGATGAATATTTTTTTCTTAAATTTTTTGAAAGCCATATCGTAAAAATAATTTATGTTGAGCCAGGCTAGATTCGGGCTATTTTTAAATCATATCGTTCGTTCTAATCGTACGGTTGTCCTCTACCCGTAACTTTAATAAACTCATCCAACGGTGAACATAAATCCAAAGATGGAGAGGGATCGAGAGAGAATCTAGGTGAGCGATCGAAAAGATTTGAAAAAATCCAACTCCTCAACGAGCCAGCAACGCAGCGCTTCCCCTCTGGCGTCAAGAGAAATTCCAATGGAAATCTTTCGGATATGATAAGGACCCGTCATTAATCATATAAATTTTTTCAATAGTAATGAGCTAATGTGTTGAACCATTACAGGCCTGGAAGCATTTAAAGGTAAGCAGCTAGACGTTATTGAAATATTTAAAAATTTTAGTAACATATTTTATATATCTCCATAGATAAAAATTTAAGTTAAATAAGTTCATTATAATATTATTTTTAACTTAAGTCATCTATGTTTTTTACTCTTCTATTTCTTAATTTTACTCTTCTGCTTCTTAATTTTACTCTTCTCTATTTAGAATTAAGTCGACGCTAATAGTAATAGCAGTCGTTTAGACATGATATTTTGACCCGTTAGGAATGGTATCAAATTAGATAAACGGTCAAAGAAAATTATTCATAGGATGGTAACGGTCCGGGGATGGACAAGGGCAATCTATACCGGTATCCGTCTCCGTTAAAAAAAAACATCCCGTTCCATGCTCCATTAAGCCGTTATAGTTAACGGAATGGGCCCATTAAGCCGTTATAGTTAAGGAAGCGAGGACAGGAGATATGTGGATTTCTTGTAGTGCTACGGCACAAATCCATCTTGTATCCTCTTGGGATTGTTATTAATTAAAGGGGTTGGGGTTGTTACCCTGTACATGCTTGTGTTGGGCTTGGTATTAGTATGTGATTTGTCATTGGAGTTCTTGTAGGGAGGCCTTGATCAACCTCACCCTACCATTGTGCGCAACTACTCTGAAAGAGAGAGGATGTTAGGATGCTTTTGTATTTAGAAAAAAAAAAAAAAAAAGCCTATACCTAGCCAGGTGACAAAGGCGATACCCGAACCGTTTGCCCGTTTACAAAAAAAAAAGTAAAATTATTTTATTAAATTTATAATTTATTAAAAATTAAAAAAATAAAATTAATTAGGATAAGATAGAATAAACCCCAAAAACTAATCATTGATATTGATGCATCTAACACATTAGCTTTAACATCGTAACAAAAGAATACATTCAAATTTCAAAGCAAAAAAATAAAGAAATATCTTTCTTTAGAAATAAAAGAAAGAGATGGTACAGGGATGGGGCGGGGATGGGGGAGAATACTGTCTCGGGCCATTTACACATTTAGCCATTAATCAAAAATCTCTGTTACCGTTAAGCCGTTTAAAACAGGAATTTTCTGACCCGTTAAAAATAGTACCAGCCGAATGAATAGGAAACAGAGAATCTAGGTACCAAATCAGATAAACGGTCAAAAAAAATTGTTCGATCCATTAGAAATACCGAATCAGATAAACGGTAAGAAAAAATTGCCTTCACTAATTTCTATCCATGTGTTTAGATCTATCTCTATCTTTATCATTAAAATTTATTGTTATAAAAGAAGCTTTATTGTATATGTTTAAATCATTAATTTTTTTTATTTTTTATTTAATTAGGACTATTTCTATCGTTTATCATATAAATAGTTATGCTTGATTTATTTTTGTTACACTTAATTTTATTAAAATATTATTATATTTTAAAATTTATTGTTAATTTTATGGTTTAAAAATATGTGAGACGTAATATGCAATTAGAATGCTTGCAATTAAATTTAATTTATACAGTTTCTAGTAAGGATGTTGGAACGATCAATATCGATGAATATTTTTTTCTTAAATTTTTTGAAAGCCATATCGTAAAAATAATTTATGGTTGAGATTCGGCTATTTTGAAATCATATCGTTCGTTCTAATCCTACGGTTGTCCTCTACCCGTAACTTTAATAAACTCATCCAACGGTGAACATAAACCCAAAGATGGAGAGGAATTGAGGGAGAATCTAGGTGAGCGATCCAAAAAGATTCAAAAAAATCCAACTCCTCAACGAGCCAGCAACGCAGCGCTTTCCCAGAAAGACTTGCTGCACCGCCCTCCGGTGCAGCAAGCGCGTGCCGGCTGCACGGAGGGCGGTGCAGCAAGACTTTTCCTGAGGTTAGGGTTAGGGTTTCTTCCTCAATGAGATCCGATCATTACTTTCTCGGTTCTATTCTCTATTTTGGTTCTTCCCCCGTTGCGATCAAGGAGAGGGAGTGCCTCACGGAGTTCCCCCACATCTATATGGATGTAAACCTTTTTTACCCAACTATTAGAAACCTCCCTTTGTTTTACTTTTACTGTTTTCTTGCTCTAATCTGGTAGATTCTTTATTCGGAATTACGGATCAGAGCAGGTATGTTGCCGCTCTTTCATGATGAGAAATTTCAATGGAAATCTTTTGGATCTGATAAGGACCCGTCATTAGTTCTTATCGGATGAGATTATTTTGATCTGCCCTCAAGTTGATCTTTTGCAGGAAACCTAGCTCGTAAAAGGTTTGGTTGTATATAATCTTCACGGGATTTATATATAATTCTAGGATTTCGTTAGGTTGATGATACGTCCGGTTGTTGCTATAGAATTGAAGCAGTAATTTGGAAGTTGACAGTAATTTCTTTAAAAAATATGTTTTCCTTAAAAAAAGTATTTTTATCATAACAATGAATTTTCAGAATTTTTTTTTCAAATTCTTATGATCTAGGGTTTGAAGACTTGGGGAAAAATTCATCAACACGCCTTGGATTTTTCACTTAAATCAAATATCACTTCTACATTTTTTTAAATTACTCACCTCCATTGAATTTATCGGAATACAGCAGATTAATTTCAGTAAAATATAATGCTAATGATACTTATTCAAAATTATAGTACTAAATAATCTCCCTTAGAAAGAATAATAATAAATGAGTATTTTCTTATTATTTAAATGTTAACCATAAAATTAGTTTATATTCTACCATTTTTATATCATATCCAAAATTATTTTCAATATCAATCAACCACATAATAAATCATATATTACTGCATAAGTAAAAATATATTCAAATTTCCTTTTATAATATCAAACTAGACTAACTCCTAGCAAGCTAACCATCACCAACATATAAGGATACCATAAATCTTTGAGACAATCTAATGGCCAATTGATTCAACTCACACATGGCGTTCCATTACAAAATATATCATATGCCATATATAGTGTAGGCACGAACAAATAAGTCAGCATCCTTCTACTTCTTTAGTAACTGTCACAAAATTGTAAATGAAAAAATGATTGCATTTGAAATACAAACTTGTAGAATACAAAAAAATCAGGCCCTAAATGTACATTTGGTGATTCAAATTTTTGCCACCATCACTCCAAAGCACAATCTTGATCAAGTTCTCATCATTCAATTGTTTACAAGATCTAATTGACTTAACTCCCAACCGCACCTTCTTCTTTTTGTAAGTTGGGCCAACATTATTCTTGCTCTCTTAAATTAGCAAACTCTTCTATAAGCATGGTAACTAAAACCTTTAACTTGAATGTCACTACAAAAGTCATTAAGATGATTTTGACTAAGAATACTGCCTTCACATCTTCCATATAGATGAGGGATTTGAGGACCCTAGAACCGAAGGTAGAATAAGCGACTGCCTTCTTATACTTACAAACTCTATATACCAGAGATTTCGAACCTTTAGAACTGAGATGTGAAAAATGCGAGAACTGGAGTTGGAAATATGCCTTACTAGTCAAAGATAGAAAAATGTCCTTTATTTAATTTTATAAAGCAATCATTAGAGTAAGTAAAAGCTTTTATCTTTCAACGACAGAAAATATCTTTTATGCAAACTACTACCATAAGAATAAGACCACATGTTTTGTTTAATCATAAGTAGTGATTGAATGTGTAAAATTAAGATTTTTTTTTAATCAAATGAACCAACACATCTAAATTTACAATGTTAATACAATTACTAATTTAGTATGTGACTCAAATCAAAAGTATCATATTCTAATGTTCATTAGCATCATAGTTTAGAGGGATGTGTTGTCTATTTTGATGGATTTAGGGGAGATATGTGATTAACAAAAAAAAAATGATGGTGTTTGATTTAAGTTAAAAATACAGGAGTCTTAGTATTTTTTTCTTTTTGTTTTTTCATGGATGTTAGAATCGTGAAATTTAATCTTATTAATAGAATGACATAATTGATTGGCTCGATACTAGTAATATAATGATTGAATTCTATGCTCCTCTTGTGGTCTAGAATGAACTTAAAGGGCTAAGAATATTAGAAATTGATATTATGTTGTCTCTATATACATTTTAAATGGATAAAGGCATGAGTTTTGTCTATCGTGATCCTTTGGTATGGCTTTACAGTAAGCAATATTGATATAGCTTCTTTGTTCTTCAAACATGATCATATAGCTTGTTAATATGGAGCTCTTGCTATTGTGTGTTATGATCCCTTTGCCCTTAGGAGTGGGCATGGGTTGGCTCAAAAAATACAGGGCCTAGGCCCAATTTTTCAGCACAAAGGATTGGGTCGGATGCAATTCTAGAGGCTTGTTTAATTTTCGGACCAAACCCAAGCTTAGAGTTTGGCTCAGCCTAAAAATTTATATATATTTAATGTTACTAAAAATTTATATATATATGCATTGTATTTATTTATATTCTCTATATATATTATATATTTATTATTTAATATATATTATTAAGAGAAAATGAGTTTTTCAAAAGCAAGTCATTTAGCCACCACAACAACATGAGGATGGCATTTTCCTTTCTAATATTTAGTATATAATTGTTTTTAGTGGCCCAAGCTCGAATCAAGCCTAGGTTTTCAAAGATTTCTGTTGGAGACGCCGGGGCGGACGGGGCACCTCGGCTACCTTGGAGACGCTGGGGCGGATGGGATGTGTTTGCGCCACGTGGTTGATTTTGCCATGATTACCCCTGTGACTTTATTAGTTATATCATTAGCCACATCAGATGCCCCCCCGCTCCTGAGCATGAAGGGCCACGTGTCAGCTATCCTTTGGGCGAAAGGGGCATGGAAATTTAAAAATTGACAATCGACTACGAGCGCCTTTAATGGTGGGTGAGCTAGCGTAGCTTCCCGAGGCGATATCGCCTTGCAAATCTTCCATAATCATGGACTTGGTGGGAGCTAACGTCGGCTCCGGTGTCTCGAGGGGGTGCTCCTCGAAGGATGGGAAAAAGGTAGGCGTCATCATTGCCTCCCCACTTTTCAAGCATCATCATTGGCCGAGGATCCCGCTCCTCGGTGGAACCGAGGCAGTGCGCCTCGAGCACGGCAAAATGGTGGCACTGAGAACCCGGCGCAATGGGTGGAGGCCACGCGGCGGATTCTCGGGTGAAGCGATTCGAAATTGGGGTATAAAAGGCGCTCTATAGGCCTGGGGGAGCGCTTTACAGCGCAATTGCTCCCTGACTTCTTCCTCTTTGAGCTTCCCTACAAATCGAGACCTTCAACCTTCATCTTCTTCCCAACTTTCAGATTAGTCTCCATTTTTTCACCCTTCACCTTTGACCCATGAACCTAGGGCCATTAGGGAGGGTAAGAGGCTAGTTATAGAGTCATCCCATCCCCTGGTGAGGACCACACCTCAACTGTCAGCCAAATGCCCGCCCGTTATGTGGGATCACAATCCGCGACCGACCAGGGGCGAATGACCAACCCCGGTGAGAGCAGTTCCCATTTCCTCTCATCGTGCAGCATCTCCTCCGGCAGTTAGCCTTGATCCGACGGGGCCGGAGGGGATTGCCTCCACCATGATCCCTGAGGAGGTAGAGGCCCTTAGGGCCATGTATAGGGTTCCTGATTTTATCCGTCTGTCCGCACCGGGGCCTGAAGACAGAGTGACCCCCATCCTTCCAGGTGGGTCGCTCTGTATGAAGAGTTCTTTTGGTGCGGGTTGCGGCTTCCTTTCCACTCCTTTTTCTTGAATCTTTGAATAGGTATAGGTTAGTGTCGGCGCAGTTGACTCCGAACTCGATTCAGATCTTCTGCGCTTTCGTCATCCTTTGTCATTTTCAAGGTTTCGCGGCCAGTTTGTCCCTGTTCCGAGCTTTTTACAAGCTTCGCCGCCAGGGCGAGGGGGCCTGGTTGGTGTTTACCGCTAGGCCGGGTAGGGCCCTTCCTTTAGGTCTCCATCAAAAATTAAAGGGTGAAAATCTCGATTTCTTTTCACCTATGTGGAGGGAGTGAGGACCAATTGAGGGGAATTGGACGTCAGCTCCAACGAGAATTCGGCTATGAGCGATAAGGACGAGGAACTCTACCGCCACCTCTCGTCCTCCAGATTCCTTTCTACAAGGATCTTCTGTCTGAGAAGAACTTGTATGAGGCGAGCTGGCCCCAGCAGTCGGTGAGCATAGAAACCCATTCCTCCTGCCCCTGTCTGGGCGTTGCCTTTGTCATTCATTGCCTCACCCCCCTTCTCTCTCCTCTTTCTTTTTTTTTTTACTGATGTGTGTTTTTGTGCAGCAATAAGGATTCCCGCAGAGAAGTTTGAGACCCTTGTGCGCCAAAGAGGCTGGCGGCTGGCGGGCAGGCGAGGCCAGCCAAGAAGGCACGAAGAGGAGCCCGTGCCGAATCGGCCGGGACCTCAGAAGCCCCCGTAGCCCAGGCACCTGCGGAAGAGCCGGTTAGGGAGGCACCGGCTGAAGGAGCGGTCCCTGGGCCAGCCGAGGCCAAGACGGAAGAGGGAGAGATTCCAGCCACTATCGAGGCCGTCGTGGTGGTGTTGGATCCTGAGGAAGAAGTCCCTACCGCCGATTCAGCCGAGGTGGGGCAGGCTATGATTGCCAGAAGCCCTCTGGCTCCCGCCGAGCCGGAGATGGAGAAGGCACCCCCCACAGCCGGAGAGGGGGTAGTTGCTGTTAGAGCTTCTAGTGCCGGGCGAGGAGGCATCGGGAGCATAGGGCCGAGCCGGGGAGCTTGTCTTGGCGGTCCGCACCGCCCGACCCAACGGCCGGTCAATGAGATGCTGGGGGGGCCAGTGCGGCCGGTGCCCAGGCTTTCCACCATGGAGGACACGGTGCGGGCCGCTGTCCTTCTGTCCAGGGCACGGACGTCGGCGACCGACGATGAAATGGGGGGCAATCCCATGCCACCGTTCTAGACATGGTGATGGTGAATATACTCCAGGTAATCTTTCGAACATAGTTCTCTTTTTGACATATCTCGGTTAACCTGAAGCTGACAAATTCCTTTGGTGCAGCTGGCCAACAGGGCATTCGCCTTTTGTGTGGCGGTGACCCATACAGGGGAGGCGCTCGCACGCACCCTTGAGTGGGCCGATAAATATAAGGAGCAGCGCCAGGCGCTGTCCGAGAAGCTCGCTCGGCTGCAGGAGGAAGCCAAGGTCTGAGAGGAGGACCTGAATGGCCGGGCAAGGGAAGCGGAGTGCCAGGCCGAAATTGAAAAAGGCCGAGCTACCACGGCCGAGAATAGGTGGCATTGATATCAGCCAGGCTGGAGGCGGCCGGCAAAAAGAACGAGGAGCTGACCCTTCAGCTCCAGCGATCGGAAAGCCAAGTTGAGACGGCCATGGACGAAGTCCGGGCCGTGATGGAAAGGGTCGTCGTGGCTGAGAGAGTGGCGGCTATCGCCAATCATGAGCGGACCGGGGTGGAGGCCCACGCTCACGAAGCTAGCGCCCGCCGAGAAGGCCGAAGGTACGGCTTGGGAGGCCGAGGTGCGGGTTAGGGAAGCCGAGGCCGGGGCCGAAGCATGAATCCGTGAGGCGAGGCTAGGGCAGAGGCACAGATCTGGGAGGCCGAGGCCAAAGTGACCAACGCCATCACCGATTTCAAGGTCTCGGTGGAGTTCGAGCAGGAAGGTCACCAATGCTAGTTTTGACACCTATGTGAAGGGCTTCAAACTTTGCAAGGCGAAGGTGTCCACGGCCCTCAATGTCAGCAGCTCCGACCTTGAAAAGATCCAGCCCGGGGTCTTGGTGAAGAATCAGCGAAGGAGGAAGAGGACGGAGAGGAGCCGAGGCCGGGCGAACCTTGAAACAGCCTTACATTTTGGTTTTCTGCACTTTGTATTTTTCCCTTTCTTTTTGTAACTGACCCCAGGTCAATTTTGTAATCATTCTAAAGTTCTTAATGAAAAAGGAGTCATTTCGTAAAAGTCTTGTTTCTTCTGCTTGTGCATATCATGTATGTCGGGGGTGCTGCGGTGGGTCTTAGGCATGAGGGTAATCCGAACAGGCTTGTAAAACTCGTGCCGCTGGATGGGCTTATGATTTTCTGTTTAGGAACGCCTTTAGGGTCCTCACTGAGGGAATCTTACTCATAGTTAGAAAGATCTTTCCTTTAGACTGCCTTTCGTACCTTGTCTACCCTCTTGACAATAACTTGAGCGAGCTGACAAAAATCCGGGCCATCAACTAAACTTTCGAATCATCTGGTCCCTAACTAGCTAAGTAAATCAATCAACCATGGGCCGTAAGGGAGAACCCGGGTGGTTCTAAGCGGCCTTTGAGAGTATTCCAGGAATTTGCGTGTGAACTCAGCGAAACAGCTTGAACAGGCATTGGGCTGTAAGATTTGGGGAGGCATCCTTGGAGGCCGACTCTGAAGGCTATTTGGGCGAAGTCCGTTGGGGATGGCATGGAACTGAGCAGCATCCTTTTAGTCATAGCCGACGAGCTTTGGCCTTGGCCCGTCTTGGGGACTCACGCGCCAAGGCCAAGTCCGAGATGGAGTGGCCGGGGCAAGGCCGACCCGAATAGGCTGAGGCGAAAGCCTAAGGCCGCGTCGGGGCAGAAGCGGGTGTCCACCAATCAATTGGCGCTTAGCCGTTAAGGTAGACTTGGAGCTGCCGGGCAAAATTGCGGCCATCAGAAGCCTCTTAGACCCTAGAGGGCGACCTGAGAGTGAGAATCAAGGTTCCTTTTAAACCCCGAAGGGTGACCTGAGAGTTGAGAGTTGTCAGGTTCCTTTTGAACCCCGAAGGATGATCTGAGAGTTGAGAGCCATCAGGTTCCTTTTAAGCTGCCTCGGGGGGTTTGGGAACCGCTGCGAGGGGCGACTCGTCGGTTACAGAGCCTTAGGGTCTTGAACCTACTCGGGGGCACCGCCGTGCCGGGGCCGAGTGGTGTCCTTGGGCCGCGATGCCGGCGAGGTCCTTTTGAACCACCTAGGGGGTTTAGAAACCGCTGCGAGGGGTGACTCATCCGGTTACGGAGCCTTAGGGTCTTGAACCTACTCGGAGGCACCGCCGTACCGGGGCCGAGTGGTGTCCCATGGGCCGCGATACCGGCGAGGTCCTTTTGAACCACCTCGGGTTTAGGAACAGCTACGAGGGGTGACTCATTCGGTTACGGAGCCTTAGGGTCTTGAACCTACTCGGGGCACCGCCGTGCCGGGGCTGAGTAGTGTCCCATGGGCGTGATGCTGGCGAGGTCCTTTTGAACCGCCTCGGGGGTTTAGGAACCGCTGCGAGGGGCAACTCATCCGATTATGGATCCTTAGGGTCTTGAACCTACTCGGAGGCACCACCATGCTGGGGCCAAGTGGTGTCCCATGGGCCGCGATGCCGGCGAGGTCCTTTTGAACTGCCTCGGGGATTTAGGAACTGCTGCGAGGGGACTCATTCGGTTACGAGCCTTAGGGTCTTGAACCTACTTGGGGGCACCGCCGTGCTGGGGCCAAGTGGTGTCCCATGGGCCGCGATGCCGGCGAGGTCCTTTTGAACCGCCTCGGGGTTTAGGAACCGCTGCGAGGGGCGACTCGTCCGGTTACGGAGCCTTAGGGTCTTGAACCTACTGAGGGCACCACCGTGCCGAAGCCGAGTAGTGTCCCATGGGCCGTGATGCCGACGAGGTCCTTTTGAACTGCCTCGGGGGTTTAGGAACTGTTGCGAGGGGCAACTCGTCCGGTTATGAAGCCTTAGGGTCTTGAACCAACTCGGGGGAACCGCCGTGCCGGGGCCGAGCAGTGTCCCATGGGCCGTGATGTCGGCGAGGTCCTTTTCTGAGATCTGGTCTACAGAAGGAACGCTATGGTGTTGAAGGAGGTCCTTTATTGCTCATAACATAGAGAGATACATCATTGATAATATCGATGAAGGTTGTCCGCATTCCAAGTATGCAGGAGGGGCCGATCGTTGAGCTCTTCAATTCGGTACGCTCCTTGGTGGAGCACCTCGGCAATACGGTAAGGACCTTTCCAATTGACGGACAGTTTGCCCCCCTCCGTTGGCTTGGACACTGAGGCCTTTCTCAAAACCAGATCTCTAGGACGAAACACTTTGGGATGGACCCAGGCATTATAATACTTGGCAGCTCGCTGGCGAAAAGCTGCCATATGTAACCATGCCCGATCGTGCGCTTCATCGATGAAGTCGAGGTTAGCTCTCAGCTGGGCAGAGTTGTCTTCCTCGCTGTAGGACTCCACTCGCGGGCTCGGCAATCCGATCTCCACAGAAATGATCGCCTCGGACCCGAAGGCTAGACTAAAAGGGGTTTCACCTGTCGGAGCCCTCGGGGTTGTGTGGTAGGCCCACAATACGCTAGGAAGCTCTTCTACCCACCGGCCTTTGGATCCATCCAGTCGAGTTCTGAGCCCCCTGAGGATGGTTTGTGGGTGGCCGATGAAAGTGAATCGATGGTGAATGCCCAGTTCATTGCAGAAAGTCTTTAGTGCGGTGTTGTCGAACTGGCGGCCATTATCAGTGACGAGAGTGTGGGGTAGGCCGAAGCGGCATATGACCGACTTTTAGAAGAAGGCTTTGACTTTGTTCTCAGTGATCTTGGCCAATGCCTCAACCTCGACCACTTGGTGAAGTAATCAATGGCAACAATCAGGAACCTCTGTTGCCCTGAAGCCAGGGGGAACGGTCTGAGGATGTCTATCCCCCATTCGGCGAAGGGCCACGGAGCCGAGAGTGGATTCAAAGGGACAGAAGGTTGATGCTAGTATTCGTGGCGCTGGTAGCCGTCACACTTCTGGACTAACTTGGCAGCATCATCCCTCATGGTAAGCCAGAAATACCCTTGACGGAGGGCCTTCTAGGCCAAGGACCTGCCCCCAGGTGATTCCTGCAGACGCCTTCATGAATTTCTCTGAGGATGTAATCGGCGTCGACAGTCCTACACACCTGAGCAGGGAGTAAGAAAAAGATCTCCGGTACAGGCGATCGTCCAAGAGGATGAATTTGGAGGCTCTCCATTTGAGTATCTTAGCTTCATCACAATCATCAGGAAGAGTGCCATCCATGAGGTACCGGATGTAAGGATCCATCCAGGTTGGCTCCTGGGTCAGTGGGAGGACTTCTTCTTTGTCTTCTATACTGGGCCTTTCCAAGTGCTTGATGTAGGCGTCCCTCGTGAAGCCATCGGCAGAGGTGGCCAACCGGGAGAGGGTGTTGGCCTTGGCATTCTCACTCCGAGGGATGTAGCTGATGCTAAAATAAGAGAGTGGAGAGACTAAGAGCTGACCTTGCCCAAGTATTGGGCCATGGCGGGATCATGCACTTCGTACTCTCCGTTGATTTTCCTAGAGACAAGTTGCAAGTCAGTAAAAGCTCTGAGGCGTTGTATTCCAAACTCCTGAGCGAGCCTTAGCCCTGCCAGCAGGGCCTCATACTCAGCCTGATTATTAGTGGCTTTGAATAGGAACCGGAAGGTACACTCCATCGTCTCTCCATCTGGGCCCGCAAGAATGAGGCCGGCGCCACTTCTTGGAGTTCAAAGCGCCGTCCACATGAAGGATCTAGGATTCCCTATTCCGACGACTCCCGCAGGTGGCGACAGGGGAAGGAAACCGAGCGAGGACATCGTTACGGCACAACCCATCCCCGTCTTTGGGATCATCGCGAGAAGGGTCTTTCGACAGACGTGTCGCTTGCTGGGCTAAACGACGTCTTGAGGAGTATAACCAGCAATTGAAGGAGCTAGCCACAGGGTTACCAACCCACCGGAGGTAGATTATGACAGCCGTCCTCCCCTATCCCATCACTTAATGGAGGAGCCAATCTCCATCCGGTTCCGCCTACCCCAACTGGACCCTTATGACGGCACTACTGACCCCCTGGACCACTTGGAAAGCTATAAGGTCCTCATGCAGGTCCAGGGAGCGATTGATTCTCTCCTCTGCATCGCCTTCTCCGCCACTCTTCAGAAGGTGGCACGGGCCTGGTACTCTCGGTTGCCACCATGAAGCATTAATTCCTTCCGACAGCTGGAGAGAGCTTTTCTTGCGCATTTCAACGGCTGCCGAAAAATTCCACGGGTGGCCGATAGCATGTTCGCCATCCAGCAGAAGAGTGGCGAGTCATTGAAAGATTTCATAGCTCGATTCAAGGAAGCCGCGCTTGAGGTTTACAACCTTGATGACTCAGTTGCCACTCTGGCCTTGAAATGAGGGCTTCGCCCCTCCGCTTTGCATACTCCCTCGACAAGAAGCTGCCGAGCTCTTATGCGAGCTGCTGGGACGAGTGCACAAATACATCCGTGCCGACGAAGCTATTCTTCCAAGCTCAAGACAGACATGGGGCCCTACCAAGAAACCAGCCTGACCTGCATCCGACAGGCCACAATAGGAGAGGCCTGAGCCTTCCCGGCGATCCGACAACCGGCCAAGGGCTCTTGCTCCCAGGGAAGGGATCCATACCCCCTGCTTGCCCTGATATCTCACTTCCTGGTGGAGATTGAAGGCGAGCCATTCCTCTAGCGCCCTCCTCCTCTGAAGCCTGGAGTTTTCCGTGACAAAAGTCGCTATTGTCATTTTCATCGAGACCACGGGCATGACACAGAGAGCTGTCACCAGCTCAAAAGGGCAATCGAGGACCTCATTCAGCAAGGCTAGCTCGGCAAGTTCATCCGGAGGGCGAATCCAGCTGCCCTGGGTCCATCAGCGCCCTTGCCTGCCCAGGTTGATGTCGATAATGCCCCAACCGAGAAGATGGTGGCCATGATCTCTTGGGGGGCCGGCGGCCCGTCTAAAAGGTTCGGGGGGAGGAGAAAATAGAACCTGTAATTCCTTTCTTTGAAAGGGACCTAGAGGGGGTAAGCAATCCAAATGATGATAGCATTGTCGTTTCTATGATGATTGCAAAACATCCTATAAAAAGGATACTGGTTGATAGTGGAAGCTCGGCTGACATTTTAAGTTATGACGCATTTGTTCGTATGAGCCTGTCCCATGACTCCCTTTGGCCCGTTGCCATGCCCCTCATGGGTTTCACTAGAGATTTTGTAAAGGTAGAGGGGGAAATTACCCTCCGATCACGGCTGGGACAGCACCCCGCTAGAAAACGGTCACGGTGAGGTTCCCGGTTGCGCAGGTCCCTCTGGCTTACAATGTCATCCTGGACAGGCCCGGGTTAAACCTGTTGGACGCCGTCATCTCCACCAAGAGGTTGCTCATGAGGTTCCCAACCAATAAAGGAGTAGGGGAGATGCATAGAGAGAGGAACCTCTTGTCCCTCTGCTACCACATGATGCCTGGCCCTCGAGAGACACCGACCTCGTCGATGACTGAGCTGGTGGACCCCAGAGGTTCAGAGAGGAGGGGGGAACCAGTCGAGCACTTATTGACTTTCCCCTTAGGGGAGGACCCGGCGAAGACTGTCCAAGTTGGGTCGCTACTATCCGAGGAAGCGAGGGCCGACTCCTCACCTTCCTTCGGCCAACTCAGACGTGTTCGCCTGGTCGGCCTCGGACATGCCAGGCATTCCCCCTGATGTAATTACTCATAAGCTCAACCTCAATCCGCAGTATCGGCCAGTCCGACAGAACAAAAGAAGCTTTGCTCCCGAGCGCAGAAGGCTGTCGATGAGGAGGTCCGCAAGCTGTTGGCCGCCGGCATATCCGGGAAGTGCACTATCCAGACTGGCTCGCAAACGTTGTGATGGTCCGCAAGGCCAATGGGAGCTGGAGAATGTGTGTTGATTTCACCGATCTCAACAAGGCGTGCCCCAAGGATAGCTTCCCACTGCCCAGGATTGACCAGTTGGTGGACGCTACGTTGGGCCACGAGATCCTCAGCTTCATGGATGCCTTTTTGAGATACAATCAAATTAAGATGGACCCGGTAGATGAGGAGGCCACCTCTTTCATGACCGAGAAGGTCATCTACTGCTACAGAGTGATGTTGTTCGAGCTAAAGAATGCGGGGCTACGTATCAAAGGCTGATGAACAGGGTCTTCGAAAACCAGATTGGATGCAATATGGAGGTTTATGTGGATGATATGCTGACTAAAAGCGTCCATGCCGATGACCACATTGCCAACCTAGTAGAGACTTCGATAACCTCCACCGTTGTCAGATGAAGCTGAATCCACGGAAGTGTACCTTCGAAGTCACGGCCAACAAATTCCTCGGCTTTATGGTGACTCAGCGAAGAATATAGGCGAATCCGGACAAGATTCAAGCCATCCTTGACATAAAGCCCCCGGCTAATAAAAAGGAGACTCAACGTCTGACGGGGCGGGTAGCAGCTTTAAGCCGCTTCCTGTCAAAGTCCACGGAAAGGTGTCTACCCTTCTTCAAGGCCCTGCGCAAGGTCAATGGTTTTGAATGGACCGAAGAGTGTCAGAGAGCATTCGAGGGGCTGAGGGAATTCCTATACACCCCACCGCTGCTATCCAAGCCAAAGAACGGAGAAGAGCTCTTCCTCTACCTCGCGGCCTCGGCCGAGGCCATGAGCTTCGTGCTCGTCCGTGCCAACGCCGACGAAACTCAGAGGCATGTCTACTATATCAGCAAAGCGCTTCATGACGGAGACCAAGTACTCCCGCACCGAAAAGATTATTTTTGCGTTAATCGTCTCTGCTCAGCACCTCAGGCCCTACTTTCAAGCCCACTCGGTAGTGGTGCTCATAGACCAGCCACTCAGAGCAATTCTATCCCGGCCCGACACCTCGAGCCGGCTAGCGAAATGGGCAATCAAATTGAGAGAATTCGATCTGTCTTTTCGGCCGAGATCGGCCATGAAGTCCCAAGTCCTTGCAGACTTCCTAGTTGAGTGCACCTAGACGGAGGAATCACCCAAAGAGCTCAACTCGGCCCCTCCAAATGCGACAGCCGAGGGCGAGGGGCGGGATTGGGTCCTTCATGTCGACGATGCTTCAAATTCTCAAGGGAGTGGAGCCGGCCTCATCCTAGCTAGTCCAGAGGGAGGAACGGTGGAATATGCCCTACGATTCCTTTTTCCCACAACCAACAATCAGGCGGAGTATGAAGCCTTGCTGGCAGGCATGAGACTGGCCAAAGAGCTCGAAGTGGAATGCCTCCGAGCTTTCACCGACTCCTAGCTCATTTCCGGTAGGTCGCTGGAGAATTCGAAGCCTGGGATCCAACTATGTCTCGCTATTTGGGTAAGGTCCAATCACTATCCTTGTCATTTACCCACTTCAGTGTCAGCTATATCCCCCTGGGCAAGAATGCCAAAGCCGACGCGGTATCCCGATTGGCCACCTCAGCCGACGGAGCCCTGGGGAGAACGTATGTGGAGCATTTAGAAGCTCCAAGCATCGACGCTACCGAGGAGGCCTTATCGATCGGCCGAGAGCCATCGTGGACGGAGGCTTATGTCCGATATCTCACCGATGGCACTCTCCCTGATAATCCTGCCGAAGTAAGCTGCTTAAGAGATGAGCCCTCAAGTTTCTGATATTAGACAGGTGCCTGTACCGAAGGTCCTTCTCCTACCTGCTCCTCCGGTGTGCTTCCTCGGCAGATGCGATTACATGCTGCGTGAGATCGACAAGGGCATTTGCGGGAACCACTTGGGGGGCAGAACACTGACGTACAAGGCCTTGTGACAGGAATATTATTGGCCCACCATGAGGGAGGATGCAGCCAAGCTGGTGCGGAGGTGCGATAGTTGCCAGCGGCACGACCACATTCAACGACGACTGACTACCTAGCTGAGTCCCTTGTCGGCTTTGTGGCCCTTCGCTCAGTGGGGGATGGATATAGTAGGACAGTTTCCTCGATGACCCTAACCTTCTCTTCGCCCTACGAATGGCTTCCTCCATTTTTGCTGCCCAGGCGTCGAACTCTCGGGCGATCTCCTCGGCATTGGAAGCCCGCTTCCCTGCAGCCTCCACCTCGATGCCGAGAGACTGGATACGCATGTATTGAGCTCCGATGGTTGCCTCGGCGACCTCCAGGTGTTTCCTCAAACGCTCGAGATCAGCCTCGGCCTGACGTTTGACCTCGTTGAGCTCTTTGGCCCGCTCGACTAAGGCCACTGCCAGGGCCCCCTTGGCCCTCTCTGCCTAGGCTCGAACCTCAGTGGCCTTATGCCGGGACTGGTAGAGCGCTTCTTTGGCCCGAGCAAGCATGTCCCTCAGCGCCACAAGGGAGTTCACCATCTGCATTAGAGGGTCGTCGTTAGTAAACAATCGGAAAAGGGTAAGAGCTGCGCGTAAAGAAATAACCACAACACTTACCCATAGTTGAGCTGAGAAGGCGTCCTAGAGGAGTGACGCAGCCCCTCGGCAGTGGAGCTCTCTCTGAAATTTGGGGCGGCAGATCTGAGTCACCAGTCGCTCAGCTACCAGCCCCTGATTCATCAGCGACAGTCTGGCAGGGAAGGCCTCGGGCTCATCCTTCCTGTCGGTCCCGGCCTGGTTGGACGCTACTGGGGCCGCATCAAAGGCCGGCCTCTCTTCCTCGGCCTGCAGACCTGCCATCGCCTGGTCTCGCTCAGCCTCGGCCTCACGTGGAATTCCCTCCAGGGTCACCTCGGTCTCGGGGTAAGATGGCCTTGCATCTGGAAAGGTCGACTCCTCGGCCGGGGGGGGTGGCTTTGGTTTGAGGCCCTTTGGGAGGCGTGTGGCTGTTAGATCGATGGGAGGGACCGGTTCTTGGCCCCCTAGAGGTTGTTCCTGATGCCCTCGGGGTTGGTGGATCAATGGGGCCGGGGTCGGAGATCGAGCCGGAGATCGGGGTCTCTTACTCGACGGCTCGGCGTTACCGATGGCCTTCTTCTTCTTAACCGCTGCCCTCCTCACCATACGATCTGGTAGCTTCATAGCTGCACAAAACAAAGTCGGTTAAAAAAAAAGAGGAGAAATGAAAGGGGGGCAGTGAGAGGAAGGGCGTCTAAGGCTGCTCACCGCCGCTCGAGAGGAGGCCCGCGAACTGGAGGTTATCCTCCGTCAAAAACTAGTTACACTGGGGATATCGGTTGTCTGCAACATACCGAAGGCCTCCTTGTCCCTCGGAGTTACCAGGTGATTCTGGTTCGGCCCTACATTTGGGTCCCCCCAACTCGGCCTCCCCCCTTCGAGGTCGGCGAAAAAAAACCGGGCCTTCCACCCTTTGACCGAGGTAGGGAGGCTAAACTTCAAGGCTCGAGTGGGCCAAGGTTGGAATACCCACCAACCTGATTGCTGACGGAGGTCATCAAAACTACAGGAAAGGGACACCTTGGGCTCTAACCCATGGAGGCGGCATAGAACAAAGAAAGAACAAATGGTTCGGATGGAATTCGAACCAATTGCGATGGCGTTAGGGAATAGAAGTCAAAAAGGTTAGCGATCAAAGGATGAAGAGGCAATCGGAGGCCGGCCTTGAGAAAGGCCTCGTACAGAGCAACCCTGCCGGGATGGGAGGAGATTACCCTATCATCCGGGGTAGGGGCATACAACCGGATGCTATCCGGGATCCTATAGATGGCTCTAATCCTGGCCAGCTCTTGGCCAGTCACGGTGGAGACAACCATGTCAGGAGACTCTAAAGAGGCTCTACGGGTTCCAACGGCGACCAGACGGGTCCTGGTGGGGGCCCGACCGATAACCCACCGCTGGGATAGAGGAACCTGGTCCTCGGAGGAAGAGAAGAGGACCAGGAGGGAGTGGGAGATGGAGAATCCTGCATGTGCAAGGGAGGAAAATAGCCCTCGGGGAGGGCGAAGAGGACCAAGAAGGTGAAGAGGACATGGGAGAAGGACTGACCTAGCTAACGGGGAAAAATGGTGGGGAGGATGGCAGGATCCGGACAGAGGAAGCTCAGGAAGAAGAAGATTCTGAGAGTAGTGAGGCATCAGATTTGGAGCGTTCCCCCTATTATAGCTCCCCTTGAGTCGTCCTGCCTGAGCCAGCCTGCCACGCGCATGCCTCCTGCTGGGAGGGATGCCTCGGCAGTCATTCAGCACTGATAGCGGGATATCGATAACGTCAGCCTAATGATGGCGATGATGGCCGTTGCCTTTCCAAGAAGGATCCTCACACATCCAACGGTACAGATCAGCAGGTGCAGCGACGCTACAACATCCCATGCCACTGACACTAATGAGTCCTCGCATCCCGTGGACATGTGCCCCTGTTGCCATTGGTGGCCAGACTGGATCCGCTGCCGGTCGAGCTCACGCCACTTTCGATGGGCGGAAAGTGAACCCTGTTGTCATTATATTTTCAGTAAAATATAATGCTAATGATACTTATTCAAAATTATAGTACTAAATAATCTCCCTTAGAAAGAATAATAATAAATGAGTATTTTCTTATTATTTAAATGTTAACCATAAAATTAGTTTATATTCTATCCATTTTTATATCATATCCAAAATTATTTTCAATATCAATCAACCACATAATAAATCATATATTACTACATAAGTAAAAATATATTCAAATTTCCTTTTATAATATCAAACTAGACTAACTCGTAGCAAGCTAACCATCACCAACGTATAAGGATACCATAAATCTTTGAGACAATCTAATGGCCAATTGATTCAACTCACACATGCTGAATACGGCGTTCCATTACAAATATATCATATGCCATATATAGTGTAGGCACGAACAAATAAGTCAGCACCCTTCTACTTCTTTAGTAACTGTCACAAAATTGTAAATGAAAAAATGATTGCATTTGAAATACAAACTTGTAGAATACAAAAAAATCAGGCCCTAAATGTACATTTGGTGATTCAAATTTTTGCCACCATCACTCCAAAGCACAATCTTGATCAAGTTCTCATCATTCAATTGTTTACAAGATCTAATTGACTTAACTCCCAACCGCACCTTCTTCTTTTCTATAAGTTGGGCCAACATTATTCTTGCTCTCTTAAATTAGCAAACTCTTCTATAAGCATGGTAACTAAAACCTTTAACTTGAATGTCACTACAAAAGTCATTAAGATGATTTTGACTAAGAATACTGCCTTCACATCTTCCATATAGATGAGGGATTTGAGGACCCTAGAACCGAAGGTAGAATAAGCGACTGCCTTCTTATACTTACAAACTCTATATACCAGAGATTTCGAACCTTTAGAACTGAGATGTGAAAAATGCGAGAACTGGAGTTGGAAATATGCCTTACTAGTCAAAGATAGAAAAATGTCCTTTATTTAATTTTATAAAGCAATCATTAGAGTAAGTAAAAGCTTGTATCTTATCAACGACAGAAAATATCTTTTATGCAAACTACTACCATAAGAATAAGACCACACGTTTTGTTTAATCATAAGTAGTGATTGAATGTGTAAAATTAAGATTTTTTTAATCAAATGAACCAACACATCTAAATTTACAATGTTAATACAATTACTAATTTAGTATGTGACTCGAATCAAAAGTATCATATTCTAATGTTCATTAGCATCATAGTTTAGAGGGACGTGTTGTCTATTTTGATGGATTTAGGGGAGATATGTGATTAACAAAAAAATAATAATAATGATGGTGTTTGATTTAAGTTAAAAATACAGGAGGTCTTAGTATTTTTTTCTTTTTTTTTTTTTCATGGATGTTAGAATCGTGAAATTTAATCTTATTAATAGAATGACATAATTGATTGGCTCGATACTAGTAATATAATGATTGAATTCTATGCTCCTCTTGGGTCACCCATATTATCACCGTGAACATGGGTCTTAATTAAGCAATGTTTTAAAATTAGATCGGATCGGCCGTTTTGATTTTATTATTAAAGTTTATTTTATATGATATGATGAAAATAAAAAAAAATCCATTGAATTGGCCAAATTTTGAATCGGTTCAACCCAGGTTTTAGATTTTTTTTAATTTTTTATTTGAATTATATTTATATTTTATTATTTTATATTATTAAATTAAAAATTAATTATAATATTATTCAATCCGATTGACCCACGATCCAAATGTTAAGCCAGTTCGTTGTTCGATTCAATTTTCAAAACATTGTAGTTACATCTGCTTGAAATTTATGAGCTTAAAAAAAAAACTTTTCTTCTCTCTTTATTGGCCCATATTCATGCACTCAGTTTGGAAAGTCTTTTTCTTCCTTTGACACCTATATAGTCACACGAGCCGTGGGGTAGACAACTGAAGCATTTAATGATGTCGTCGGTCATAGATCTAATTCTCCAGCATTCAATCATTTTGGAATTGAAATTGTGGCGTCCACACACGTGAACACATGCATCCAAGCGCGTCAAACTAGCACCACTTTAGGCTATATTTGGATCTTTGCGAGGAAAGAAAGAATAAAAAAAGTAAAGGGATGAAATTAAGGGAAAGGAAGGAAAAGGTAGGATTGTTCTCTTTCTCTTGATTGAAAAGGATGGAGGGAAAAGGAAGGATAATATCAATCATCTTATTTGGATAAAGAGAGGAGAAAAAAAGGAAAAGAATTATGTGACAATCATACCTCATTAGGAATGAAAGAATAAAGAATAAAAATAAAAAGATATTTTGGTCTTCCATAAAAGTATGACTTAAACTTTTTTTTGCCTCTTAGTTTACCTCCAATTTAGGGATTAACAATTTTCTTTCCACTTTTTCTTTCACCCTCCTTCCAAACAAAAAAACTTATGATTTTTCTCTTTGTTTTCTTTTCCTTTCTCTTGATTTTCTTTCATCCAAACAGGCCATTAATCAATAAATACTAACCCCGAAACCCCAAATTTGTCCTTACCCCGAGCGGTGGCGTTCAACGTTTTTTAGCGTTCGATTTTTATGAAAAATATTTTCGCTGTTATTTATTTTGGTTTGGCCATGGCCGCAAAGAGATAAAAGTTTTTAAGGGTTTCTTTTTTTGGTTTTCCTTTCTTTCTTGTGAATAGGGCTGTTGTATGTTTGGCTTGGTTTTTCTTTGTAGGTTGATCGGCTCTATGGATGTTTCTGGCATGGTCTTTGTTTGTGAGCTCTGCTTTGGTTTGTGAGATCTCTTTTTGTTTGTTTTACCGATATGTGATTTTATTCTTTTTATTTCCTTTTTTGTCATATTTTTTGAGTTTTTGTGATCTTTGATCACGGTTGATGGAGATTGGTTCTTGTTCTATCTTGATCTTTCTCTCGATGGCAAATATCGATGCCGTCTAATGATTTTTGTAAAGGGGAATCAGTTTTTTGTGACATATTTCGTCTGTTCTACCAAACTTCTGCATTTTTTCGGCACCTTTTGTTTCATACATCTTAGATCTTTGTGAATCTACCGGATTTGTTTGTGTTTTGTGGTTTTATTCCTTTCAGGTTAGTTATTCTTTCTTTTTTGGCAGCAGGTGGTGCGAAAAGGATCGTTCTTCTCTCTTGTATCAGATGTGTGGGGATCGGATGAGATGCGGTTTCTTTCATCCCGATATGGGCTGATCAGGCGCATGCGATTGTAGATGTTGATGCAATATCTGGGCTGATCGGATGAGATGCGGTTTCTTTCAGATTAGTAATGCAGTTCTTTGCTCCCCAGACACTGTGATATGGCATTCGAATACAAGGACGTTAGGCAGGAACTGGAGAATTACAGCTGCAAACCAACTTGAGCCCCGAAGCCAACTCAACCAATGCTGCGCACTATCCATTGCCTCTGCATTAATGATGCAGCGCTCTTCATTGCACTAATGATCGCGAGAGGTGAACTGCACATTAGCAGAAGGCACAGCCGAAATCGTAATGATAGCTTGCTCAAGCCCAAGTGGTTCCAGTAGATGTCAGCTGCCAGAGGGGCCCGCTCCACCCTCCATCGGCTCCGGCCAAGCTGGAGCTCCATCAGAGGGAAGAACCGCCGGATAGGCCTCTTCTTCCTCTCACTCCTGAAGTCCTTCACAGCCTTGTTGGTGGTGTACACATCCTTAAAGATCACGAAAGCAATCCCAGCACCCTGTGCACGCCCTTCCTTGTATTCCGATAGCTTACTCTCCACCACCAACCTCAAATTATACAACTTTCTCAACCTCTCTTCATCGGTAAGACCCAATTTTGCAGCAATGTTATCCCATATCTCTTTCTTGATTAGGATGTAAAAGATGAGACTATCGATGGATCTCACATGATGTCTCTTGTAGATGTTGAGGGGTATGATTATCTCTGATGTAGAGCAAAGGAAGTATATTGGAGGAGGGGCGAGGCAAGGGGCTTAGGGAAAGTAGTCTACTCTCTTGTTGTCATACCGACCTTTGCCATGTTGGGTGCGCTCGCATGGCAGGTCACCGACCCTAATAAAATTTTTTTTTTTGGTTTGTTGGGGGAGATCGCACGGGGGTTGTCTTAATCCCCGGGTTCTCCCCTGTTTGGGGAATACTCTTTATTCCCCTCTCTGCAATTGTTTGCCTTAGATCGCATCATCTATCACCAATCGTATCTCTCCCTCAGCCATCGTTAGGATTTAATTACTATTTTCACGGCAACGAATTGTAACTGGTTATCTGGGCCAGGTCTATTTTTATGGACAAAAAAGAGTAAAAATATTCTCTATCAAAAAAATTCAAAGATTATAAGGATTGTTCCCCATTAAACTTTGAAATTATGAAAATTATTTTCTTACTAAAGATTCTTATACAAATCCTTAGATCTGGTTACACCCAATAAAATCCTCTCTTGATTCCTCTCAATACTACTTTGAGCTATTTTGGTTATCATGTGGCTAGGGCCCTCTTGGTACCATTGGAAGACTCTGCTTAAGCCTGAGCCAACTTAAAAATCAGAGCTATATGTACTTATATAAAAGAGAAATATATAGAGTACTGCACGAATTAGGACTCAAATCTTATGAGAACATATCTTTCTTATGCTTGTAAATTTCAATATTACATAAACTAGAATTGAAATTATAAATGAATATAAAAATATATTTTTTTGAGTTTATAAATTTCATGATAAATAAAAGAGAAATATATAGAGTACTGCATGAATTAGGACTCAAATCTTATGAGAACATATCTTTCTTTTGCTTGTAAATTTCAAGATTACATAAACTAGAATTGAAATTATAAATGAATATAAAAATATTTTTTTGAGTTTATAAATTTCATGATAAACTTTAACAGGTATCAATAGATATGTACAAGTAAATTAAATAGCTTTTAATTTTTTATGCCCCATATATAGATAAATTTAATATTTTTTAAATGCTATCGTTTAAAAAGGAAAACACAACATCAAATTGCTGAGGGGAATATAGAGGTTCCTTGATATTGTATTTATTTTATCTTTCTTTTTTTAAAAAAATTGTGATTGAAATCTATGTTTTTAAAGGAAAGATTTCATCTGTTCCTTTAACTAGTAACTTCAAATTAATTATTTTTTTTGAAATTCAAAAATACTTTTTATCTAATATATCTACCTTATTTATCTTATATTTATTTTTAAATTTTAATTGAATAACTTTAAATTTTAAATTTAATATTATAAAATAAAAAATAAATTTATAAACCGAAGGATCATTTATCAAGCTTAGTTTTGAAATGTGATCATCTTAATAATTCAAAATCAAGCTAAAATTTAATTTAAACTTGCATTAAATTTTATCTAAATCTTAAACGAACTGGAGCCTAGTCTAGCGATAAATGCGATATGACTGCATACTCTTAAAACAAATTCTAAGAGCATGCACGTACAATATAAGAGAATCATAATAACATGAATAAAAGCTATAAGCGGGCTGGGGTTGGGGGTTGGAGCAGTGGAGGATGGTGTGATGTGAGAGATATGGCAGGGAACGACGGGAACCAAATGGGGACTTAATTATTGATAATTATACGCTAAAGACCAGCAAAGGTAAGCGGAGTATTAAGAACAGGGGAAGGAGTCATGGGCTCAAGAGTTTTGACCGTAACGTAGTCTATTCTTTCCTCTTTCTTTCGTTGACCGTGAATAACCAAAGGAAAAAAAAAATAAAACAGGGGAGGGAAGTTAAGTCCTTACAAATAGAAAGAGATTATTTTTAATTTAATGGAGACTATTTTTTTCTTTCTTTATTTATGGTTTTTTAAGACGTGTGGGACTCATTTCCACATGTTTTCCTCAGCTTCATTCGCACTTTAAATCCAGCTGCATGCCTTCCATGGTCTACCATTGTAACAATAAAGATTTTTTGGTTACTAGATTTGATATATTTATATAGTTGATCTTCTCTTATTATCAAATTGATCTTGTTAATAAATTACAGCTAGCTCAAGGGTACAAAGAGACAACTAGAACGGATAAGTGGATAAATGAAGATATAAAAAGCATCGCAATGAGGATATGATTGATTACACAAAGTTTAGCAACCTCTATTGTCTTCGTTCCACAAGGAGCCAGTGGTGCATCTGATCGGCATACTTTTGGACCGCACCCAACACGATCAATCAGGAGAAATCTACAAAAACAAAGCAACTTTACACAGCCGTATAGAAACTCGGAAGCAAGATCAGGATAGGAACGCCTCTTTTGCCATGCGAGCACGGTTGGCAACAGCTGGGTCCATTAGCCAAAGGTGACCTTTGATGCCAATCCACCTTCTTTCTGGTATGTTAACAGTTCCAATCTCGATCAGGTTTTAGTTAGAAAGAGTAATCTTTTAACAATCATAATAACATCCCTAAAACATCACTAAATGTAGCAACGTAATATTTTCATCACCAATTAGCGATGTTCATGTATGCATAATTAAATAGCGATTTAAAAAATATATTATTAATTAATAATGCATTTATTATGCCGCTAAATAACAATGGTACGAGCGCCCGCTAACCATGAACGACGCCTTGACGCATTGCTGCGGACCTAGGCCCGCGTTTCATTGCATTTATTTTCCGATGAGAAAATAAATGGGGGTGCTTCTGTTTAACTTATAATTTATTTAGTTTGTTCATGCATTATGAAGGAATCCAACAAAATTGAATTATCCTCTGCAATTCCTGCAAATAATTAATTTGGGATTCTGATATGATGCGAACTATGTCTTGAAATTATGCTACTTTCTTGATCGTGATTATCGGGTATGCAATCGTGTTATCTGCCTTGAAAATGTTTTACTTTCACGATGCAAGTATTGGCTTTGCAATTATGATGTTAATTTTCCCATCAATCCAATGAGAGGTCTTTGTCATCTTTGTGCCAAATTTCTTCTTTCTCTTTCATATGTTAAGTGATATAGTTTGTGACTTTTGAAGAAAAGGATCTATATTTTGATGTAATGTGTTCTTAGATTAAGCGTCATCTGTAGGTTTGAGTCATTGTATGCAATGGGGGTCTCATGTTAGTGGCAATTATGTGTGGTGGTTTAGACTCGGTTTCTGTTAGTATTTTGTTATGGTTATTGTATTTCTCTGCATCAGATCGAGGCAAGTCGGGCTTGAAGCGTGATGGCGAAGATTGTAAGATGTTTGATATCCAATTTTGTGCAGATCTCTATATCGTCTACCGTCAACTACAATTCCTCCTCAGAGTGAGATGAACCTTATCCAAAGGTGTATGTCTCCCATTTATTCGTTTGCTCTACAACCTATGCCACAATTTGCTTTTTTAAGGGCATTGTCAAACAAGCGCAATATCAATCTACTACTAAGTTCTAATTGCTTTTTACGCCCTTTTGTTCAGCTTTTTGCTCGATTTTTTATGTTTGATTCTGTAGCGTAGTGTATTTTTTATGAATTATCTTAGTAAAATTTTTTTGCCTCTTATTCGTTCCTCGTTTGCTTGTTGTTCATTAACTGTTGTGCACATATTTTAACCAACTTCGTTGGGTGGAACGATAGCGCACCTATTTGCATGTCGTCGTCTTATTATTGGACTATAAGGTTTTGTAGCGAACGTTTCATAATCATGTAGACGGAGGAGTATAAATGGAACTTGACTTATGAAATTCATATTTTTTAATTTTATTTGTAAAATTAAGATTAAAATTTTACAAATAAAATTTTAATCTTAATTTTATTATTAAAAATTAGGTTTGGATTGAGTTTCATATTGAAATTTGGATTGATGAAAAAAAATAAAATATGAAACAAGTAAGTTTGAAATAAATAAGCTTCATATTTCAAATTGTACCTCTGAAAGTATAGATTTTTTACATTCAAAATGCATTACCTCTAACTATGTTATATTTTGTTAGATTAGAATCCAATGCATCCTTCTTTTTTGAACGAAAAGAAACATATCTGTAAAAGTTCAAGTAACAAAGAACTGCTTAGGAATCAAAGCAGCATCATATATATATACACACGGCTTCAATAAATGCAAGTCAATCTACCTAACCACTTAGATGGCAATAGTCATTCTTACAGCCATTCTTATATCCATAACTGATCAAGAAGTAAAAAAAAAATCTATTTAATATAACCTTAGCATGACCTTATGCTACTATAGTCAAAATATAAAGACTGATCAGTCAAGACAATGTGCAATTCTACATGCCTAGGAATAGAACCATCAAATTTTTCATTCAAAAGTCCAACTTCTTCAGGGATGATGGTCTAATTGATCAAGAAACAGGCAGCAAGACATACAGAGGAAGAAGAAAAGGTAAGAAGAAAAGGTAAAACAAAAGATAGGTAATATGAACACCACACCTTGAGCCTATGATGCCCTTCCACAATCTTGATGCTAAGAATGTGTTCATTGTCATCAAGAAACTCTAACCTTTTGGTGTTGGTGGTGGCATGGAGCCTAGATTTGACATTCACTTCCCTCATCCATGCCTCGGACTGCCACGCCTGCTGCCAGCTGGCCCAAATACCCTCCGACACATGCCCTGGACGGTCACCCGAACTCCTCCAACGATAAAGCATGTCGGAGTATCGGCGTGCCGCAAGAGCATTTCATGCTGCCCTAATGGCATCATGGATGGTAGGGTCCCACGTAAACTTTTTCTGCATTGAAATAAATAGTTAGTTTCAGAATAAATTAAGATTAGAAAATTTTATATCAGTTATAAAATGTATTTAAAAAGTTTACCTGAAACTCTGAAAAATAAAACTCCCTCATGGCCGCAGATATATGGAGCCAATCGTAGCCACTGGGATCAGCATGGCTCTGAAATATAGAGCTGATCCGGCTCGATATAGTATGCTGCTCAATAAAGCTATTAAAAAAACTAATTAAAATAAGTAATTAACTTAAAAACATAAACATATAGTTACAATTAGTATATACTTACAGCCCATCGGCATCCAATCGAAGTACGGTGCGACCGACCAAAGAAGAACTCTTAGAGGTCTATGCCGATCGGGTAGAGAAAATACAGGATGAGCGTCGACGTCTGGAGAGGTGGAAGTCCGTGCGTCAGGGCTGATAGTGGGATGTGACGCAGCAGAGCTATGTCCGTCAGGGGTAGATCTACCTCGGTCCGTCATACTGTAAATACTAAAGATTAATGCAACGCAATATAATTATGAATAATTAATAAATATACAAAAATTTAACACTTATAAAAATAAATCAAATTGAATGAACCTATATCTTTAATTAGTGTCATTTGTTTCGTGAAATGTTGGTTCAATATCCGATGTCGTATCGGACTGTGATTCAGTTTCATTATCATCAGAAGGAAACCGAACATTTGCATCCTCAATTTCTTGGACATCACCATTTGGATCTCTAAGTGATGTTTCAGGAGCCTTTGTGTCGTCCTCAATTGCATGCATTTCCATCTCATCCTCTTGAAATGCAGGGCACTCAGTTGATTGACTTGATGAACTCTCATCTAATATGATTGTTGAACGTGGAACGATTTTAGAAACAGCCCACCAATCTCACTTATCGTTGCGCAAACTTGGATATCCGTAGTAAAACACTTGCTGAGCTTGGGATGCAAGAATGAATGGTTTATATTTCTGCAATCTTCGTCGATGGTTTACTTCAACTAGATTGTAGTCGTTATGAACCCTTTTACCGACAGGAATTGTCGGATCAAACCAATCACAACGAAACAATACAGTTCGTTTCATAGGCCAACCGGGATATCCAACTTCGACCACCTCTACTAACTTTCCTTAATAATCCTGCATATTTTCTCGGCACTTTCTCCTTTAACACATACGCCCCAATTCTGCATCCCTCTTGAAGATGCTAGTCATTCAATTTGAAATTTGTATCCATTAACAAAATAGCCAGTATAGGTAGTTACGGTCTTCAATGGCCACTACGCTAGACATTTAATGAAAATAACCATGGACCGTTTACCTATAAATTAATAAGCTATTCACAATCAATTCAAAAAATAAAAGCCATTATTGTAATTGATTGAGTGATAGTACTCACAAATTCATAAAACCAATAAGCGAACTCCGTTTCTAACTTCTGCCCAATGGCAATTTGTTGTCTATCATAATACATCCTTAAGGGATTATAACAATTAAAACTTCTGTTAGCAATTAAATAGTATGGTATTTTACAATTTAAAGTAGAAGTTCTAATTAAGCCATTAATGAAGTGTACATATACTTACTCAATGTATGGGTCGACTTCTCTACAGTTCATTAGGATGTAATAATGTGCTGCATTATACTCCACATCGCTTAATTGTCTTGACTTCTGCCTCCCAAATGAATGGCCGATACTTTTAAATATTGATATTCTACCATCAGTAGGTTCTCCTTCGTCCACACATATGTCATCGTTACGACCAAGATTGTGGGTCCTCGTATGAACGTGACCCTCAAAGTAATGCGAGGCAAAAGCTGAAACTTCTTCAACCAAGTGTGCATTGCATATAGAACCTTCAACCCTTGCCTTATTCCACACATTATTTTTTAACTTCTTAAGATACCTATATGTAAAGTTGAAAATATAAATAAACCAACTTCCTCACATAAATAAAATAATATTTTAAATATCAACATGTATTACTGATTTGGGTGTTTACCTCTCGAAAGGATACATCTAGCGATACTGCACGGGACCAGCTATACGTGCTTCGTATGGCAAGTGAACCGGTAAATGCTCCATTGAGTCAAAAAAACTTGGAGGAAATATTCGCTCCAGCTTGCATAAAATAATTGGAATTTCCTCCTCAAGCCTTTCCATGGATGCAGAAGTAATGACTACAGCAGATAACTCCTTAAAGAACAAGCTGAGCTCTGTCAATGCCTTCCACACATGTTGCGGAAGCAACTCACGAAAAGCTATGGGCAATAACCATTGCATGAAAATATGACAGTCATGACTCTTCATGCCAAACAACTTGAGCTTATGCATGTCCACACACCTACCGATATTTGAAGCATAACCATCAGGAAATTTTAATCCTCTAATCCAGTTACATAAAACTTCTCGTAAATTTTTGTCAAGAGTGTAACAGGCTTTAGGATAGGTCCCGTCAGCATTCCTTCTCAAATCACCTCTTCTGCAATACTGATTAAGCTCTTCTCTCGACTTTGCAGTGTCTTTGGTTTTTCTCGGGATGTTTACTACCGTGTTAAATATGTTATCAAAGAAATTTTTCTCAATATGCATAACATCCAAGTTGTGCCGGATGAGATTCTTTTTATTAGGAGGAGTTATATTCTTTCAGTACTTGAATCTGAGTTCATTATATCAAATTTAATATTCCTGCATTAAAATTAGTTCTAAATGAGCTATATCATTTTTCATTCATGATATCGAATTTATTTTGATTGGTTGGTTTAGAATTTGAGGAATTATATCAAATTATGGTTTGCTATATCAAATTTCTTTCAATTGAAGAACATGAATATTCTAAATTTTTTTCTAATTTGCTAAGAAAATGATTGTGACAATATTTAAAAACTAAATATTTAAAATTTGCTAAGCCAAAATATAACAGGTAATAAAAAAATATAAATTCATTAAAAATTTAATCATCTAAACTATCAAAACCATATAAATTGCATGATAAGCATTCTAATAATAATATATCATGAACAATATTTCAAGAAATAAACAGATTCGATAACACAAGACATTTATAAATCTAAATATATGAAATTTAAATATATCAAATATTATGCAAATTTCAAATTATGCATTACAAGATTATAGATTACATGCAAATTTCTCTAATATTTCATGTAAAATTGAGTTCATAAACATAAAAAAATAAAAAAAATTCATAATAAATGAGAAAAAAAACCCCCACCCCCTATTTTTTTAAAAAAAATGGTGACCTGGCCACCGTGGCTAGGCCACGGTCGGCCACGGCCGGCCTGAGACCAAGGTCACGGCCGCGGCCGTGGCTGGAGACGGCAGGGGTGGGGGAAAAACCCCACCCCACCCCTTTTTTTTAAAAAAAAGGGTGGCTTGGCCACCGTGGCCAGGCCACCACCGGCGGCCGTGGCCGTGGCCTTAGGGGTAGGGGAAAAACCCCACACCGACACCTTTTTTTAAAAAAAGACAGTGGCCTGGCCACAGTGGCCAGAAACGGAGGGGGGGGGGGGGGGAGGGGAGGGGGGGCTTACCTCGCTAATTTGGGGACGCCGTCGGAGGTTCCTTGCACCGTAGGGGGGCGCCGCTGCTGGTGGGTTCCTTGCACCGGGGGAGGGGGTGGGAGGAGCCGGAGGAGGGGTCGCCGCTTAAGGGTTAGGGCAAGAAGAGGAAGAAGAAGAGGCCGGGGGGGGGGGGGGGAAACGACTCAGGTTTTATATTAGGGATTAGTGACGCAATTTTGCATCGCTAATCCCTCACTAATTTTTTTTAATATAATATGGATTAGCAATGCAATTATGCATCGCTAATCCGTCGCTAATTTGGCCGGCGGTAAATTTTTTTCTGGGAAAATTAGCGACGCAAATAATAGCGCTAATGCGTCGCTATTTTGGTGGCAATAACCAGCGAATTTTTTATTATTTTCTGGGAAAATTAGCGACGCAAATAATTACGTCGCTAATGCATCGCTATTTTGCCAGCAAATTTTTTTTTATTTTCTAGGAAAATGCATCGCTAAATAGCGACTCAATTAATTGCGTCGCTGAATTAACAAATTTTTTTATTTTCTGGATATTTGCATCGCTAATGCATCGCTAAATAGCGATGCAATTAAGTGCGTCGCTGAATTAAATTTTTTTTATTTTCTGTGATATGCATCGCTAATGTGTCGCTAAATAGCGAAGAAATTAACTGCGTCGCAGAAATAATAATTTTTTTTAATTTTTGATTTTTTAATTTATTATTTTTATAAAAACCATAATTTCTAAGTAATAAATTTTTAATTTTCGATCCGACGGTTGCGATCGATCGAAGCCATGATCCTGATCGGCGATGATCAATCTCGAACCGTTGCGATCAATCCGATCGGCGACGATCCGACGATTGCGATTGATCGAAGCCATGATCACAATCGGCGATGATCGATCTCGGACCGTTGCGATCAATCCAATCGGCGACGATCCGATGGTTGCGATCAATCGAAGCCATGATCCCGATCAGCGATGATCGATCTCGGACCGTTGCGATCAATCCGATCGGTGATGATCCGATGGTTGCGATCGATCTAAGCCATGATCCGGATCGGCGATGATCGATCTCGGACCGTTGCGATCAATCCGATCGGCGATGATCTGACGGTTGCGATCGATCGAAGCCATGA
This sequence comes from Calamus simplicifolius, assembly GCA_900491605.1. Lineage (NCBI taxonomy): Eukaryota > Viridiplantae > Streptophyta > Magnoliopsida > Arecales > Arecaceae > Calamus > Calamus simplicifolius. The sequence continues at coordinate 570,277 of UESW01004671.1, read as the reverse complement.
TCCCGATCGGCGATGATCGATCTCGGACCGTTGCGATCAATCCGATCGGCGATGATCCGATGGTTGGATCGATAGAAGCCATGATCCCGATCGGCGATGATCGATCTCGGACCATTGCGATCAATCCGATCGGCAACGATCCGACGGTTGCGATCGATCGAAGCCATGATCCCGATCGGCGATGATCGATCTCGGACCGTTGCGATCAATTTGATCGATGACGATCCTGTGGTTGCGATCGATCGAAGCCATGATCCCGATCGGCGATGATCGATCTCGAATCGTTGCGATCAATCCGATCGGCGATGATTCGACGGTTGTGATCGATCCAAGCCATGATCCCGATCGGCGATTATCGATCTCGGACCATTGCGATCAATCCGATCGGCGATGATCGGACGGTTGCGATCGATCGAAGCCATGATCCCAATCAGCGATGATCGAACTCAGACCGTTGCGATCAATCCGATCGGCGACGATCCGATGGTTGCGATCAATCCAGCCATGATCCCAATCGGTGATCGATCTCGGACAGTTGCGATCAATCCGATCGGCAACGATCCGATGGTTGCGATCGATCGAAGCCATGATCCCGATCGGCGATGATCGATCTGGGATCGTTGCGATCAATCCGATCGGCGATGATCCGGTTGCGATCGATCGAAGCCATGATCCCGATCGGCGATGATCGATCTCGGACCATTGCGATCAATCCGATCGGCGATGATCCAACGGTTACGATCGATCGAAGCCATGATCCCGATCGATGATCGATCTCGGACCGTTGCGATCAATTCGATCGGCGACGATCCGACGGTTGCGATCAATCCAAGCCATGATCCCGATCGGCGATGATCGATCTCGGACCATTGTGATCCATCCGATCGGTGATGATCCGATGGTTTCGATCAATCCAAGCCATGATCCGATCGGATCCGACGGTTGCGATCAATCGAAGCCATGATCCCGATCGATGATCGATCTCGGACCGTTGCGATCAATTTGATCGATGATGATCCAATGGTTGCGATCGATCGAAGCCATGATCCCGATCGGCGATGATCGATCTCGAATCGTTGCGATCAATCCGATCGGCGATTCGATGGTTGTGATCGATCGAAGCCATGATCCCATCGGCGATGATCGATCTTGGACCGTTGCGATCAATCCGATCGGCGATCCGACGGTTGCGATCAATCCAAGCCATGATCCCGATCGGCGATGATCGATCTCGGACAGTTGCGATCAATCCAATCGGATCCGGTTGCGATCGATCGAAGCCATGATCCCGATCGGCGATGATCGATCTTGGACCGTTGCGATCAATCCGATCGGCGATGATCCGACGGTTGCGATCGATCGAAGCCATGATCCGATCGGCGATGATCGATCTGGGACCGTTGCGATCAATCCGATCGGAGGTTGCGATCGATCGAAGCCATGATCCCGATCGGCGATGATCGATCTCGGAATCAATCCGATCGACGATCCGACGGTTGCGATCGATCGAAGCCATGATCCCGATCGCGATGATCGATCTCGGACCGTTGCGATCAATCCGATCGGTGACGATCCGATGGTTGCGATCGATCAAGCCATGATCCCGATCGGCGATCGATCTCGATTGCGATCGATCTCGCGATCAGATCGGCGATGATCCGATATCGATCGAAGCGATCGATCGATGATCGATCTCGATCGATCGACGATCGTTGCGATCGATCCCATGATCCCGATCGGATGATCGATCTCGGACCGTTGCGATCAATCCGATCGGCGACGATCCGATGGTTGCGATCGATCGAAGCCATGATCCGATCGGCGATGATCGATCTCGGACCGTTGCGATCAATCGATCGGCGATTGCGATCGATCCAAGCCATGATCCGATCGATGATCGATCTCGGACCGTTGCGATCAATCCGATCGGCGATGATCCGATGGTTGCGATCGATCGAAGCCATGATCCCGATCGGCGATGATCGATCTCGGACCATTGATCAATCGATCGGCGATGATCCGAATCGATCGAAGCCATGATCCCGATCGGCGATGATCGATCTCGGACCGTTGCATCAATCGATCGGACGATCGACGGTTGCGATCGATCCAAGCCATGATCCCGATCGATGATCGATCTCGACCGTTGCGATCAATCGATCGGCGATGATCCGATGGTTGCGATCGATCGAAGCCATGATCCCGATCGCATGATCGATCTCGGACCATTGCGATCAATCGATCGGCACGATCGACGATTGCGATCGATCCAAGCCATGATCCCGATCGGCGATGATCGATCTCGGACCGTTGCGATCAATCCGATCGGATCCGACGGTTGCGATCGATCGAAGCCATGATCCCGATCGGCGATGATCGATCTGGGACCATTGCGATCAATCCGATCGGCGACGATCGATTGCGATCGATCGAAGCCATGATCCCGATCGGCGATGATCGATCTCGGACCGTTGCGATCAATCGATCGACGATCCGACGGTTGCAATCGATCGAAGCCATGATCCCGATGATCGATCTCGGACCATTGCGATCAATCCGATCGGCGATCCGATTGCGATCGATCAAGCCATGATCCCGATCGGCGATGATCGATCTCGGACCGTTGCGATCAATCCGATCGGCGACGATCCGATGGTTGCGATCGATCCAAGCCATGATCCCGATCGGCGATGATCGATCTCGGACCATTGCGATCAATCCGATCGGCACGATCGACGGTTGCGATCGATCGAAGCCATGATCCCGATCGGCGATGATCGATCTCGGACCGTTGCGATCAATGATCGGATGATCCGGTTGCGATCGATCGAAGCCATGATCCCGATCGGCGATGATCGATCTCGACCGTTGCGATCAATCCGATCGGCGATGATCGACGGTTGCGATCGATCGAAGCCATGATCCGATCGGCGATGATCGATCTCGGACCGTTGCGATCAATCCGATCGGCGATGACGGTTGCGATCGATCCAAGCCATGATCCCGATCGGCGATGATCGATCTCGGACTTGCGATCAATCCGATCGGCGATCCGACGGTTGCGATCGATCGAAGCCATGATCCCGATCGGCGATGATCGATCTGGACCGTTGCGATCAATCCGATCGGCGACGATCCGACGGTTGCGATCGATCGAAGCCATGATCCCGATCGGCGATGATCGATCTGGACCGTTGCGATCAATCCGATCGGCGATGATCCGACGGTTGCGATCGATCGAAGCCATGATCCCGATCGGCGATGATCGATCTCGGACCGTTGCGATCAATCCGATCGGCGACGATCCGACGTTGCGATCGATCGAAGCCATGATCCCGATCGATGATCGATCTCGGACCGTTGCGATCAATCCGATCGGCGACGATCCGATGGTTGCGATCGATCCAAGCCATGATCCCGATCGGCGATGATCGATCTCGGACCGTTGTGATCATCCGATCGGTGACAATCCGACGGTTGCGATCGATCCAAGCCATGATCCCGATCGATGATCGATCTCGGACCGTTGCGATCAATCCGATCGGCGACGATCGGTTGCGATCGATCCAAGCCATGATCCCGATCGGCGATGATCGATCTCGGACCGTTGCGATCAATCCGATCGGCGATCCGACGGTTGCGATCGATCGAAGCCATGATCCCGATCGGCGATGATCGATCTCGGACCGTTGCGATCAATCCGATCGGCGACGATCCGATGGTTGCGATCGATCGAAGCCATGATCCCGATCGGCGATGATCGATCTCGGACCGTTGCGATCAATCCGATCGGCGATCCGATGGTTGCGATCGATCGAAGCCATGATCCCGATCGGCGATGATCGATCTCGGACCATTGCGATCAATCCGATCGGCGATCCGGTTGCGATCGATCGAAGCCATGATCCGATCGATGATCGATCTCGACCGTTGCGATCAATCGATCGCGATCCATGGTTGCGATCGATCGAAGCCATGATCCCGATCGGCGATGATCGATCTCGACCATTGCGATCAATCCGATCGGCGACGATCCGATTGCGATCGATCGAAGCCATGATCCCGATCGGCGATGATCGATCTCGGACCGTTGCGATCAATCCGATCGGCGATCCGATGGTTGCGATCGATCGAAGCCATGATCCCGATCGCGATGATCGATCTCGGACCGTTGCGATCAATCCGATCGGCGATCCGATGGTTGCGATCGATCGAAGCCATGATCCCGATCGGCGATGATCGATCTCGGACCGTTGCGATCAATCCGATCGGCGACGATCCGACGGTTGCGATCGATCGAAGCCATGATCCCGATCGGCGATGATCGATCTCGGACCGTTGCGATCAATCCGATCGGACGATCCGATTTGCGATCGATCGAAGCCATGATCCCGATCGGCGATGATCGATCTCGACCGTTGCGATCAATCCGATCGGCGATGATCCGATGGTTGCGATCGATCAAGCCATGATCCCGATCGGCGATGATCGATCTCGGACCATTGCGATCAATCCGATCGGCGATCCGATGGTTGCGATCGATCGAAGCCATGATCCCGATCGGCGATGATCGATCTCGGACCGTTGCGATCAATCCGATCGGACGATCCGGGTTGCGATCGATCGATGATCCCGATCGGCGATGATCGATCTCGGCGATCAATCCGATCGGATCGAATCGATCAAGCCATGATCCCGATCGATCTCGGACCATTGCGATCAATCCGATCCGACGGTTGCGATCGATCGAAGCCATGATCCATCGGCGATGATCGATCTCGGACCGTTGCGATCAATCCGATCGGCGATCGGTTGCGATCGATCGAAGCCATGATCCCGATCGGCGATGATCGATCTCGGACCGTTGCGATCAATCCGATCGGCGACGATCCGATGGTTGCGATCGATCGAAGCCATGATCCCGATCGGATGATCGATCTCGGACCGTTGCGATCAATCCGATCGGCGACGATCCGATGGTTGCGATCGATCGAAGCCATGATCCGATCGGCGATGATCGATCTCGGACCGTTGCGATCAATCCGATCGGCGATGATCCGATTGCGATCGATCGAAGCCATGATCCCGATCGGCGATGATCGATCTCGGACCGTTGCGATCAATCCGATCGGCGATGATCCGACGGTTGCGATCGATCGAAGCCATGATCCCGATCGCGATGATCGATCTCGGACCGTTGCGATCGATCGGCGATCCGATCGATCGATGATCGATCGATTGCGATCGATCGAAGCCATGATCCCGATCGATGATCGATCTCGGACCGTTGCGATCAATCGATCGACGATCCGATGGTTGCGATCGATCGAAGCCATGATCCCGATCGCGATGATCGATCTCGGTTGCGATCAATCCGATCGGCGATCCGATGGTTGCGATCGATCGAAGCCATGATCCCGATCGGCGATGATCGATCTCGGACCGTTGCGATCAATCCGATCGGCGATGATCCGATGGTTGCGATCGATCGAAGCCATGATCCGATCGGCGATGATCGATCTCGGACCGTTGCGATCAATCCGATCGGCGATCCGATTGCGATCGATCGATCTCGNGTTGCGATCATTCCGATCGACAACGATTCGACGGTCGTGATCGATCGAAGCCATGATACTGATCAGCGATGATCGATCTCGGACCATTGCGATCAATCCGATCGGCGGCGATCTGACGGTTTTGATCAATCCAAGCCATGATCCCGATTAGTGATGATCGATCTGGGGTCCGTTGCGATCAATCCGATCAGCGACGATTCGACGGTTGCGATCGATCGAAGCCATGATCCAGATCGACGATGATCGATCTTGGTTCGTTGCGATCAATCCGATCGGCAACGATATGACGATTGCGATCGATCGAAGCCATGATCCCAATTGGCAAAGATCGATCTAACCGTGTGATCAATCCGATCGGCGACGATCCGACGGTTGCGATCGATCCAAGCCATGATCCCGATCGGTAATTATAGATCTTAAACCGTTGCGATCAATTCGATCGGCAATGATCCGACGGTTGCGATCGATCGAAGCCATGATCCCGATCAGCGATGATCGATCTCGGACCATTGCGATCAATCTGATCGGCAACGATACGATGATTGCGATCGATCCAAGCCATGATCCCGATCGGCGATGATCGATCTTGGACCGTTGCGATCAATCTGATCGGTGACGATCCGATGGTTGTGATTGATCCAAGCCATGATACCGATCGGCGATGATTGATCTCGGACCATTGTGATCAATCCGATCGGCGACGATCCGACGGTTGCGATTGATCCAAGCCATGATCCCGATAGGCGATGATCGATCCGACGCATGTACAAAAATTAATTTTTTTAAAATAATTATGATGCATTTCATTGCATCACAATATTTTATTTTTAATTTTTTTATCTTTTAATTATATTTTATAAAATTTAATTTTATTTAAAAAAAATTGCGATGCATTATTTGCATCGCTAAATTTAAAATTAATTTTTTGATTTATTACATCGTTAATGCGTCGCTATTTAACATAATTAATTTTTTAAAAAAATTGCAATGCACTTTATTGCATCACTACATTTTTATTTCATAATTATATTTTATAAAAATTAATTTTTCTTTAAAAATTGCAAAGCACCTTGTGGTGTCGCAATGTAGCGACTCATTTTATTTGCATCGCTAAATTGCAACGTATTTCGATACGTCACAATTTTTATTTTTAATTTTTTATAAAATTTATTTTAAAAAAAATTGCGATGCAATACTTGCGTCACTAAATTAAAAATTAATTTTTTTAATTTTTTGATTTATTGCGTCGCTTATGCATCGCTATTTAACATAAATAATTTTTTTAAAAAAAATTTACGATGAATTGCATCGCAATATTTTTATTTCATAATTATATTTTATAAATATTAATTTTTCTTCAAAAATTGCGACTCACCTTTTGGCGTCGCAATGTAGTGACTCATTTTATTTGCGTCGCTAAATTTCAATGCATTTCGACCTATCGCAATGTTTTATTTTTAATTTTTTATAAAATTTATTTTTTAAAAAATTGTGATGCATTGCTAGATTAAAATTAATTTTTTTAATTTTTGGTTTATTGCATCGCTAATGCGTCGCTATTTAACATAATTAATTTTTTAAAAAAATTACGATGTACTGAATTGCATCGCAATATTTATTTCATAATTATATTTTATAAAATTAATTTTTCTTAAAATAATTGCAATGCACCTTATTGCATCGCAATGTAGCGACTTATTTTTTATGCATCGCTAAATGGCGACGCATCTAGTGGCGTCGTAATTTTTTATTTTTTTATATTTTAATTAATTTTATAAAATTTAATTTTTTAAAAAATTTGCGATGCATTACTTGTGTCGCTAAATAAAAAATTATTTTTTTAATTATCTGGTTTATTATGTCGCTATTTAATATAATTAATTTTTTTAAAAAAATTGTGACATAATGAATTGCGTCGTAATATTTTTATTTCATAATTATATTTTATAAAAATAATTTTTTTTAAAATAATTGCGATGCACCTAGTTGCATCACAAAGATGCGTCGCTATTTCAGTATTTTCTTGTTGTGTATGATGAGGGAGCCAAAGGAATGATGGCTTTCTTCAACGAGCTCTACGGCGATCAAGATGCCGGCATTCCTACAAATTCTCAGGGCTTGAAGCACAATACGTCCAAGGCAAGCTCTTCCTCGTGAGTCCTTCGATACGTTGTTGCCTTATTCCATTACTTTTTTTTTTGGTGATATGTTGTCTCTCTCTTACATTAATTTTACTTGCAAGAGACGTACGTAGAGGTGTTGATTTTTTTTATTAAATTCAGATGTTGATTTATTGATTTATTAAATGCTTTCAAGTGGGTGAAGAAGATGAAAGAGGGAGGAAGAACTGAATGAGAAGGTGAATGTGGGGCCTGGATTGGTGGCACTAGTGGGGCTAAGATCAGCCAAGAACCCCTGTGGCCCAATCCGTAACACAAATGAGGCCCAATTCTAAGATAACTCAAGACTAATTTGTATCAATGTTGAAGGAATTAAACATTACATGCATAGTTGTTAAAATTGGACCAAACCGACCGGTTGAACCAGTTGAACCAAGACCCAAAGGCCAAGTCGTTCGATTCTAATATAAAATCGGATATGTAAGAGACCTAGAATAACCCGGTCAACCCAGCTTGAACTAGGTCATAGCTATTTTATTTTTTTCCTATTTTTTATTTGTAAAATTTATGAACTATATGGTTCAAAGAGTGGGAAAGATGATCGAATTTAAGTTTAATTACATTCGAATATAACTAAATCCAGTTCTATATATATTAGAGAGAGTGTGTATGCACAAGCTATCTCAAATTTATAGGTCATCTATATTTTTTTATAAATATAACTTTTGAAGAAAAAAAGCATAGGCAAAATGTAGTATGGTTCATTTTCTATATAAAGCTGAGGATGAATACTAAATTGATTGCTTTGATGGTATGAGCAGGTATGCGCTAAGCATGGGAAGTTGAGAGTGAGATGGGGATGGAGTACGGGTGGGTCACCCATCCCATCACCGTGAACATGGGTCTTAATTAAGCAATGTTTTAAAAATTAGATCGGATCGGCCGTTTCGATTTTATTATTAAAGTTGATTTTATATCATCCGATTAAAATCAAAAAAAAATCATTGAATTGGCCAAATTTCGAAGCGGTTCAACCCAGTTTTTAGATTTTTTAATTTTTTATTTGAATTATATTTATATTTTTATTATTTTATATTATTAAATTAAAAAATAATTATAATATTATTCGATCCAATTGACCTATGATCCAAACGTTAAGCTAGTTCCAATTTTCAAAACATTGTAGTTACATCTGCTTGAAATTTATGGGCTTTAAAAGAAAAACCTTTTCTTCTCTCTTTATTTGCCCATATTCATGCACTCAATTTGGAAAGTCTTTTTCTTCATTTGATACTTATGAGTCCCACGAGCATTGTGGTAGACAATGAAGCATTTAATGATGTTGTCGGTCATAAATATATCATTTTGGAATTGAAATTGTGGCGTAAACGCATGCATCCAAGCGCATCAAACTAGCACCGCTTTATGCTATATTAGGAAAGAAAGAGTAAAAAGAAGTAAAGGGATGAAAGGAAAAGGGAAAGATATGATTGTTCTCTTCTTCTTCATTGAAAAGGATGGAGGGAAAAAGGAGAGAGGAAAAAAAAGGAAAAAAATTATGTGACAATTATACCTCATTAGGAATGAGAGAATAAAGAATAAAAAATAAAAAGATATTTTAGTATTCCATAAAACTTTTTTTTCCTCCTTTAGTTTACCTCCAATTTAGGGATTAATAATTTCTTTCCACTTTTTCTTTCACCCTCTTTCCAAACAAAAAAACTTATGATTTTTTCTCTTTATTTTCTTTTCCTTTCCTTCCTCTCGATTTCCTTCCATCTAAATAGACCCTTAATCAATAAATACTAACCGAAACCCCAAATTTATCCTTAGCCCGAGCGGTAGCGTTCAACGTTTTTTAGCGTTGATTTTTATGAAAAATATTTTGCTGCTATTTATTTTGGTTTGGCCATGGCCGCAAAGAGATAAAAGTTTTTAAGAGTTTTTTTTTGTTTTTCCTTTCTTTCTTGTGAACAGGGCTTTCTTGTGAATAGGGTTGTCGTATGTTTGGCTTGGTTTTTCTTTCTAGGTTTTTCTTTATAGGTTGATCGATCTGCGGCTCTGTGGATGTTTCTGGCATGGTCTTTGTTTGTGATCTTTGCTTTGGTTTGTGAGATCTCTTTTTGTTTGTTTTACCGATATGTGATTTTATTCTTTATATTTCCTTTTTTGTCATATTTTTTGAGTTTTTGTGATATTTGATCATGGTTGATGGAGATCGATTCTTGTTCTATCTTGATCTTTCTCTCGATGGCAAATATCGATGCCATCTAATGATTTTTGTAAAGGGAAGCAATTTTTTTGTGATATATTTCGTTTTTTTAGCACCTTTAGTTTCATACATCTTAGATCTTTGTGAATCTATCGGATTTGTTTGTGTTATGTGGTTTTATTCCTTTCAGGTTAGTTATTTTTTTTTTGGCAGCACGTCTGTGATGGGCACTAAAAGGATCGTTCTTCTCTTGTATCAGAGACATGTATGAATCGGAGACAGCTTCTGAATTCTGAAGCCTATCGAGAGAGAACTTCCCAACATCGGTCAGCAGTTCGAAGTCCCGATGCATTGGAGGGGGGGAGAAGAAATCAGCAGTTGTTCAGCCCGATGACATTAATGCGAAGAAAGGGGAGAAGAAATCAGCAGTTGTTCAGCCCGACGACATTAATGCGAAGAAAGGATCAGAAACGAAGCAAGGAAACAAGATGTGTTTAAACAACAACCGGCATTGAAACACCTTGATGCGGTCAAGGAGACATCATCTATCTATGATTCATGATTTGCTAATATTAATAGATCTCTGTCGTCCCACAACGTGTCCACAATACTTCAAAACGCCGTCGTGAGAGAAAGACAACAACAAGACGCTGAGTGAGACCGTAACGGAGATGTTGACACCGGCATACACCATGGTCACGGGGGCAACCCAGATGATAGCTTCAAAGATGCAAAGCCCAGGCAGTACTGGATACGAGTTGGGAGCAAAGCAGGTGTGGGATAAGGGGATTTTGGTGAAGGAGTATCTAATGCACAAGCTGGAGCCTGGGGAAGAAGATAGAGCACTCTGTCAGGTGATCACCGAGGCTGTGAGCCCGAGGAAAAATGCTGGTGAAGCCCAAGGGAAGTGGGTATCGTGGACAAAGTGAAGGAAGCGGTTTCTTCTTTGCTGGCGAGGGAAGAGGTACAAGAGACGCAAGTCCCGGTTTCTGCAAATCCCAGTGCACATGAGAGGCCGATCCCAGTCTCAACAAATCCTCATGCACACGAGGCGCCTGCCCCAATATCTACGAATCAGCTTCATGCGCCAAGGTCACCCATCCCAGTACTTCCTACAAATATTCATGCATCTGAGTCCTCCGTCCCAGTTTCTACAAAAAAAAATCTGGGCTGATCAGGCGCGTAAAGGGAATGACGGGAACTAAATGGGGACTTAATTATTGATAATTATACACTAAAGACCAGCAAAGATAAGCGGAGTATTAAGAACAAGGGAAGGAGTCATGGGCTCAAGAGTTTTGACCATAACGTAGTCTATTCTTTCCTCTTTCTTTCGTTGTCCATGAATAACCAAAGGATAAAAAAATAAAATAGGGGAGGGAAGTTAAGTCCTTACAAATAGAAAGAGATTATTTTTAATTTAATGGAGACTATTTTTTTTCTTTCTTTATTTATGGTTTTTTAAGACGTGTGGGACTCATTTCCACATGTTTTCCTCAGCTTCATTCGCACTTTAAATCCAGCTGCATGCCTTCCATGGTCTACCATTGTAACAATAAAGATTTTTTGGTTACTAGATTTGATATATTTATATAGTTGATCTTCTCTTATTATCAAATTGATCTTGTTAATAAATTACAGCTAGCTCAAGGGTACAAAGAGACAACTAGAACGCATAAGTGGATAAATGAAGATATAAAAAGCATCGCAATGAGGATATGATTGATTACACAAAGTTCAGCAACCTCTATTGTCTTCGTTCCACAAGGAGCCAGTGGTGCATCTGATCGGCATACTTTTGGACCGTACCCAACACGATCAATCAGGAGAAATCTACAAAAACAAAGCAACTTTACACAGCCATATAAAAACTCAAGATCAGGATAGGAACGCCTCTTTTGCCATGCGAGCACGGTTGGCAACAGCTGGGTCCATTAGCCAAAGGTGACCTTTGATGCCAATCCACATTCTTTCTGGTATGTTAACAGTTCCAATCTTGATCAGGTCTTTAGTTAGAAAGAGTAATCTTTTAACAATCATAATAACATCCCTAAAACATCACTAAACATAGCAACATAATATTTTCATCACCAATTAGCGATGTTCATGTATGCATAATTAAATAGCGATTTAAAAAATATATTAATTAATAATGCATTTATTATGCCGCTAAATAACAATGGTACCAGCGCCCGCTAATCATGAACGACACCTTGACGCATCGCTGCGGACCTCGGCCCGCGTTTCATTGCATTTATTTTCCGATGAGAAAATAAATGGGGGTGCTTCTGTTTAACTTATAATTTATTTAGTTTGTTCATGCATTATGAAGGAATCCAACAAAATTGAATTATCCTCTACAATTCCTGCAAATAATTAATTTGGGATTCTGATATGATGCGAACTATGTCTTGAAATTATGCTACTTTCTTGATCGTGATTATCGGGTATGCAATCGTGTTATCTGCCTTGAAAATGTTTTACTTTCACGATGCAAGTATCGGGTTTGCAATTATGATGTTAATTTTCCCATCGATCCAATGAGAGGTCTTTGTCATCTTTGTGCCAAATTTCTTCTTTCTCTTTCATATGTTAAGTGATATAGTTTGTGACTTTTGAAGAAAAGGATCTATATTTTGATGTAATGTGTTCTTAGATTAAGCATCATCTGTAGGTTTGAGTCATTGTATGCAATGGGGGTCTCATGTCAGTGGCAATTATGTGTGGTGGTTTAGACTCGGTTTCTGTTAGTATTTTGTTATGGTTATTGTATTTCTCTACAAATCGAGGCAAGTCGGGCTTGAAGCGTGATGGCAAAGATTGTAAGATGTTTGATATCCAATTTTGTGCAGATCTCTATATCGTCTACCGTCAACTACAATTCCTCCTCAGAGTGAGATGAACCTTATCCAAAGGTGTATGTCTCCTATTTATTCGTTTGCTCTACAACCTATGCCACAATTTGCTTTTTTAAGGGCATTGTCAAACAAGCGCAATATCAATATACTACTAAGTTCTAATTGCTTCTTATGCCCTTTTGTTCAGCTTGTTGCTTGATTTTTTATGTTTGATTCTGTAGCGTAGTGTATTTTTTTATGAATTTCTTAGTAAAATTGTTTTTGCCTCTTATTCGTTCCTCGTTTTTCTGTTGTTCATTAACTGTTGTGCACATATTTTAACCAACTTCGTTGGGTGGAACGATAGCGCACCTATTTGCATGTCGTCGTCTTATTATTGGACTATAAGGTTTTGTAGCGAACGTTTCATAATCATGTAGACGGAGGAGTATAAATGGAACTTGACTTATGAAATTCATATTTTTTTAATTTTATTTGTAAAATTAAGATTAAAATTTTATTATTAAAAATTAGGTTTGGATTGAGTTTCAGATTAAAATTTGGATTGATGAAAAAAAAATAAAATATAAAACAAGTAAGTTTTATATTGTATAAATAAGTTGAAGTTTGAAATAAATAAGCTTCATATTTCAATTGTACATCTGAAAGTATAGATTTTTTACATTCAAAATGCATTACCTCTAAATATGTTATATTTTGTTAGATTAGAATCCAATAGCATCCTTCTTTTTTGAATGAAAAGAAACATATCTGTAAAAGTTCAAGTAACAAAGAACTGTTTAGGAATCAAAGCAGCATCAAATATATATATATACACACGGCTTCAATAAATGCAAGTCAATCTACCTAACCACTTAGATGGCAATAGTCATTCTTACAGCCATTCTTATATCCATAACTGATCAAGAAGTAAAAAAAAAAAAATCTATTTAATATAACCTTAGCATGACCTTATGCCACTATATTCAAAATATAAAAACTGATTAGTCAAGACAATGTGCAATTCTACATGCCTAGGAATAGAACCATCAAATTTTCATTCAAAAGTCCAACTTCTTTAGGGATGATGGTCTAATTGATCAAGAAACAGGCAGCAAGACATACAGAGGAAGAAGAAAAGGTAAAACAAAAGATAGGTAATATGAACACCACACCTTGAGCCTATGATGCCCTTCCACAATCTTGATGCTAAGAATGTGTTCATTGTCATCAAGAAACTCTAACCTTTTGGTGTTGGTGGTGGCATGGAGCCTAGATTTGACATTCACTTTCCTCATCCATGCCTCAGACAGCCACGCCTACTGCCAGCTAGCCCAAATACCCTCTGACACATGCCCTGGACGGTCACCCGAACTCCTCCAACGATAAAGCATATCAGAGTATCGGCGTGCCGCAAGAGCATTCCATGCTACCCTAATGGCATCATGGATGGCAGGGTCCCATGTAAACTTTTTCTGCATTGAAATAAACAGTTAGTTTCAGAATAAATTAAGATTAAAAAAATTTTATATCAGTTATAAAATGTATTTAAAAAGTTTACCTGAAACTCTTGAAAATAAAACTCCCTCGTGGCCGCAGATACATGGTGCCAATCATAGCCACTGGGATCAGCACGACTCTGAAATATAGAGCTGATCCGGCTCGATATAGTATGCTTCTCAATAAAGCTATTAAAAAACTAATTAAAATAAGTAATTAACTTAAAAATATAAACATATAGTTATAATTAGTATATACTTCAGTCCATCGGCATCCAATCGAAGAACGGTGCGACCGACCAAAGAAGAACTCTCAGAGGTCTATGCCGATCGAGTAGAGAAAAATACAGGATGAGCGTCGACGTCTGGAGAGGTGGAAGTCCGTGCGTCAGGGCTGATAGTGGGATGTGACGCAGTAGAGCTATGTCCGTCAGGGGTAGATCTACCTCGGTCCGTCATACTGTAAATACTAAAGATTAATGCAACGCAATATAATTATGAATAATTAATAAATATACAAAAATTTAACACTTATAAAAATAAATCAAAATTGAATGAACCTATATCTTTAATCAGTGTCATTTGTTTCGTGAAATGTTGGTTCAATATCCGATGTGTATCGGACTGTGATTCAGTTTCATTATCATCAGAAGGAAACTGAACATTTGTATCCTTAATTTCTTGGACATCACCATTTGGATCTCTAAGTGATGTTTCAGGAGCCTTTGTGTCGTCCTCAATTGCATGCATTTCCATCTCATCCTCTTGAAATGCAGGGCACTTAGTTGATTGACTTGATGAACTCTCATCTAATATGATTGTTGAACGTGGAACAATTTTAGAAGCAGCCTACCAATCTCACTTGTTGTTGCGCAAACTTGGATATCTGCAGTAAAACACTTGCTGAGCTTGGGATGCAAGAATGAATGGTTTATATTTCTGCAATCTTCGTCGATGGTTTACTTCAACTAGATTGTAGTCGTTATGAACCCTTTTACCGATAGGAATTGTCGGATCAAACCAATCACAACGAAACAATACAGTTCGTTTCATAGGCCAATCGGGATATCCAACTTCGACCACCTCTACTAACTTTCCTTAATAATCCTGCATATTTTCTCTGGCACTTTCTCCTTTAACACATACGCCCCAATTCTGCGTCCCTCTTGAAGATGCTAGTCGTTCAATTTGAAATTTATATCCATTAACAAAATAGCAGTATAGGTAGTTACGGTCTTCAATGGCCACTACGCTAGACATTTAATGAAAATATTATCGGTTGTGAATCATGGACCGTTTACCTATAAATTAATAAGCTATTCACAATCAATTCAAAAAATAAAAGCCATTATTATAATTGATTGAGTGATAGTACTCATAAATTCATAAAACCAATAAGCGAACTCGTTTCTAACTTCTGCCCAATGGCAATTCGTTGTCTATCATAATACATCCTTAAGGGATTATAAGAATTAAAACTTCTGTTAGCAATTAAATAGTATGGTATTTTACAATTTAAAGTAGAAGTTCTAATTAAGCAATTAATGAAGTGTACATATACTTACTCAATGTATGGGTCAACTTCTCTACAGTTCGTTAGGATGTAATAATGTGCTGCATTATACTCCACATTGCTTAATTGTCTTGACTTCTGCCTCCCAAATGAATGGCCGATACTTTTAAATATTAATATTCTACCATCAGTAGGTTCTCCTTCGTCCACACATATGTCATCGTTACGACCAAGATTGCGGGTCCTCGTATGAACGTGACCCTCAAAGTAATGCGAGGCAAAAGCTGAAACTTCTTCAACCAAGTGTGCATTGCATATAGAACCTTCAACCCTTGCCTTATTCCGCACATTATTTTTTAACTTCTTAAGATACCTATATGTAAAGTTGAAAATATAAATAAACCAACTTCCTCACATAAATAAAATAATATTTGAAATGTCAACATGTATTACTGATTTGGGTGTTTACCTCTCGAAAGGATATCCAGCGATACTGCACGGGACCAGCTATACATACTTCGTATGACAAGTGAACCGGTAAATGCTCCATTGAGTCAAAAAAACTTGGAGGAAATATTCGCTCCAGCTTGCATAAAATAATTGAAATTTCCTCCTCATGCCTTTCCATGGATGCAGAAGTAATGACTATGACAGATAACTCCTTAAAGAACAAGCTGAGCTCTGTCAATGCCTTCCACACATGTTGCGGAAGCAACTCACGAAAAGCTATGGGCAATAACCATTGCATGCAAACATGACAGTCATGACTCTTCATGCTAAACAACTTGAGCTTATGCATGTCCACACACCTACCGATATTTGAAGCATAACCATCAGGAAATTTTAATCCTCTAATCCAGTTACATAAAACTTCTCGTAAACTTTTGTCAAGAGTGTAACAGGTTTTGGATAGGTCCCATCAGCATTCCTTCTCAAATCACCTCTTCTGCAATACTGATTAAGCTCTTCTCTCGACTTTGCAGTGTCTTTGGTTTTTCTCGGGATGTTTAGTACCATGTTAAATATGTTATCAAAGAAATTTTTTTCAATATACATAACATCCAAGTTGTGCCGGATGAGATTCTTTTTATTAGAGGAGTTATATTCTTTCAGTACTTGAATCTGAGTTCACTATATCAAATTTAATATTCCTGTATTAAATTTAGTTCTAAATGAGCTATATCATTTTTCTTCATGATATCGAATTTATTTTGATTGGTTGGTTTAGAGTTTGAGGAATTATATCAAATTATGGTTTGCTATATAAAATTTCTTTCAATTGAAGAACATGAATATTTAAATTTTTTTCTAATTTGCTAAGAAAATGATTGTGACAATATTTAAAAACTAAATATTTAAATTTGCTAAGCCAAAATATAACAGGTAATAAAGAAATATAAATTCATTAAAAATTTAATCATCTAAACTCTCAAAACCATATAAATTGCATGATAAGCATTCTAATAATAATATATCATGAACAATATTTCAAGAAATAAATATATTCGATAATACAAGACATTTATAAATCTAAATATATAAATTTAAATATTTCAAATATTATGCAAATTTCAAATTATGCATTACAAGATTACAGATTACATGCAAATTTCTCTAATATTTCATGTAAAATTGAGTTCATAAACATAAAAAAATAAAAAAAATTCATAATAAATGAGAAAAAAAACCCACCCACTATTTTTTTTAAAAAATGGTGACTGGCCACCATGGCCAGGCCACGGCCGACCTGAGACCAAGGTCACGGGCGGCGTGGCCAGAGATGGCAGGGGTGGGGAAAAACCCCATCCCGACCCCTTTTTTTTTAAAAAAAAATGGTGGCTTGGCCACCATGGCCAGGCCACCGCCGGCGGCCGTGGCCTCAGGGGTGGAGGAAAAACCCCACCCCGACACCTTTTTTTTAAAAATAAAAGTGGCCTGGCCACGGTGGCCAGAAACGGGAGGGCGGGGGGGGGGGGGAGGGGGGGCTTACCTCGCTAATTTGGGGACGCCACCGGGGGTTCCTTGCACCGGAGGGGGGGTGCCGCTGCTGGTGGGTTCCTTGCACTGGGGGAGGGGGTGGGAGGAGCCGGAGGAGGGGTCGCCGCTTAAGGGTTAGGGCAAGAAGAGGAAGAAGAAGAGGCCGGGGGGGCCGGGAATGACTCAGGTTTTATATTAGGGATTAGTGATGCAATTTTGCATCGCTAATCCCTTGCTAATTTTTTTAATATAATATGGATTAGTGACGCAATTATGCGTCGCTAATCCGTCGCTAATTTGGCTGGCGAAATTTTTTTTTTTTTTCTGAAAAATTAGCGATGCAAATAATAGCATCGCTAATGCATCACTATTTTGGTGGCAATAACCAGTGGAAAATTATTTTTATTTTCTTAGAAAATTATTTTCTAGGAAAATTAGCGACGCAAATAACTGCATCGCTATTTTGCCAGCAAAAATCAATAGAATTTTTTTTTATTTCTAGGAAAATGCATCGCTAATGCGTCGCTAAATAGTGACTCAATTAATTGCATCGCTGAATTAATAAATTTTTTTATTTTCTAGATATTAGCGTCGCTAATGCATCGCTAAATAGCGACGCAATTAAGTGCGTTGCTGAATTAATTTTTTTTTTTTTTGTGATATGCATCGCTAATGTGTCGCTAAATAGCGACGAAATTAACTGCATCGCAGAAATAAAATTTTTTTATTTTTTTTATTTTTTAATTTTTGTTTTTATAAAAACCATAATTTTTAAGTAACGAATTTTTAATTTTCGATCCGATGGTAGCGATCGATCGAAGCCATGATCCTGATCGGCGATGATCAATCTCGAACCATTGTGATCAATTCGATCGGCGACGATCCGATGGTTGCGATCGATCGAAGTTATGATCACAATCGCGATGATCGATCTCGGACCGTTGCGATCAATCCGATCGGCGACCATCCGACGGTTGTGATCAATCGAAGCCATGATCCCAATCGGTGATGATCAATCTCGGACCGATGCGATCAATCCGATCGGTGATGATCCGACATTGCGATCAATCCAAGCCATGATCCCGATCGGCGATGATCGATCTCGGACCGTTGCGATCAATCCGATCAGCGATGATCCGACGGTTGCGATCGATCGAAGCCATGATCTCGATCAGCGATGATCGATCTTGGACCGTTGCGATCAATCCAATCGGCGATGATCCGATGGTTGTGATCGATAGAAGCCATGATCCCGATCGCCATGATCGATCTCGGACCATTGTGATCAATCCGATCGGCAACGATCCGATGGTTGCGATCGATCGAAGCCATGATCCCGATCGGCAATGATCGATCTCGGACCATTGCGATCAATCCGATTGACGACGATCCAATGGTTGCGATCGATCGAAGCCATGATCCCGATCGGCGATGATTGATCTCGAATCGTTGCGGTCGATCCGATCGATGATTCGACGATTGTGATCGATCCAAGCTATGATCCCGATCGGCGATTATCGATCTCGAACCATTGCGATCAATCCGATCGGCGATGATCGGACGGTTGCGATCGATCGAAGCCACGATCTCGATCAGCGATGATCGAACTCAGACGTTGCGATCAATCCGATCGGCGACGATCCGATGGTTGCGATAAATCCAAGCCATGATCCCGATCGGTGATGATCGATCTTGGACAATTGCGATCAATCCGATCGGCAACGATCTGACGGTTGCAATCAATCGAAGCCATGATCCCGATCGGCGATGATTGATTTGGGACCATTGCGATCAATCCGATCGGCGATGATCCGACGATTGCGATCGATCGAAGCCATGATCCCGATCGGCGATGATCCGATGGTTGCGATCGATCAAAGCCATGATCCCAATTGACGATGATCGATCTCAGACCATTATGATCAATCCGATCGGCAACGATCCGACGGTTGCGATCGATCCAAGCTATGATCCAATCGGCAATGATCGATCTCGGACCATTGCGATCTATCTGATCGGCGATGATCCAATGGTTGCGATCGATCCAAACCATGATTCCGATCGCGATGATCGATCTCGGACCATTGCGATCAATCCGATCGGCGATGATCCGACGGTTGCGATCGATCGAAGCCATGATCCCTATCGGCGATGATCGATCTCGGACCATGGCGATCAATCCGATCGACGACGATCCGATGGTTGCGATCGATCCAAGCCATGATCCCGATTGGCGATTATCGATCTCGGACCATTGCGATCAATCCGATCGGCGATGATCCGATGGTTGCGATCGATTGAAGCCATGATCCCAATCGGCGATGATCGATCTCGGACCGTTGCGATCAATCCGATCAGTGACGATCCGAGGGTTGCGATCGATCGAAACCATGATCCCGATCGGAGATGATCGATCTCGGACCGTTGTGATCAATCCGATCGCGACAATCCGATGGTTGTGATCGATCGAAGCCATGATCCCGATCGGCAATGATCGATCTTGGACCGTTGCGATCAATCTGATCAGCAACGATCCGATGGTTGCGATTGATCCTAGCCATGATCCTGAGCGATGATCGATCTCGGACCGTTGCGATCAATCCGATCGACGACGATCTGGCGGTTGCGATCGATCGAAGCCATGATCCCAATCGGTGATGATCGATCTCGGTCCATTACGATCAATCCAATCGGTGACGATCCGACGATTGCGATCGATCAAAGCCATGATCCCAATTGGTGATGATCGATCTCGACTGTTGCGATCAATCCGATCGGCGACGATCCGCGGTTGCGATCGATCGAAGCCATGATCCAATCGGTGATGATCGATCTCGGTCCATTGCGATCAATCCAATCGGCGACGATCTGGCGATTGCGATCGATCGAAGCCATGATCCCAATTGGCGATGATCAATCTTGGACCGTTGATCAATCCGATCGGCGACGATCCGACGTTGCGATCGATCCAAGCCATGATTCCGATCGGCAATTATCGATCTCGAACCATTGCGATCAATTGGATCGGCAATGATCCGATGGTTGCGATCGATCGAAGCCATAATCCCGATCAGTGATGATCGATCTCGGACCATTGTGATCAATCGGATCGGCAACGGTATGACGATTGCGATCGATCCAAGCCATGATCCTGATCGGCGATGATCGATCTCGAACCGTTGCGATCAATCCGATCGACGACGATCTGACGGTTGCGATCAATCCAAGCCATGATACCGATTGGCGATGATCGATCTCGGACCATTGCGATCAATCCGATCGGCGATGATCTGATGGTTGCGATCGATCCAAGCCATGATCCTGATAGGCGATGATCGATCCGACGCATGTACCAAAATTAATTTTTTTAAAATAATTGCGAAGCATTTCATTGCATCGCAATGTTTTATTTTTTTTTTTATCTTTTAATTATATTTTACAAAATTTAATTTTTTTAAAAAAAATTACGACACATTATTTACATCGCTAAATTAAAAATTAATTTTTTTAATTTTTTGATTTATTGCATCACTAATGCGTCGCTATTTAACATAATTAATTTTTAAAAAAATTACGATGCACTTTGTTGCATCGCTATATTTTTATTTCATAATTATATTTTATAAAAATTATTTTTCTTTAAAAAATTGCAACGCACCTTGTGGTGTCGCAATGTAGCGACTCATTTTATTTGCGTCGCTAAATTGCGACGCATTTCGATACGTCACAATGTTTTATTTTTAATTTTTTTAATAAAATTTATTTAAAAAAAATTACAATGCAATACTTGCGTCACTAAATTAAAAATTAATTTTTTTTAATTTTTGGTTTATTGCGTCGCTAATGCGTCGCTATTTAACATAATTAATTTTTTTAAAAAAATTGCGATGAATTGCATCGCAATATTTTTATTTCATTATTATATTTTATAAAAATTAATTTTTCTTCAAAAAATTATGATGCACCTTGTGGCGTCGCAATGTAGTGATGACTCATTTTATTTGCGTCGCTAAATTGCAATGCATTTCGATGCGTCGCAATATTTTTTTTTTAATTTTTTTATAAAATTTATTTTTAAAAAAAATTGCGATGCATTGCTAGATTAAAAATTAATTTTTTTTAATTTTTGGTTTATTGCATCGCTAATGCGTCACTATTTAACATAATTAATTTTTTTAAAAAAATTGCGACACACTGAATTGTGTCGCAATATTTTTATTTCATAATTATATTTTATAAAAATTAGTTTTTCTTAAAATAATTACGATGCACCTTGTTGCGTCGCAACGTAGCGACTCATTTTTTATGCGTCACTAAATGGCGACGCATCTAGTGGCGTTGCAATTTTTTATTTTTTTTTTTATTTTAATTATATTTTATAAAATATAATTTTTTAAAAAAATTTGATGCATTACTTGTGTTGCTAAATAAAAAATTAATTTTTTTAATTATCTGGTTTATTGCGTCGCTATTTAACATAATTAATTTTTTAAAAAAATTGTGATGTACTAAATTGGTCGCAATATTTTTATTTCATAATTATATTTTATAAAAATTAATTTTCTAAAAAATAATTGCGATGCACCTAGTTGTATCACAAAGATGTGTCGCTAAATTTGCATCGCTATTTCATTATTTTCTTGTTGTGTATGATGAGGGAGCCAAAGGAATGATGGCTTTCTTCAACGAGCTCGACGGCGATCAAGATGCCGGCATTCCTACAAATTCTCAGGGCTTGAAGCACAATACGTCCAAGGCAAGCTCTTCCTCCTCGTCAGTCCTCAGATACGTTGTTGCCTTATTCATTACTTTTTTTTGGTGATATGTTGTCTCTCTCTTACATTAATTTTACTTGCAAGAGACGTATGTAGAGGTGTTGATTTATTTTTATTAAATTCAGATGTTGATTTATTGATTTATTAAATGCTTTCAAGTGGGTGAAGAAGATGAAAGAGAGGGAGGAAGAACTGAATGAGAAGGTGAATGTGGGGCCTGGATTGGTGGCACTAGCGGGGCTAAGATCAGCCAAGAACCCTGTGGCCCAATCCGTAACACAAATGAGGCCCAATTCTAAGATAACTCAAGACTAATCTGTATTAATGTTGAAGGAATTAAACATTACATGCATAGTTGTTAAAATTGGACCAAACCGGCCGGTTGAACCGGTTGAACCAAGACCCAAAGGCCAAGTCGGTCCGATTCTAATATAAAATCGGATATGTAAGAGACCCAGAATAACCCGATCAACCTGGCCTGAACCAGGTCACAGCTATTTTATTTTTTTCCTATTTTTTATTTGTAAAATTTATGAACTATATGGATCAAAGAGTGGGAAAGATGATCGAATTTAAGTTTAATTACATTCGAATATAACTAAATCCAGTTCTATATATGTTAGAGAGAGTGTGTATGCACAAGCTATCTCAAATTTATAAGTCATCTATATTTTTTTATAAATATAACTTTTGAAGAAAAAAAGCATAGGCAAAATGTAGTATGGTTCATTTTCTATATAAAGCTGAGGATGAATACTAAATTGATTGCTTTGATGGTATGAGCATGTATGCGCTGAGCATGGGAAGTTGAGAGTGAGATGGGGATGGAGTACGGGTGGGTCACCCATCCCATCACCGTGAACATGGGTCTTAATTAAGCAATGTTTTAAAAATTAGATCGGATCGGCCGTTTCGATTTTATTATTAAAGTTGATTTTATATCATCCGATTAAAATCAAAAAAAATCATTGAATTGGCCGAATTTTGAAGCGGTTCAACCCAGTTTTTAGATTTTTTTAATTTTTTATTTGAATTATATTTATATTTTATTATTTTATATTATTAAATTAAAAAATAATTATAATATTATTCGATCCGATTGACCCACGATCCAAATGTTAAGCTAGTTCCAATTTTCAAAACATTGTAGTTACATCTGCTTGAAATTTATGGGCTTAAAAAAAAAACCTTTTCTTCTCTCTTTATTGGCCCATATTCATGCACTCAATTTGGAAAGTCTTTTTCTTCACTTATGTAGTCACGAGCCGTGGGTAGACAACTGAAGCATTTAATGATGTTGTCGGTCATAGATCTATCATTTTGGAATTGAAATTGTGGCGTACACACGTGAACGCATGCATCCAAGCGTGTCAAACTAGCACCGCTTTATGCTATATTAGGAAAGAAATAGTAAAAAGAAGTAAAGGGATGAAGGAAAAGGGAAAGATAAAAAGAGGGAAGAGAAAAAAAAAAGAAAAAAATTATGTGACAATTATACCTCATTAGGAATGAGAGAATAAAGAATAAAAAATAAAAAGATATTTTAGTATTCCATAAAACTTTTTTTTCCTCCTTTAGTTTACCTCCAATTTAGGGATTAACAATTTTCTTTCCACTTTTTCTTTCACCCTCTTTCCAAACAAAAAAACTTATGATTTTTTCTCTTTCTTTTCTTTTCCTTTCCTTCCTCTCGATTTCCTTCCATCTAAATAGACCCTTAATCAATAAATACTAACCGAAACCCCAAATTTATCCTTAGCCCGAGCGGTAGCGTTCAACGTTTTTTAGCGTTGATTTTTATGAAAAATATTTTCGCTGTTATTTATTTTGGTTTGGCCATGGCCGCAAAGAGATAAAAGTTTTTAAGAGTTTTTTTTTTTTTTTTTTCCTTTCTTTCTTGTGAATAGGGCTGTCGTATGTTTGGCTTGGTTTTTCTTTCTAGGTTGATCGATCTGCGGCTCTGTGGATGTTTCTGGCATGGTCTTTGTTTGTGATCTTTGCTTTGGTTTGTGAGATCTCTTTTTGTTTGTTTTACCGATATGTGATTTTATTCTTTATATTTCCTTTTTTGTCATATTTTTTGAGTTTTTGTGATCTTTGATCATGGTTGATGGAGATCGGTTCTTGTTCTGTCTTGATCTTTCTCTCGATGGCAAATATCGATGCCATCTAATGATTTTTGTAAAGGGAAGCAGTTTTTTGTGATATATTTCATTTTTTTAGCACCTTTAGTTTCATACATCTTAGATCTTTGTGAATCTGTCGGATTTGTTTGTGTTTTGTGGTTTTATTCCTTTCAGGTTAGTTATTTTTTTTTTTGGCAGCACGTCTGTGATGGGCGCTAAAAGGATCGTTCTTCTCTTGTATCAAAGACATGTATGAATTGGAGACAGCTTCTAAGCCTATCGAGAGAGAACTTCCCAACATCGGTCAGCAGTTCGAAGTCCCGGTGCACTGGAGGGGGAGAAGAAATCAGCAGTTGTTCAGCCCGATGACATTAATGCCAGCAGTTATTCAGCCCGATGACATAATGCAAGAAAGGATCAGAAACGGAAACAAGATCTGTTTAAACAACAACCAGAATTGAAACTTGATGCGGTCAAAGAGTCATATTCATCATTTGCTAATATTAATAGATCTCTATCGTCCCACAACGTGCCCACAGTACTTCAAAACACCGTCGTGAGAGAAAGACGACGCTGACTGAGACCGTAACGGAGATGCTGACACCGGCATACACCATGGTCACGAATGATAGCTTCAGCAAAGCCCAGGCAGTACTGGATACGAGTTGGGAGCAAAGCCTAAGCACAAGCTGGAGCCTGGGGAAGAAGATAGAGCACTCTATCAGTGATCACCGAGGCTGTGAGCCCGAGGAAAAATGCTGGTGAAGCCCAAGGGGAAGTATCACAAAGTGATTTCATACAAGAGACATCCCGGTTTCTGCAAATCCCAGTGCACATCCGATCCAGTCTCAGCGCACTGCCCCAATATCTACGAATCAGCTTCATGCACCAAGGTCACCCATCCCAGTACTTCCTACAAATATTCATGCATCTGAGTCCTCCGTCCCAGTTTCTACGAAAAATCTGGGCTGATCAGGCGCGTGTGATTGTGGTGATCATCGCGGACGACTTCATCTTTCTTGATTAGGATGTAAAAGATGAGACTATCGATGGATCTCACTTGATGTCTCTTGTAGATGCTGAGGGGTATGTTTATCTCGACCTTTGCCATGTTGGGTGCGCTCGCATGGCAGGTCACCGACCCTAATAAAATTTTTTGTTTTTGGTTTGTTGGGGGGAGATCGCACGGGGGTTGTCTTATTCCCCGGGTTCTCCCCTTTTTGGGGAATACTCTTTATTCCCCTATGCGATTGTTTGCCTTAGATTGCATCATCTATCACCTATCGTATTTCTCCCGCAGCCATCGTTAGGATTTACTATTTTAACGGCAACGAATTGTAACCGGTTATCTGGGCCAGGTCCCTGCTTCTAGATAAGGTCAACGCATGAATTTTATAATCATCAGGCATCTCATCTTAAACAAAACCTTAAAACAGATTATTAGTGTTATCAAATTGATGAAGAGGTGGCCATTAATTAAGACTTAATTATTAAAATCGAAATCTTAGCAGAGAGGGAGGGGTCGTCGCGCTGGTCAATTTAAAAATCGTGATATTATTTATATTTTCTATTCGGTTTTTGGTGCTTGCACGGCAAGGAAGGAATAACGGTGAGAGCTCCCCATCATCCGCCAGCCCCGCGTCTGCGGTTTTATCGGCGCAAGCCTTCAAAACGGGAAGGAAACGAGCGGACAAAGCTTGGGTTGGCGGACATGGCAAGCCTTAGCAGGCTAAAATTGAAAAAGACTTGCTAAAATATATATATTAAATATATAATTTTATTTTTTAACACGTATGACGGTATGCATGTGACTAATTCTTATTTCTTACCCATATTCCCTGACTGGAAGGATCATTTATCAAGCTTAGTTTTGAAATGAGCAGAGCATGTTTATCATGATCATCTTAATAATTCAAAATCAAGCTAAAATTTAATTTAAACTTGCATTAAATTTTATCTAAATCTTAAAAATTTTAAGATTCTCAGGTTTGTCTAAAGCATAGCAACTAATACATTAGGTTTGTCTGATTCTCAAGTGACCACATTCTTTGCAATCTCCAAAGAGAGTGAAAGAAGAAGAGATTTCAAGATCAGAGACATGAAATGCTAGTCTTAGATGGTTCTGATCCATCTTCAAAGAAATGTATGTAATCTTCCATGCTACCATGATGATATATCCTCAATTCATGTAATCCACATTAATTGGAGGGGATGACAAGTCCACAACCATATTATGGTATTGTTATGATGAATCCTTCGGTTGCTAGGACATGCCCTGATTCAAGGTGAGCAAAGGTAGTTGCAGGTGCATGATCTGTCAAGTCATCAGCTGGCACATATATAGCTTGGACAGAGGTGATGGAACCTTTCTTAGTTGTCTTGATACGCTCTTGAAGTCCACCAACAGCAGATGGGATACGGCAAGCAAAGCCGACACTTCAGAATTTGCCTATAAAATGTGGAAGAATGTATAAAATAACCAACTAGGAAATATATTGCTATTGCTCAATGCATTGAAAAAGCCGGTGACTTCTGAGAGCTCACTTGGGTGAAACGGAAAATGTTGTCGATGAAAAGAAGCACATCTTGCCCTTCAGCATCTCGGAAATGCTCAGCCACTGTCAACCCAGTTAGGCCAACACGAGCACGAGCACCAGGAGGTTAATTCATTTGTCCATAGACAAGTGAACACTTGCTCTCACCCTGCAATATGATTTTATTTTGTTGCGAGGCCTAAGATGGGAAAAAAAAGAACCTAATGACTGTGACAAGACAACAAAGAGAGGGGATAAACTTTAAATTGGACCTGTTTATCACCAAGCTTGATGACACCACTCTCAACCATTTCTCTGTACAAATCATTGCCTTCACAAGTACGTTCTCCAACGCCAGCAAAGACAGAAACCACCTGATAGGTAAAAAAAAACTATGAACAGGAGGACCAATAAGAATTCAAAAAATAATGTATGATTATTCATCTCTCCTTATGACCAACGATGGGCTTTAGCAACGTTGTTAATCAGTTCCATAATAAGCACAGTAACCACACCAGCACAACCAAAAAGTCACTACAAAAAAATGACTTATTATGACGAATTAATTCATCGCAATAGGTACAAAAGTCGTCGTAATAACTTATTACGATGATAAAAAATTCATCGTAATATATTACAAATCGTCGTAGTAATATGTTGTCGTAATAACCTATTACGGCGACCTATTTTCGCCGTAATATCAACCTATTACGGCAAAAATAAGTCGCCGTAATAGGTTTTTATTTAAATTTTAAAAATATTAAAATATATTACGGCGACTTATTTTTACCATAATATAAAGCTATTACGGCAAAAATAAGTCGCCGTAATAAAATTTTAATATTTTTAAAATTTAAATAAAAACCTATTACGGTGACTTATTTTCGCCGTAATAGGTTTATATTACGGCAAAAATAAGTCGCCGTAATAATTTTTAATATTTTTAAAATTTAAATAAAAACCTATTACGGTGACTTATTTTTCCGTAATAGGTTGATATTACGGCGAAAATAAGTCGCCGTAATAAGATTTTAATATTTTTAAAATTTAAATAAAAACCTATTGCGATGACTTATTTTCGTCGTAATAGGTTGATATTACGGCGAAAATAAGTCGCCGCAATAGGTTTTTAATTAAATTTTAAAATATTAAAATCTTATTTTATTATTTTTTTGTATTGCACCTGTTACAATAATATAATATTAAAGCAACGATACTAGAAATAATTTTCTAATATAAAAGTTTCACAAAAAAAATTAATAAAAGTTTTCATTCATTTCAATAAAATCATCATATACAATGCTTCAAAAAATACATAATTTTAAAAAAATACATGTACTATGGAGGTGAAGTCTGCTGGGATCCACTAGGATGATATCCAGGCACAAACTATCGCATGAAAGCAGCGAGCTCAGCAGTCGTCGCCTGTAGATCCTGGATAGTCTTCTCTTGCTGAGCAAGCTTATCTTCTTATTGAGCAAGCTTATTCTCTTGCTGAGCGATGAGCTCTCGGCACTCATGTAATTCACCCTTTAATTATGAGCTTTCAGAAGATGAAGAACTACCTCTAATTCTCGATGTACCCTTCGGTAATGGACCCCATCCTCTTTTATAACCAGATCTAGAGCCTAAAACCTCCTCCAAAATGACATCCTCATTGATTGGTTCTACTGTAGAGTCCTATGAGAAAAGTCGCTCTATTAACTGTACCTGCAATGAAAAGAAAACAAATTCAATATGTTTAGTATAAAACATTACATTCAATAATATATATTTTTAATTGATAAAACTTACATGGGTTTCTTCAGCTTTTCATTTATCCATTGATTCTTCTTTTTATCAAAATGAAGAGTATTCCACAGATGAAGTCTTGATGGCTCCTCTCCGTAACAGGATCTCTCTGAAAAGAAACAATAATAATTTAAAATAATAATTTAAGACAATAATCTAATACAATTATCAATGTATCAATGGAATAATCTAATACAATGTATTAATGTAATAATCTAATACAATGTATCAATGAATCAATGTAATAATCTAATACAATGTATCAATGCATCAATGTAATAATCTAATACAATGTATCAATTCATCTTCAAGCATAACAGGGAATTGGTCTTCCAAAAAGTTTAATTGTTATGTTAAACAAAAAACAAAAGGAACATATAGAAAGTTAAAAGGTTGAAATGTTATTCACTTATCCAATATTTCAGCAATAGCAGAAAACCATATTAAATAATCCAACCAATATATGCAGACTTGCACACAAAAACCTATTAAAGAACTATGTTAGTAATGGAATATGTCTGAAGAATAGCAAAAGAAAGCAATCATTTACTAATGTCAATGTTTCACCGGTGTAAATTGACAATTAGACTACATAACAACATAAAAACAGTTGACCGTCAGGAACTGACATAAATAACTACCATCTTGAACTTAAAATACTTAAAATTTCATGCATCAAAACAGTTCTACAAAGCGGACATATGGAGATTATAAACACCAGGTCATGTGATTCTCACAGTATTTGTAATGAAATTGCTCATGGTATGCGAGGTACAGGGAAGATAATAGCTACTGACATCAATTTTATACCACAGGACCACAAATCTACTTTGCTATTTCCAACCTCGACCATTAAGTTGTGGTTTGGCCTTCATGATGTGGTTACTAGAAAAATTAAGCATTGG
Organism: Calamus simplicifolius; assembly: GCA_900491605.1. Lineage (NCBI taxonomy): Eukaryota > Viridiplantae > Streptophyta > Magnoliopsida > Arecales > Arecaceae > Calamus > Calamus simplicifolius. Next base: position 540,412 of record UESW01004671.1, on the reverse strand, counting down.
GGGAAGGGCACATAATTGGGTATGCTATCTCTAAAGAATGGAAAGAAGACTATAAGGCGGTGAATAGAAATATTATAATTATAGGAGGATGCATCTCTTCACCCTTGCCACATCAGGTATGTTGTCTCTGAAGATGGAGAAAAGGATTGAGATGGTGACTTTAGCGATGGCGTAAATATAAGATATTTGGTGTTTGGGATCAATTCACTCTTAAACATGTTGATGGATTAGTAAACATGTATTCAATTAAAGACAAGCAGAAGAGAGAAACAGCAACAAATAATAGCAAGAGGCACCCAATAGATAGCATTGTCGACTGTAATCTCTATTTGCTCCTTAAATGGGTCGTGAACATTTTGTGAATAAATCGTGAAGTTCATGGATCATACAATAATTCTTGATAATCATTTGGCCAATCAAAATTTAATGAATTATCTGAGAACTTCTCAAAGTTCATAGAATGTTATCAATACAAATCAGGATAAGATTTTAAGGGAGTTCAATTCCTGTTTCTGCTTGTTTTCCTAGAGCGCCAACAACACGAAGACCTGCCTTTATAATATATCTGCGACCAACCTTTTCCTTCAATGTTTGCTGCAGATTATGGATTTTAATGAAAATTAAACAGCTTTCACTACTCAAGCAGGAGACGTTACCAAGATGATGAGTCAGAGGAGGTTTCACCGACCAGCCGCCGCTGGCTAATTTATAGAGTTCAAACTAGTTATGATCCAACCATTTTGGGATCAAGCATATAACAGAGATTTGGCTAATTTAATAAATTATTTTTCACCAATGATAAGGTATTCATCAGCCGGTATGACTAACTGTGGCCATGATGCAATTAATGAATTCAAGGCTTTTGTTAGAGAAGCTCATAAAAGAGGCATTGAGGTAACTAGGGAGGTTGGTGCATATTCTATCTAATCTCGGTCTCTATTATCCGCTGATTTTGTTTTCTTGCAAAGTTTCATATTGTTTTAGTTTTAAATTATACTAAGTAGTCACTAAGAAAAAAGATAGCCACATGATCTTGCAGTCATTTGTGCATTTCTGCTCATGTACCAAATCTCGATAGGTGTGGGGTGCAGCATTTCAATAATCTACAAAATTAACTGGCATTAATCATCTAACAGATTGATTCTTTCTGCAAATAAAATTAAAGATGTGATGACCTCTGAGGGCTTAGAAAGTATGTTAGTGGTTATCAATTATTTTTCACATGACATCTAACCTGGAATAGAGATCCATGGACAACAGTAATTGAGAAAACACAAATATTAAGTAACAAACTTCACGGTTTAGTTAAAAATTAACTGATCAAGATAAATGAAGCATCCAAAGCTTCAACTTCTACATCGTTTGGATTGGCTGGTGGGGTACCTTTAAGTAGCTATTGGCTAACAGCTATGTGAGATAGCTGTTGACTAACAGCTGAGGCCAACAGCTAATCCAAACAGGTCTCATCATAAAGAATAGAAGAGTACACTTATATTTGTAATTCTTAGTGTTTTTCCTGATGAAAGATCTTTTTCAATACCACCCTCTCACCCAAAGTTGCCTAAGTACTTGTTTGAAGTCAAAGTTAAGTGTCATGCTTATCTCGGCTGGCCCCTATGAAAAAAGAAGTCAAAGTTAACCCTCTCACCTAGGTTGACTATTTCACACCTCGCTTTGATCTTGCTTCTATTATGACCAGGATAGTATCAGATTTCAGATACCAAATTCCTGAATATTTTACTATTTTGTTATAATGGCCATACATAAGGAACAATGGCTTAAAACCATGGAACAACAAAATTTGATAACAGTATTGTTCACCTTGTAATCTGATACTATCCTAAGACATTCATCACAAAATCTAGCACTCAACATAGATGCTGGATCAAATCTTTCATAAATATGACTACACTAGATTTATAACACTACAACAATATCAGACCACAAAATACATAAATATAAAAGCACTAGGTTCACAGTATTCCTTACCATATCATAAGAGTGAGCTGGTATAGACTTCGATCCAGTGAGAGCAGCATATGGCTGCAATTCCCAATTAGATTTATTTGTTTCTGATTTTTTCTACATCAAAGAATTAATGAAAATGGTTACATGAGTTTATAAAAAATATAAACTATTAAAATATTTGTATGGATGTATTTACCTTATACTCATCTGAATAAAAGTAATCACATAGAAAGTTTCAGTCACTCTGCGAGACACGAGATGGCTTATTTTGTTTTGCTAAGCTCACACTTGTGTCCCCACCGTGACTAATGAAGTGGATATGAAGCCGATATCTAAATTCTCGATAAACTTTATTTATTGAAACTCAATACCTTTTTTAATATGATTAAATTCATATCAAGATCGAACTTCTCCTGCAAGTATATATATATATATATATATATATATATATATATTATAATTATATATAAGTACATTAAACATAATCTAAAGTAATCTAATACAATTATACTGACCTGAAGTCGATCGATCATAGATGCTTTCTGTGCATCAGTGATCTCACTCCACTTCCTGACCGCAAGTGGTGCCATGTCACGTACAACCACTCCTATCTCGGTCAGAAACTCAGAGCGAAACTCTCCTAATGGTCGTCCAACCTCAGGTGGCAGAAGAATAGGCAACTTCTGTCCACGACACGTATCAATCAGATGTGCGGACTTGTAACCGCTAGCAGGACCTCGGCCCTTCTTCTTCGATGATGTAGCTGCAAAACATAATGAACTAAATTAGTGCAAAATAACATAAAGAAATATAGCCAAATAATATAAGTTTAAAGTAGAGTTATGACATGATGCGCCGACAGATGACCCCTCTGTCAGAGCTGGAATGTTAGGATAATCATCTCGCCTCGATCTAGCAGGAGTATCTCTCGAAGACATCTGCAAACAAACATACAAACTAGAATTAATAAATAAGAAAGTATAAGAACATATAGTTATAATAAGTTTTAAAAAAAATGAATGCTACCAAATTAATCGCTGTCATCACTAATATGCTCATTTTCTTCATCATCCTCCATATCAGAACTATGTATAGATCCCTCACTGTCATAATCAGCTAGTGTGTCGTCCTCCTCAACATCTTCGCATATAAAGTCATCTTGACCGACATCACTTTGACCTCTAATGTTTTCTTGAATTGCAACTATTTCAGCATCAGTGTCCGTACGCCGAGATGTTATTAAGTCCATGTTAGGTTGCTCACATGTGAATCGAAGGGCTGCTGAATCATCTTCTTGATATACTTCTTCCTGAACATCATCATCCTTTTTTGGAATATCCCACAAATGACGATGACTAACCTTGTATACCACTTTCCAATTAGCATTGTTCTTCAAATCATCCAAGTAGAAAACCTTTTCAGCTTGTGATGCTAAAATGAATGGCTCATGTTTGTACCATTCTGAACTAATATTTATACTTGTAATATTATAATGTTGTTGCATTCTCCAGTGCTTTGGTTTAGTTTCAAACCATTTGCACTTGAACATTATCGCCTTACAACCTTTAACAAAATAAAATTCAAGGACCTCTAATAATATACCATAAAAGTTAATTTCTTCTCCTAGATGAGTAAAGGGAACACAAATGCCACTATTCTATGTTTTATGGCCGACATCCCGAGTAACAGTGATAAATTTAACGCCGTTCACCACACAGCCAGTATACGAGAACACACGACTGTCGGGACCAATAGCCAATGAATAAAGCTCATCAGTAGCTTCAGATGCCCCAGCAAAATGCTTATTTAACATCTGGATAAACCAAACATCAACGTCATTTGAAATAAAGACATATGATATATTAATTGACAATATAAATAAATGTACGGGCTTACTTCATTTTAAACCACTCCAAAAATCTTTCCTTTTGTAATTGGTCCAGTTGTTCCGGTCTAGTTGGATTTAGCTGATCAATGTGTTGGCTATAGAGAACATTACGCTAATGAGCACTATAGAAAATTGCATGATATGAAGAAATAATTTTACAAGTATACTTACTTGAGAAATGGTTGAACCTCTGGACAATTATTGATGAGATACCAATGTACTTGTTTTAAAGTTTTATCATCTAAATGCACCATTCTTCCTTTTCCAAGAGGCCGCCAACGAGTTGCAAATATATTTAATTGCTTGTCCAAATAGCTATCCGAATCAAAATTTCGTTCCGAACGATTGAATTTTGTTTCTATGCCTCGAAGATACATTGAACAAAATGTTAGAGACTCGTTGACAACATAAGCTTCTGCAATTGAACCTTCCGGATGAGCCTTATTACGTACGTATTATTTATACGTACCAAGTGCCCTTTCAAAAGGATACATCCATCTACTTTGAACAGGTCCAGCAAGTAAGGCCTCATAAGGCAAATGAATTGATAAGTGCACCATAACGTCAAAAAATGCTGGTGGAAAAATTCGTTCAAGCTTACATAAGATCACCACAATCTACTCTTGTAACAACTCCAAATCCCTAACATACAATGTCCTTGAACAAAGTTGTTGGAAGAAATTAGAAAGCTCAATTAAAGTACTACTCTCATGTTTCTGCAAGAATGGTTGAATGCCAATAGGTAACAATCTTTGAAGTAGTACATGACAATCATGTGTCTTTAAGCCGGATATCTTTCCATCACCTTCATTTACGCACCTTGAAATATTGGAAGAATATCCATCGGGCACCTTCACAGATTTTAGCCACTTACAGAATTGTCTTCTTTCATCTAATGTTAAGGTGTAAGATGCAGGAGGCTTATAAACTCTATTACCTTGAGTTTGTAACCACAACTCCCTTCGGATCCCCATTGAAGCCAGGTCCTCTCTTGCTTTATATGTGTCTTTGTCTTACCTTCGATGCTTAATAAAGTTCCCATGACATTGTCACAAATATTCTTCTCAATATGCATTACATCTAAGTTATGTCTCAATTTTAATGATGACCAATACTCCAACTCGAAGAAAATGCTCTTCTTATACCAATTCAACTCATTTGGTGCATGCTTTCGCTTTCGATGTTTATTGTTTGGATGCTTTCTGGACTGTTCAGCAGCTATGTGTTCTAATTGCATTAAAATTTCTTCTTCGGTCAACATTTTTGGTTTGACTCCATGCTCTCTACTTCCATCATGGAGTCTACTATTTCACCACTTGTGATAAATAGGCAAGTAACGGCGATGTCCCATATAGCAAATCTTGTCTTTCAGCTTTTTGGATGAGGTTTGCTCATTACAAACTGGACATGCCTTATAACCCTTTGTGCTCCAACTAGATAATAACGAGTATGTTGGAAAATCATTTATAGTCCATAAAACAGCTACGTGCATCCGAAAACTCTCTTTGGTAGATGCATCGTATACATCAACACCTTCGGTCCATAAATGTTTAAGTTCATCCACTATTGGCCTTAAAAATATATCCATATCCCTTCCTGGAGATTTAGGACCGAGGATAAGCAACGACATCATAAAGAATGTCTCTTTCATATATTTCCATGGAGGCAAGTTATAAGGTACTAAAATGATGGGCCATAAACTGTATGCATTACTCATGTTCCCAAATGGATTGAATCCGTCTGAAGCAATACCTAACCTTACATTTCTTGGTTCACTGGCAAAATTAGGATACTTTTGATCAAAATCTTTCCATGCTTCTCCATCTGCTGGATGCCGTAATACCCCATCTGTGATCGGTCGCTTATCATAGTGCCACCTCATATCTTCAGCTGTATATCTTGAGGCATATAGACGTTTCAAACGAGGTGTGAGTGGAAAATACCGCATAACTTTATAAGGTATCTTCTTACCTTTGTCTTTAACCACTTGGTACCTAGGCTCGTTGCATACCGGACATTTTTCTAAATAGGCATTCTCCTTCCAAAAGATAGCACAATCATGCTTGCATACATGTATGTTCTCGTAGCCTAAACGAGCGGACAAAGCTTTGTGACACCACTCTCAACCATTTCTCTGTACAAATCATTGCCTTCACGAGTACGTTCTCCAACGCCAGCAAAGAAGAAACCACCTAATAGGTAAAAAAAAACTATGAAGAGGAGGACCAATAAGAATTCAAAAAATAATGTATTATTATTCATCTCTCCTTATGACCAACGATGGGCTTTAGCAACGTTGTTAATCAGTTCCATAATAAGCATAGTTTTTCCCACACCAGCACCACCAAAAAGTCCAATCTTTCCACCCCTTTGGTATGGTGCCAGAAGGTCCACAACCTATAGATAGAAGCAATATCATCTGAGAAATATGTAATGAAAATGACATGTTTGTAAAACACTGGAAGGATAAAAGGCGCATAGTTAAGTTTTTAACCATATTGATTTGAAAACTGATATAAACTATGAAATGAACCTTCTAGAAGGTACATGATCAAATCGTACCTTGATTCCAGTAACAAGAATTTGTTGTTCTGTTGCTTGGTCAACAAAAGCCGGGGCCTCACGATGGATAGGAAGGAAGTGATTTGTCTCTATTGAGGGAAGAAAAAGAAAGAAAATATAAAAAATGTTGGCCCAGATGACAACCCAAGAGGGGGGGGATGAATTGGGTTCTTTAAAAAATTAGCCTTTTAAATTATTTAGCTCGAGTTGAATGAAGACAAATGCAAAGCAAAGATAAATTGCAGTGAATAAAACAGAGATAGAGATAGAGACAATAGATCACGGTAAACACTAAGGATTTTATAGTGGTTCGGTGTATCCAACACCTACGTCCACTCCCAAGATTCACTTGGGTCCACACTATAATCACCCTAGATTATAGCAGAGTTGTTTTACAAGCTCACAACTCGAACTTGTTGTTTTCCCGGGCGCACAACGAACCCAGCTGGTTTTCAAGGGCTCACCAGCACAAAAACCCTTAACCCAAGCTTAACTAAGCTTGAACTGAGGTAAGACTACCTCCTCTAGTTCAATCCCCCAGATTGAACTAGTCACAAAGAATAGAAATATTGTTTGTTTAGATACAATGGCTCCTTAATGAGCAGATAAACAAATGTAAGAATAGAGTTTAGATAAGCCTGATTTGCAGTTGGTTAGCTTTGAGCTTTTCTTCTTTTCTTCAACTCCTTGAAGTGTAGAACCAGGCTCAGCTTGGATTCTTCACGGAAGATGTGTTGGAGTCGATTTGGGCTTTCCCTCTTTTCTTTGAGTGTTGAAAATCTCTTGAGATACTCTTGAATAGCACTTGGATTTTCTTCAGAAGCTTCCTTGGATTTGAGCTTGAACACAGAAGGAACTTCCTTTGATTTTACACTCTTTCTTTCACTCTATTTTGAATCACAGATTTTTTCAACTGAAGCTCTATTTTTCCAATTTTTCTCTTATTTTTCTTTGAAATAAATATCTCTCTATTCGTCTCTCTTTGATTTGAAAACAGCTTCTCTATTTATAGATTCTGCAAGAATATAGCCGTTAGAGACAAAGAAAAATAGCCGTTAATCAAAAAACTTACCGTTGGAGCTGAGTTGGCATCCGTAAAAATTTTGCCCAGATTTGCTGGAGTCGACTCATGCTTTTCTCGAGTCGGCTCGAGCTCGTGATACTAAAAATAGAAATGTTTAGAAAGTCGTGGGGTCGACTCACCAAAAGTAAAGTGTCGACTCCTGAAAGTCGGGGGTCGACTCATGAAAAGTTGGGGTCGACTCGCGAAGTGCTCAGAAAAACACTCTTCTGGTGTCTGAGCGAGTCGACTCGCACAGTCATGGAGTCAGCTCGACAAAATCGGGGGTCGACTCGTAAAATTACGTGGGTCGACTCGAGATAGATAGACATTTCTGTTCTCTGAGGGGAGTCGACTCTGAAACTCAAGAGTCGGCTCCGGAACGTATCAAAAATCAGAAAGTTTTCTGATTGACTTTAAAATCGTTCCAGATTCATTTTAATTCATATTTTTGACTTGAATTCAATAAAATTGACATTAAGAATTAATTCAAGAAGTATTCCAAAAACTCATTGATTAATCTATGAATTATAAAATTTCTTTTTGAAAGCTTAAAATATTGAGCTTAAGGTTACTTTCAAAATGATTAATGTCAAACTTTAACATTCTCATTGATTGTTCAAAATAAATTCATTGCACATGTAAATAAACTCATTGCATCTTTTATCATACTCATGGCTTTTAGTAATCATCAAAATCAAAAGGATTGAGGCATATAATTTTTCAATAATCTTCCAACAATCTCTCCCTTTTGATGATGACAAAAACATTGAGTTTATGCAAGATTGATTTGTGAATTTATTTTTATTTCATAAATAGGCTTAGGCTCCCCCTGAATGAGGTAGCTCCCCCTATGAAACTTAATCATTCAATTTATTATCTCATTGATTAATTTGATTTTCTCATATGCATAATCAATCATAAAACTATATAAAACTCTCCCCCTTTTTTGTTATCAACAAAAAGGTAGAGAAGCATAAACATTCATTCATTCGTTGATAGAAAGAAATACATTGAGTAATCAAAATGAGTTCTAACATTTCATTTCATCAAAGAGTCTAATACATCAAAATGTTTAATACATTGATATCAAAAAGTAAAACATAACAATAATTTCAATACATAGCAAGGATTGAGAATCTAATACATTAGAAATGAGTTCTAACAATCCTAGTCAAGTGATCAACTATGTTTTTCATTCCATCTGATTGGATTTTTACATAGTCTTTGAGCCTTTCATCTACAAAAGTGCAAGCAGTCAAAATCTTGTCTTGAAGCTCCGCATTGCATCTAGAGTAGGTTTCGCCATCTCCGCAAATATCTTTAAGTTCTTCAAAAATGTTTTTGAGATCTCCACTTAAAGACATTGAAGAGGTGCTGAGAGTAGACTCAATTTTAGTGAATCTTTCATCCAATGAATATAGAGTCTCCTTTAGGTTCATGAACTTATGTTCAAACTCAGACTTTAATTTTTCTGACTGATCTTCTAAAAGTCCTTGAGTTGCTTTAATTGTAGATCTGAGAAGCCAGCAGAAGAGGATGAAGCTTGATCAAATGACTGAGCAGGTGTAGGAGCAGGTGCTGAAGTAGGAGGGCTCGGAGGTGCAGGTGAGGATAGTCTAACTGATGGACCTGGTGCATCGACATCCGTAGCTCTCTCTTCTACTAATCCTTTCCTCTCCCATATACCATTTTTCTTAATAAAACCCATCCGATGAATGGTGGCCAAGCTATAAAAGTCTGTATGCCTCAGGTTCCTCATTGGCTCACTGTCAGATATAACAATTTCTTGACTCTGAAAGATCTTGGTGAGAATCATTCCATAGGGCAGGCTAGACTTTCTTTTTCCTCCACAGTCTGCAATGTACCAAAGAATCATACTGGGAAGGTTTATTGGCTTGCCCGTAACAATGGCATCCATCACAAAGATGTCCCTTTCAGATACATAATCAAATCTTCCTATCTTTGGAAAAAGTATCCTACTGCAAATGTTATGAAGTAATCTTAGTTCTAATGAAAGTTGGTTGGCAAACACTTCTTCAAAGCTGACAACATCCCGATTTAATAATCTAGCAAGAGCAGGACATCGGTCTTCAGAAGAAATGTGGCAGTACCAGATAAGGATAGATCCAATAGTCTAGACAGAAGCTCTACAGTCACAGAGATCCTATTTCCTCTCACTGTGCTTATGAGACCATGATCTCCTCTTGACAAGTTCTTAAAACTCCTTAACTAGAGAGGGATAAGTAGGGCAATCCAGTGAACATATCTTCTCCCATCCCATCTCTATCAATTGTCTCCCTAATAAAAATCCCTCTGCCTCAAAAAGTTCAAAATCCACCTTTCTACCCGTGGTTATGATTCTATCTGCTAAACGATCTACCTGGGAAGTAGTAGTGGCTGGAGAAGCATTGGGGGTTGAAGATGATGAAGTGGAATCCGTGCTTGGAGAAGGCTCACGCACCGGACGCCTCACCGTCTTCCTCACGGCTCGCTTCCTCTTCACACCGGCCGCAGCAAGATTGGAACCACGTGTTTTGGGTGCCATAGGTTGATTGGAAGGATTAATCAGTGATTTTGGGAGTTTGAAAGGTCTGGAGATATTGTGGAGAGAGTATTTTGAGAGATTGGAAAGTTTGAAATGAACGGCGAGTCGACTCTGCCCTAGATAAATCAACCTGGGACCACTTCGAGTCGGCTCGCGCAAAGCAAGAGGTCGACTCCGGACAGTCACAGAAAACCATCCTGACTTGGAGTCGACTCACGCTGAGAAGGGGTCGACCCGAGAGTTTCAGTCGAAATCAGGAGTCGACTTCGATACACACCGAGTTGGCTCCGAGACCATTTCAGAGCAAAAAAAAGAAATTTCTGAAATGTGTCCGGAATTTGATCATGAAAATTGATAAAATAATCATTGAATATGAATGGATCAATTAGATATGAATTCTATATAAGATTTCCTTAAAGATCAAGGATTTGAAGGAATCTTAGATAAAATTTCCTTAGGGGTTTCAAATTCATTCTAATGGATCACAAATCCCTAACTCTCCTCTAAGATAACAGAATCTTTCTTCACTTAAAGGTTTTGTAAATATGTCTGCTAATTGTTCTTCAGTGTTAACATAATCAAGACATATTTCATTATTTGCTACATGTTCTCTTATAAAATGATATCTAATTTCTATATGTTGGTTCTTGAATGTTGAATTGGATTCTTTGTTAGATTAATTGCACTTGTGTTATCACATTTTATGGGTGTCTTATCAAGTGTGATACCATAGTCTTCAAGTTGTCGCTTAATCCATAGGATTTGAGCACAGCAACTTCCAGCTGCTACATATTCAGCTTCAGTAGTTGATAATGCAATTAAATTTTGCTTTTTGCTAAACCATAAGATTAAGTTACTTCCTAAGAATTGGCATGCACCACTTGTGCTTTTTATCTAACTTACATCCAGCATAATCAGAATCAGTGTATGCAATCAGATTTAATGTGAAGTCTCTAGAATACCATAAACCTACATTTTTTGTTCCACTTACATATCTTAGTATTCTTTTAACAGCAATTAAATGTGATTCTTTAGGTTCTACTGAAATCTAGCACATAAGCAAACAGCAAACATTATATCTGGTCTACTTGCAGTTAAGTAAAGTAGGGATCCAATTATACCTCGATAATATTTCTGATCAATCTTCTTACCTTCTTCATCTTTGTCCAGCTTGCATGAAGGACTCATTGGTGTTCCGAGGGTTTAATTGATTCCATACCAAACTTCTTTAGGATTTCTCTTGTGTATTTTGTTTGGTTGATAAAGATTCCCTCTTTGCTTTGTTTGATTTGGAGTCCAAGGAAGAAGTTGAGTTCTCCCATCATGCTCATTTCAAATTCGCCCTGCATTAACTTGGCAAAATCTTGACATAGAATATTGTTAGTAGCACCAAAAATAATATCATCAACATATATTTGAACTACTAATAAATCCTTACCTTTTCTTTTCAAAAATAAAGTTTATCAATATTTCCTCTTATAAAATCATTTTCAATTAAGAATTTACTTAATCTATCATACCAAGCTCTAGGTGCTTGTTTCAAACCATATAATGGTTTGTGCAATTTAAAAATGTGATTTAAAAACTCGTGATCTTCAAACCTGGTGGTTGTTCTACATATACTTCTTCATTTATAAATCCATTTAAAAAAGTACTTTTTACATCCATTTGAAATAAGTTAAAATTATATAACATGCAAATGCAAGTAATAGTCTAATGGCTTCTAATCTAGCTACAGGTGCAAAGGTTTCATCAAAATCAATGCCTTCTTCTTGATTATCCTTTTGCAACTAATCTAGCTTTGTTTCTAATTACTATGCCATTTTCATCTAGTTTATTTCTATATATCCATTTTGATCCTATAACTGAATGATTTTTAGGTCTTTCAACTAAGGTCCATACATTATTTCTTGTGAATTGATTTAATTCTTCTTGCATTGCTAACATCCAATTATTATCTTTTTCAGCTTCTTCAATAGATTTAGGTTCAATTTGTGATACAAATGCAAGATGATTACTAATGTTTCTCATGGATGATCTAGTTCTTCTTCCTTGAGATGGATCACCTATAATCAATTCCTTAGGGTGACTATAAGCATATCTCCAATCCCTAGGTAGATCTACATCATTATGATTAGCGTTAGTATCATCATCCTTAGGTGAATCATTATCTTTAGTTTCTTGATCTTGATCTAAAGATACATCAATATTTAATTTTTTAAGATCTTTCTCAATTATGTTTGTATCTTCATCATCATCAAATTTTTTGGAATTGGTTGCTAAAGATTCATCAAAACTACATGAATTGATTCTTCAACAACTAAAGTTTTCTTGTTAAATACTCTATATGCTTTACTAGTTATTGAGTATCCTAAGAATATTCCTTCGTCAGATTTAGCATCAAATTTGCCTAAATTGTTTTTACCATTATTGAACAAAACATTTACAACCAAATGCATGAAAATATTTTATATTGGGTTTTCTATCATGCCATAATTCATAAGGTGTTTTCTTTAAAATAGGTCTTATTAAGGCTCTATTTAAGATGTAACATGCAGTGTTAATAGCTTCCGCCCAAAAGTATTTCGGAGTTTACTTTCACATAGCATGGTATGGGCCATGTCTTCTAGAGTCCTATTTTTCCTTTCAACTACACCATTTTGTTGTAGGGTCCTAGGTGCAGAAAAATTATGATTAATTCCATTTTCATTGCAAAAACTTTCAAATAAGTGATTTTCAAATTCAGTTCCATGATCACTTCTTAGAGACACTATGGTAGTGTTTTTCTCATTTGTTACTTTCTTGAAGAATTTCATGAATATCGAGAAAGTCTTATCTTTGTGAGCTAAAAATATTACCCAAGTGAATCTAGAGTAATCATCTACTATCACTAGACCATATTTCTTTCCTCCTAGACTTGTGGTTCTAGTTGGTCCAAAAGGTCCATGTGAAGTAGCTCTAATGGCCTAGAAGTTGAAACAATATTTTTAGATTTAAAAGAACTTCTAGTTTTTTTCCAAACTGACATGCATCACATATTTTGTTATTTTCAAAATCTAATTTAGGTAGACCTTTTACTAAATCCATTTTAATTAGTTTTGAAATTATGTGTGTGCTTGCGTGACCTAATCTTCGATGCCACAACCAACCAGTCTCATTCATATTAGCATTATTTGCAACTAAGCAATGGTTATTAGTAGACAATTTGTCTAAATCAATCATATACATTGCCATTTCTATTTCCAATAAAAATAATGCTATTATCAATGGGATTAGCTACAGTGCATAAAGAAGATTCAAATGCAACTTTAAACCTTTATCACATAATTGACTTATACTAATTAAGTTGTATTTTAAACCATCAACATAAAGTACATTCTCAATAAATGTGGAGGGAGTTATTTGAATGTTATCAAACCCCAAGATTTGGCCTTTGCCATTGTCGCCAAATGTAACAACTCCTCCTTTCTTTTCTTCTAGGGTGATGAATTCTTCTTTGTCACCCGTTATATGTCTTGAGCAGCCACTATCAAGATACACTTTCTCTTTGATCTCTTGGCCACAAGACATTCCTGCAATGAAATCAAACTTTATGTTTAGGTACCCAAGCTTTCTTGGGTCCTTCATGGTTAGTACCAACAAATATTGTTCCTTTCGGAACCCATATTTTCTTTCCTTTAACATTTAAGTTTTTATTAGGTTTCAGAATTTACATTCATAAGATTTATGTCCTGTTTGATTACATTTAAAGCATATAATTTTACTTTGGCCAGCACTTACAAAAATATTTTAAGTGATTTTTGTTTTCTTAAAGTGTTATATCCTAATCCGGCTTTGTCAAAATGCTTTTTGACTATTTAATAACATGTCTAATTTAATTGAACTTAATGTAAACTTATCAACTATATTTTTATGTTTTTCAACCTCATTCTTAGTTTATCTTTTTCAATAGAGATTGATTCCTTTTCATTCATTAAAATTTTATTTCCAGATTTAAGTTTCTTAATTTCATTGTTAAGATTTTCTTTTCTTGAATGAAAGTTAAGTTTTTATTTTTCAAAATTTTGTATTTCTTTTTCAAAACTTTGAAATCACTAACAAGTTCATTAAATGCATCAAAAAGTTCATCAAAGGCAAATTCATCGCAAGGGTTGTCGGAACTTACCTCATCGTTGTCGTCCGCCATAAAGCATACGTTTGCGACTTCTTTTTGTTCTTCTTCTTCGGAAGAAGATTCCTCGCTGTCACTCCATGTCGCCATATAAGCCTTCTTTTTCTTTTGTAGGCTTTCTTCAATCTTGGACATTCATTTCTAAAGTGCCCCGGTTTATTACATTCATAGCACGTCAAGGGGTCTTTCTCTTTTTCCATGTCCTTGTCCTTAATCTTATCCTTTTCTCCTTCCCACTTAGCTCCAGATTTTTTCTTGTAGAAGGGTTTCTTTCTCCTCATAAATCTCTTAAATTTCTTTGCCAGAGAGCAGTCTCCTCATCATTATCATCATCATCATCTGCTGCTCTCTTCTTCTTTTGCAGCTTTGAGGGCAATAACTTTCTTTTTCTTTGAATCCTCCTCAACATGCTGCCTCATAGTCAGCTCATGGGTCATAAGGGATCCTAGAAGCTCCTCTAAGGGTAAGGTGTTGAGGTCCTTAGCTTCTTGGATTGCAGTCATTTTTGCTTCCCATGATCTTGGTAGAGACCTAAGAATTTTCCGAACAAGTTCAGAGTTAGTATATGTCTTACCAAGACTTTTCAAACCATTTACAATATCAGTGAATCTAGTGTACATGCATGCAATGGTTTCAGATTGTTCCATGCTAAACAATTCATATTTGTGAACAAGAATATTTATTTTAGATTCTTTCACTTGGTTGGTACCCTCATGGGTAACCTCTAGTCTATCCTAAATCTCCTTTGCGGAATTACATGTGGAGATTCTATTGAATTCATTAGCATCTAAGGAGCAATATAAAACATTCATGGCCTTAGCATTAAGCTGTGCCATTTTCCTATCATTATCATTTCAGTCCCTTTCGGGCTTAGGAACAATAGTGCCATCTATTACATGTGTGGGTGTACTAGGTCCATTGATTATAACACCCCATAGCTCATAATCAGAAGCTTGAATGAATATCCTCATTCTAGCTTTCCAATAAGAATAATTTGAGCCATTAAATAGTGGAGGTCTATTCATAGAATGACCTTCAGCAAATGAACCAACTTTTGTTGCCATTTGGAACTTTAGCTCTTGATCGTGTGATCAAAATCTAATGAGCACTAGCTCTGATACCAATTGTTGGCCCAGATGACAACCCAAGAGGGGGGGGTGAATTGGGTTCTTTAAAAAATTAGCCTTTTAAATTATTTAGCTTGAGTTGAATGAAGACAAATGCAAAGCAAAGATAAATTGCAGTGAATAAAATAGAGATAGAGATAGAGACAATAGATCACGGCAAACACTAAGGATTTTATAGTGGTTCGGTGTATCCAACACCTACGTCCACTCCCAAGATTCACTTGGGTCCACACTATAATCACCCTAGATTACAGCAGAGTTGTTTTACAGCTCACAACTCGAACTTGTTGTTTTCCCGGGCGCACAATGAACCCAGCTGGTTTTCAAGGGCTCACCAGCACAAAAACCCTTAACCAAGCTTAACCAAGCTTGAACTGAGGTAAGACTACCTCCTCTAGTTCAATCCCCCAGATTGAACTAATCACAAAGAATAGAAATATTGTTTGTTTAGATACAATGGCTCCTTAATGAGCAGATAAACAAATGTAAGAATAGAGTTTAGATAATCCTGATTTGCAGTTGATTGGCTTTGAGCTTTTCTTCTTTTCTTCAACTTCTTGAAGTGTAGAACCAGGCCTCAGCTTGGATTCTTCACGGAAGATGTGTTGGAGTCGATTTGGGCTTTCCCTCTTTTCTTTGAGTGTTAAAAATCTCTTGAGATACTCTTGAATAGCACTTGGATTTTCTTCAGAAGCTTCCTTAGATTTGAGCTTGAACACAGAAGGAACTTCCTTTGATTTCACACTCTTTCTTTCACTCTATTTTGAATCACGGATTTTTTCAACTGAAGCTCTATTTTTCCAATTTTTCTCTTATTTTCTTTGAAATAAATATCTCTCTATTCGTCTCTCTTTGATTTGAAACAGCTTCTCTATTTATAGATTCTGCAAGAATATAGCCGTTAGAGACAAAGAAAAATAGCCGTTAATCAAAAAACTTACCGTTGGAGCTGAGTTGGCATCCGTAAAATTTTTTCCAGATTTGCTGGAGTCGACTCATGCTTTTCCCGAGTCGGCTCGAGCTCGTGATACTAAAAATAGAAATGTTTAGAAAGTCATGGGGTCGACTCACCAAAAGTAAAGTGTTGACTCCTGAAAGTCGGGGGTCGACTCATGAAAAGTTGGGGTCGACTCGCGAAGTGCTCAGAAAAACACTCTTCTGGTGTCTGAGCGGAGTCGACTCGCACAGTCATGGAGTCGGCTCGATAAAATCGGGGGTCGACTCGTAAAATTACGTGGGTCGACTCGAGACAGATAGACATTTCTGTGAGTCGACTCTGAAACTCAAGAGTCGGCTCCAGAATGTATCAAAAATCAGAAAGTTTTCTGATTGACTTTAAAATCGTTCCAGATTCATTTTAATTCATATTTTTGACTTGAATTCAATAAAATGACATTAAGAATTAATTCAAGAAGTATTCCAAAAACTCATTGATTAATCTATGAATTATAAAATTTCTTTTGAAAGCTTAAAATATTGAGCTTAAGGTTACTTTCAAAATGATTAATGTCAAACTTTAACATTCTCATTGATTGTTCAAAATAAATTCATTGCACATGTAAATAAACTCATTGCATCTTTTATCATACTCATGGCTTTTAGTAATCATCAAAATCAAAGGATTGGGGCATATAATTTTTCAATAATCTCCAACAAAAAATAAACGGAAACTAAACTCATTATGATATAGAAATTTAGCACAGCAAACTTACTTAGTTCACCCTTCTCATCAATGGGCTCTCAATAACATTGATGATGCATCCAAGAGTAGCCTACCGACAGGAAACTAATATATAAACGTACATCACAATCAAGTCAATTAAAAAAAAGGCCAATGTGAAGGCAATGAACAAGCAAACACATGGTACACTTAACTTTGTAGTTCAACTTATTGTGAAAAGGATGGATAGGAAACAGGTCTATCAAAATATCCGAATATAATTTCACCAACTGGGTTGTTGATCAACAAATCAAACAATTAGAACTATTGCCCTAAATTCTACACCCCCGTCCTCGCCCCTAATTGATGAGCAGCATAACTTGCTAAGTAGAATGACAAATATTATATATGGTAAAAGAAAATAGCATTTAACACCTAAATGAAACTTATGAGGTCAACACAAATGACAACGTCTTATGAGAAATTGAAAGACTCCAAAGGACTTATATACATCAATAACCCATAAAGCTATGGCATAACATGTAATAATATGGAAAGCTAAAACACAAACATTAGAACAGTCACTCACGCCCATAAAAATGACTCGACTTCCAGCCATAACATGTGATTGGCACATGTTGTGTGCATGCACATAAATCAGAGACAATCATCCTTTCTACTTTGGCACATGTGCATCAATCAATGTTCAATGCAGCAAAACTTTTCCTTCTTCAAAACCATAGTTGTTAAAATCGGACTGAACCGACCGATTGAATCGGGACCCGAAGGCCAAGTCGGTCTAATTCTAACATAAAACTGGATATGTAAGAGACCCGAAATAACCCGATCAATCCATCCGGTTCACCCATAAACTGATCAACCCGGCCTGAACCAGGTCACGGGTTTATCAATACCATTTCAAATATTTTGGCCTTTGGCATTTTAAATTCCTGAGAGTTTTGACAACTTTTTCTCTATTGGGATGCCACAAGTTTTATGGAGAAAGAAAAGAAAATCATGCAAGTTTTATGGAGAAAGAAAAGGAAATCATGCAAAGAAGAGCATTGCTAAGAAGAGAATAAAAAAAGGAAAAAGAGTGAAAATATGAAAATTTTATGGGAATCAAGATGGAAAGCAAAGACATAAACAGAAAATGATGAAAATAAAAAAAAACTCGAATAAAAATTTTCTTTAATCTTTTTTTTTGGAAAAAANGTTTTATGGAGAAAGAAAAGGAAATCATGCAAAGAAGAGCATTGCTAAGAGGAGAATAAAAAAAGGAAAAAGAGTGAAAATATGAAAATTTTATGTGAATCAAGACGGAAAGCAAAGACATAAAGAGAAAATGATGAAAATAAAGAAAACTCGGATAAAAATTTTCTTTAATCTTTTTTTTTTTTTGGAAAAAAGTTAAATCGGACTAAATGGGTACGCAGATTGAAAGTAAGCGAATTTCATTGATTAAATAAGATACCAAAAAAGATTTTTTTTTCAAAAAAAGAAGATTATGAAAAATAGTATTCATATGTTCATTTTATTAAAAATTAATTTTTATTAATATAAATATAATTTTATATTAAAATAATTAAATCGATGGTTCAATCGGTGACCCGATGGTTGAACCGATGACCCGGTGATCTGAGCCCTTGGCCGGGTCAATGTCCGGACCAGGTTTGACAACTATGATTACATGTAGTTATCCACCCAAGACTAACTCAAACATAACACGTGAGATTTATTTACGATTTTGTGTCTGTTATCAGTTTAATTACCATAACGTCTATTGAGAAACTAATTAATGGAGCACTAACTCAAGCTTGAGCCAGCCTCTGCGTGCCGGTTGCCGGGACTAGTTTAGATGTTACAAGGGAGATCCATACCGGTCCCTGCACTCGCAAGGCCATACATCCTATTTATCAACAACATGATACCCATGATCTTCTCTCATAATTCCCATTTGTGATGCAGGCCACCAAGCCTGAAATCCTCAGAACGATGCTAGGCTCGGATGAGTGCAAAGCCCCAGCAGAGGACACCATCTCGCTCCCGAGCTAAGCCATGATGAGCTCAAATGCCGCCTCCAGTTCCTCTACATTGGAAGTTTACCCAAGGAGAGCACATACAAGCATTTATATTCTATGTTAGTAGCAGCAGACAAGTATAATATCCCATTCCTCAGCAAGGTCTGTGAGCATGAGATACTGAACTCGTTGGACTCTTCAAATGCACTTGACATCCTCGAGGTGTCAGAGGTTTGTTCTAATGGAATGTTGAAGGATCACGCTGTCAACTTGATCGTCAAGCATGTGGAGGATGTGGTGTTCTCCGCGAGGTACAAGGAATTTGCTCTAAAGAATGCTCATTTGTGTGTGGAGATCATGAGAGCGTTGCTGATGGAGATGAAGGATAAAAGAGACCATGAAACGTCCTGTTGAGTTGGAGAAATTTTCAAGTTAGAAGGCTACTTGATGGTGAAAGGGCCATATGTGGATCGAATTAGTGGGGAATATGTATATATATATATATATATATATAACTGGATAGACACAGAAATGGGTTAGAATGCTCACCCAATTACATGAATAAATCGTGTATTGAATTTAATGGGCAAGCTAATATTATAGTAGAAAAAGTAAAACCATAGTGTTATTTGCATTTATAGGCCAACTTTCGGTTAGATCATCTTTGAAGGGTTTTTTGCTATAATTAGTCATAAAAAGCTTAGTAACAACGCCAAGCATGGAAAGAAAAGAAATGAAAAAGAAATTTAAAGAATTTTTTTTATGCATGTTGGTCTATACTTAAACGAGGCTATTGCAAAGTTTTGGTTGTGCTGCTACTGTCCACTTGGTGGATTCACAGCTACAAGTCCATATATGATTACAAAGACTATGAATGCTTTCTTTGAATTATTGCTCTAACCATAAGAGAAGTTATACACAACACATTCTTTCTAGAGTTTCATGCGTGGTAATGTTGGCTCCTTGTTAACGGTGTCTTGGAGAGAGGAGCATTTCCTACGTCTTGCCTTTAATTTGTTCATAAAACATTATGATAAACTTTATTGATTGATTTAGATTTTGATACCTTAAATTTATTCTCACATCGGATAGAAAAGAAATATGTTATGTGCTTATAACTCAAGATTACTTGCTATCCATTGATTTTTGCTCAAGTTTTTAAGCCACGCAGTAGGACTTGATGCATTACAAATTGTATCAATATATGCAAGTTGGTGAAAATAAGGAAAGCACTATCCGAGGGTAGATTTTAGTTAACTTGCAACATACGATATTAAGAAGGGGAGATTGTGATATTTTAACTTTAGTTTCATATTGAGTTGGAAAGAAATGTGTTATATATTTATAACTTAAATTTTAATTAAATAAGTTAATTGGATCAATAGGTAGGCTTAGTCAAGGAGCAATGGCGGCCAACATGCATGCCCCTTTGGTAAAAGCAAAAACGTTTGTAGTTAGTGATAGTAAAATGTTGGCATATATATATATATATATATATATAGTCAGTCATCAAAGACAATTCAATAATAATCAAGTTAAACCATACGTCTTCAAAGAAAAGCAAGGCATAATTATGCCTTGACCCATTATAAATGTCGGCCTAACATTTAGCCATGATCCAGACCAAAACGTGGTCCAGGCCCATGGGCCATGCAATGGTCTTGTACCGCTAATATTTTGCAAGAAAAAAGTCTTTGCGTATCAGGTGCATCAAAAATATTTTTATTTTTTTATATTGCATATATAATCATATGCATATAAATCAATCATCATGCGTAATGCATGCGTTTCTATACCGTGCACAAGGATAAAGAATTTTCCATCTTCCAAGTGCCAAGAAGTAGGGCACCGCGTCTCTGAACAAGCGGCAGGAGAGCCTGGTGGTCATCAAAAAAATTCCAACCAAAAAATGACTGCACCAAATTCCTCTGCCAATAGCTTTCCTCCATCTCCCTTTTTTTCTCTCTCGTAGCTTTGTTTCATGGAGCTCGAAAACTAAAAGGGGAACAACTAGAAAATTTTCTTCATCTCAGTGAAAGCCCCAATTGATCGACCAGCACCATTTTTTTATTTAAGCAAGAAAATTCAACCTTGATAGCTGATCTTTACACGAACTAAAATAGAAAAGATTAACAAAAACTTGATAATTTGAGTAGCAACGAACCATTTAACGCAAATGGAACCCAAATCCATCGATCTCAGTAGCCAAAAATCTCAATCCATATAAGGAAAAAAAAGAATTCCAATTCAATTTAAACTCCAACCAACTCAGGAATATAACCTACGTCCATGTCTGGGATTTGGAATATCTGCATCTCGATCCAATGAGGAAAGCTAGGAAGGACAAAAGACCGGCGCTACCGAGGGGATGGACTAGAGAACTTTGAAGCGGTCCATGCTATGCGAGGCGTAGAGGGAGAAGAGGCTAGTGCCGTGGAGCACAAGACGTGGCATGGTGAGGTCAGAAAAATAGACCATTCCAAGGAGCAGCAGGTCGGATGGAATCCGAAAAGGCATGGTCGGCCATATCCGGTCGATGGGAGAGGAGAAATGGAAGTCAATCGGATCGTTAAGCCCGAAAACCAAGCAAACGGGAGCAAAAGGAAAAAAGAATAGAAAACTTGTTGAAAAAAATTTAAAAATTAGGCCAAATTCAATTCAAAAGAAATTTAAATCAAACAAATAGAAAAATAGCACAAGCATACTAGGATTCATTGAATCGATTTTTTGAATAATCATGACCTTTCAAATTTGTAATTTATCCTTGGTTCCTTATTGCTTCTTGATGGGGATTCAAGCGAAGAAAAAAAATTTGTAATTTATCCTTGGTTCCTTATTGCTTCTTGATGGGGATACAAGCGAAGAAAAATTGTTCCTACAAATCAGAGACCACCATAACTCCTTTTTATACAACTGCCGATAAGACGATTACTAATTTGCTATTTCTAATTTGGTCTCTCATCAAATTAGAAATTTTACTTTTGGTATTCATACAATAATATCATAACATTCATGCCCTTAAGTCATAAACTTTACTCCAAATTAGATCATATTAATTTTGACTTGTTTAATGATGATCATACATATTTAATAATTATATTTGTAGCATTAAATATAAAAATAATTCTAACAAATTTTCACTAGGCCACATATGTATTATATAAATATGTCAACCTTAGTGAGCTCAAAACTTTATCATCATAAACTTGGGGCATGTCCAATCTCGTCCATTGACTATATTAACATAGGATCAAAGCAGTTGTATTTATCATAACTAAACCCATCAATGGTCATGTGTATCAATATAGTCAAATGATATAGATCAATCATGAATATTGTGAAGCATAAAAATTTTATGCAAGGAGATCTGTTCATGTCAATTTTCAACTGGTCCTACTTTACTTGAGTGAGATCAAAACTTTAACATAATTGAACAGAGTGTACTAAACTAAAAAAATACTTTATTTATGATCAGAAAATATCCAAACATATAAGTATTTACAAACCAAATATAAATCATAAAATAGAAGCAATACAAACTCAAGAAGCAATTATAGGAATAAGAACTAACTCCTCTTCAATAAATGTAGTAGGATCCAACTCCTCCTTAAAGACAGTTTTTAGACTAAGAAGCTCAAGTAGAATGAATCAACTCAACTTATAATCAACTCAACAATTATCCTTTTCACTGGCCATGTAAGAGATGGGGTTGTGGGAGGCTCCCCCCGCTCCTGCAGGGACCTAATTAGAGAACTACAAGTCCCTTAAGGCGTTTGTCGTTGGACCTCTAACCTTAGACACTACTTTCAAGAAATAATTGAAGGATTGAGCGCACAAGTTTCATCATAATACTTGAAACTCAACCATGTGGGTGTCCTTAGCTTTGCTTTAGGTTGCTACTCAATTTTAATTAGGCTTAGGATCGAGATTAGGATGGTTATTTTAGGCCCAAGGAAAGCTGATGAAATCCTTCCCTTACCTGAGATAGAGAAATTGCCCTTAAATGAATTTAGTGACGCATGCACACATATATAAAAACCTAAAACAAATATGTAGATATATATATATTATTATTATTATTATTATTTATGTTATAGATTTAAAAATAAGAAGATAATTATAGATTTAATGAAGATTAATTAGATGATTAGAAAATTTTAGCACTATGCATGAACATATCCTAGCCTACTCTAATACCAAACTGATGCGGGATGTACCATGCAAAAGATTAACGTAGAGCAATAATTCAGATTTTAAGGTGCTTTACTTTCGAAACGAGTAAGAATAAACTAAGAATGAATATGCGAAGAGTAAAGTAACTACCCAAAGAACACGATTTACTAAGTAATAAAGAAAACAGAATTCTAGGGTTGAGAAATCACTACTTAAAACATGCACTTTCTTCAATAAAATAGAACTTATGAGAAGGAATGGGTCTGATTACCAGGCAATGATGGTCTTTATCCTAAAAGATTGGATCATACAACTTCTGGGGTTGGTGCCTAGAAGAAGAAGCTATGCTCCCACGGATGTTTTGGCTTTTCTTTAGATGATTCCAGAGGCAAGGAGGACTTCATCTAAGGATCCTAGCACCTTGGCATCTTGGGGTTGGGATGATTGAAATAGGTGTTGGAATGGGTATTTGTTGGGCCTCTCACCCTCTCTCTCATTGAGTGTCAATGCTCAAGAGCACAGAAAAATAGAAGAAGAAGACTCTTTTTTATTAATCATCAATTGTTCTCTACAAGAAGAAGGGAGTGATTTTTATAATAAACCATAACCATTGAATTACATTAAAAAAAAGAAAATAAGGGAGCCATATTATTTCCAAATAAGGAGATAGGCGGCATCTTAAAACAAGAGAAAAAGATCAGGGGATAGCATTCCGAATAAGGAGATAGGCAACATCTTGAAAGAAAAAGAATGATGCAAACAGAGCTACACTCAAATATGATTGGCATTCTTGTGATCCTTTGTCTCTTCCAAGCAGGCCAATTACAAGACTTAGAGACAAGCATTTCAAGGAAGATTTAAAAGGGCTAGTTCAGCAAGTTAGCAAAGTGGCTTACACATGGAAGCCCGACAAGAGTCCAAAACAAATCCAAGAGTGTTTGGTCAATGTTATAAAGGCTCTAGAAGTTTTCCCTTGAGATGCATGATTTTTAGCCATTCTTGGAGGCCAACTTGTCAATTGTAATCTCGGTATACTTTCCTATTTGTGAGCACACGTTTTCTAGCTATTCTTGAAGGCCAACTTATCATATTGTAATCTCGGCATACTTTCCTATTTGTGGGCGCACGTTTTCTAGCCATTCTTGGAGGCCAACTTATTATATTTGTAATTTTGGCATACCTTCCTATTTGCGGGAGCCATATATGTAATTTGTGGGTACTTTTTAAGAGATGACATTTTTAGTTACCTTATCTTTTATTTCTAAATATTTAGCCATTTTTTGGGGATTAATTTTAGCTCAAAAAACACCATTATGAACTTTCCAAGTTAGTAGACTTGACTCCTATATATTGTAAACCACCCTTTTAATTTTATTAGTAGATTATTATGAGATTATTATGAAAGAGTTTTTGAGGTCTTTGTGTTCTTTTATTTTCTTGAGAAGACTCTTGAACTTATCAAGTTAATTCTTATGGCGTTCAAATAACCGACTTATCATCTAGAGTTCTTGAGTGCTATTGAGATTTTAGGTGTGGCATCTTCCTATCCATGGTCTTGTTTCTTATCTTGCTAGGTAACGGGTTAAGGCTCAACAAACTTAAAAAGGCAACATTAATTACTTAGAGCCTATATTCTAACTTTGATCGACCAATCCTACAACATGCGTTACAGGGCCAGAGTGGCCGTAACCGAATCAACAGGATTTGCTTCTCGCGTGGCATGTTAGGATTGGTAGGATTTGCTAGGCTAGGACGGTCGTTACAGAATTAGCAGGATTTTCCCCCCATGTTCCGCAATCAGAGGCGGTGGAAATCTCTTTGTTATGATTTCAGATCACTCCTATCCAGATGGTCGACTGGAGGTTTTACCTAGGTGATCAACTAAAAGTCCTACCTGGGTAATCGACTGGAGGTCCTACCCGAATGGTCGACTGAAGGTTTTACCTAAGTGATCAACTGAAAGTCCTACCTGGGTAATCGACTGAAGGTCCTACTCGAGTGGCCGATTAAAGGTCCTATCCGGATGGCTAGCTGGAGGTCATCTGGAGGTACGATCGTCATCATTGATTGGATATTGCTCTGTCCGCTCCATCGTCACCGTTGGTAGGGTATTGCTCCATTAGCCCCATTAGATTTTTAGATTTTTGGATGGAGAGGCTGTCATTCTACCATGGATGTCAGACACTTTTAAGATATCCAAGCACTTGGTGGGATCTAAATCCGCTCAACCTAACATCTCTCTTGTACACCAATGCAATCAACCAGGACTTAGGAAGGACTTCGATCTTTGTTAAAACAAACCTAAACGGCTCCGCTAAGATCAAGCATTATACACTGAATTCTCAAGACACATTAAAGATTATTTTGAGCAGACTCATCAGACCCCATAATATTTATTGTCACAATTTATTTGGAATGATCCATTAGACTCGGTGATCTCAATATGGTATCATTTCACCTAATGGTTAATGAGTACTTTTAACCCAATACACATTTACAGAAATTTTCAACTCCTAAATCATATTATTTGACAAATAAATTAAAAATGAGTTCCTAAACCATATGATCACAATAAAATTGAGGTGGTTGCAACTTCGATATCTGATTATCTGGAGGTAGTTAGAGCCTCTAGTGGGTTCCATGTACGTTGTGCATGGCCCATTCTACCTCATGATTAAATTATTGCAACTTTAGCTTAGTTGGAGCTTGAACAGGAGCAGGTAAAACCCCACCAAACTATGCTAAGCCCAATGTTCTTCTAACAGACATTACCATCTCCATTTCATTTATAAATTATGATTTATATACGTGGCGGTTGTGTGAGAGAAAGATGGTGGTTGGGATGTGCTGGTTTCACACACCTCTCTCTTCAATCTTTTTGGGTTGGAGAGTCCCTCTCACCTTTCTGGCTATTCATTCTGCCCATGCTACTCTTTCATTATCAACTCTTCCATCCTTATGGAATTTGTTCTTCTCCATGGAAAGTTCAAAAATGCCCTTTTGATTCCTCCTCTTCCTTGTTAAAGAATAGGGCCTTCCAGACTAGTTTCTCAACTTAACTCAACTCATCTAAGCCTTTTTCCAACTATATGGGTCAGCTACATGAATCTGCTTCCTTCATTCTATTCTATTTAGAACCAATTCAACATTCAAATTATAAGTAGCCTTTTAGACTAGTTTAGATCTTCAAAATGCTTATTAACACCCATCTCCACTTATGCAGGCTCATGCCCTCACTTTTAGGACCCTATGCAGTTTAGGCAATTCTTTGACAAGTACATAGATGTAATAATCCTCAAGTAGCTAGAAGCAAGTTAGGAGGTCTAACGCTTCATCCAATGCTATATATGTGAGTTAATGCTCATATGTGTTTGTTGTCACATCAACTATACATTAAAAAGATTTATGATATTTAATAAAATTATAAAATTTTAAATAATACTTCTTTTACTAATTCTTTAAAGTAAAATTTTGAGCAAACCTAGCTCTGATCACATAGACTAAAGAACACTATGGATAAATTTTATGTGTCCGTAATTAGATTTAGATTTAAACATTTAGTTTAATAAAAATAATAGAATTTAAATATAAAGAATAAATAAAAACTGTGTATTCAGTTCTACGTCGTTAATGTATGAAAAAGATTTTAGATACTCATATAATATCAAAAAATCCAAATAAAATTTACTGAAATTCTCACTTGATAACCAATGGAACATTTGGTGGCCTAAGATAGTACTTGTGGAGATAAAATTGTCTCCCAACTGGTTTCAAAACTAGCTAGGACTAGGATGGAAGAGCCTGCGTCAACTTCGAACAAATAAATCGAGCATAGAACTGACCAAAATCTCATTCCTGCCCCTTGGGGGCCGGGCCACATGTCCTCATGGCATTTCTTAAAAGACGAAGGGTACTTACTATCAGTATTTCATGCTGCAATGGATGAGTTCGAGGGGGAGCCTTCCCAGCTACTCAAGCCAAAAAAGAATTTGAAACCGGTCGGTACCTACCAAATGCCGGAAAAAAATGGAACTTATGCTTCCTCATGGTATATATACCCGAAGAAAGGTGAAGTTCAATCTCTTGACTTCTTATGAAACAGAAGAAGAAATCAGGAGGCAACAATGGACTGCTGCATTTGTGGTCCCATGGCCAATTTTTTCAAGCCTCCGAGGAACTCCATCTGCTCCAGCTGCTATGATGAGGGAGCCAAAGGAATGATGGCTTTCTTCAACGAGCTCGACGGCGATCAAGATGCCGGCATTCCTACAAATTCTCAGGGCTTGAAGCACAATACGTCCAAGGCAAGCTCTTCATAGACAAGTGAACACTTGCTCTCACCCTGCAATATGATTTTATTTTGTTGCGAGGCCTAAGATGGGAAAAAAAAGAACCTAATGACTGTGACAAGACAACAAAGAGAGGGGATAAACTTTAAATTGGACCTGTTTATCACCAAGCTTGATGACACCACTCTCAACCATTTCTCTGTACAAATCATTGCCTTCACGAGTACGTTCTCCAACGCCAGCAAAGACAGAAACCACTTGATAGGTAAAAAAAAACTATGATCTCAAAAAATAATGTATGATTATTCATCTCTCCTTATGACCAACGATGGGCTTTAGCAACGTTGTTAATCAGTTCCATAATAAGCACAGTTTTTCCCACACCAGCACCACCAAAAAGTCCAATCTTTCCACCCCTTTGGTACGGTGCCAGAAGGTCCACAACCTGTAGATAGAAGCAATATCATCTGAGAAATATGTAATGAAAATGACATGTTTGTAAAACACTGGAAGGATAAAAGGCGCATAGTTAAGTTTTTAACCATATTGATTTGAAAACTGATATAAACTACGAAATGAACCTTCTAGAAGGTACATGATCAAATCGTACCTTGATTCCAGTAACAAGAATTTGTTGTTCTGTTGCTTGGTCAACAAAAGCCGGGGCCTCACGATGGATAGGAAGGAAGTGATTTGTCTCTATTGAGGGAAGAAAAAGAAAGAAAATATAAAAAATAAACTGGAAAAACTTACTCAATTCAAAGAAAAATCATCTGGGGCAGCTAAACTCATTATGATATAGAAATTTAGCACAACAAACTTACTTAGTTCACCCTTCTCATCAATGGGCTCTCCAATAACATTGATGATGCGTCCAAGAGTAGCCCTACCGACAGGCAACTAATATATAAACGTACATCACAATCAAGTCAATAAAAAAAATGCCAATGTGAAGGCAATGAACAAGCAAACACATGTACACTTAACTTTGTAGTTCAACTTATTGTTGAAAAGGATGGATAGGAAAACAGGTCTATCAAAATATCCGAATATAATGTCACCAACTGGGTTGTTGATCAACAAATCAAACAATTAGAACTATTGCCCTAAATTCTACACCCCCACGTCCTCGCCTCTAATTGATGAGCAGCATAACTTGCTAATTAGAATGACAAATATTATATATGGTAAAAGAAAATAGCATTTAACACCTAAATGAAACTTATGAGGTCAACACAAAATGACAACGTCTTATGAGAAATTGAAAGACTCCAAAGGACTTATATACATCAATAACCCATAAAGCTATGGCATAACATGTAATAATATGGAAAGCTAAAACACAAACATTAGAACAGTCACTCACGCCCATAAAAAAGACCCGACTTCCAGCCATCACATGTCCCAACACTTTGGAAAGGAGTTTCCATCGTTTTCGATGTTAGATCAAACCCTGAAATCCTAGGTCACCCAACATCAAATTATGTATAAAGAAATCTTCTACTCAACTCGATCAATAGCAAAGCAGTTCATTTTGACCCGACATAGAGAATCGGACGGGTGCGAAACCTATTGTGATGGGAGAGCCCGTGTTCAAGACTCTCTGTCCACGGACCAGCCCCTCAGTCCCATCCATGGTGATCGTCCTCACCATGTTCTCCCCCAAATGCTGGGCACCTCCAGCACGAGCCGGATCAAGTGGTCCATAACCTCGAGGGCCGTCAAGATCGGTGGCAACCCCTCATCGAACCGGACGTTGATGACGGCGCCAATCACCTGGCATGCCTAGCCGACCGCGCCTTCCCCGGTGAACTCGTCGGTGATCTTTCCACGAGCGCCGGCGGTCGGAGGCGGGGACGGAGGAGCCGGCGAGGCGGTAGCGGTGGCGTATTCGAGGGCACGAGAGAGGAGAAATGTAAGTGTAGTTTGTGAGAAGGATGTGAATGGGATTAGTCCGACATTGAATAACTAGAGAATTAGATACTTATTTATATATATTGGTGGACTCTTTCTCTTATTGAAATGGGTATTAATATAACCTTAACATGACCTTATGCTACTAAAGTGAAAATATAAAAACCTGATCAGTCAAGACAATGTGCAATTCTACATGCCTAGGAATAGAACCATCAAATTTTCATTCAAAAGTCCAACTTCTTCAGGGATGATGGTCTAATTGATCAAGAAACAGGCAGCAAGACATACAGAGGAAGAAGAAAAGGTAAGAAGAAAAGGTAAAACAGAAGACAGGTGATATGTAAACCACACCTTGAGCCTATGATCCCTTCCACAATCTTGATGCTAAGAATATGTTCATTGTCATCAAGAAACTCTAACCTTTCGGTGTTGGTGGTGGCATGATACATCTGCTTACAAAGGGATTGTATTTCTGGGGCTGATCAAATCTCCTCACCAAAGACCACACCTACCATCAGTGAAGCAAGAGAAACATCATTGGCATCCATATTTTTCATAAATTTCTAATATGTCTAATTCAGATAGCATTGAAGATCCAAACAAGATGGACCTGAGCGTACGATGATTTGATTTAACTAGTATAACAAAATGTAAACTATTGGCCCTTACAACTCTGTTCAATTAGAAATATAGATGATCAAATCATGATGTTCTTGTTGACCAATAGAAGGAAGAAGATTTCTTCTTCTTCTGGTTTCTTAATCCCTTACAAATATCTAGAATCAAAATTCCTCGTATCACCTACCAACTTTTTAAAGATAAAACTATTCTCTTTCCTCTATCTATTGATATACCAACATTAAAAAAGTATATAAAGAAACTAGATTATACTTAGGGCTACCAACGAGATCGAAATCCATGTCGATCCAAACCAGTCAAAGAAACCATAGCAATCCCCTAAAATACAACTTAATTACTGCAACATATTATTTTGCTTGAAGAAAATCAAATAACTTCTTCATCCGAAACCCTTCGGATCTACTCCAAGATATCTATGCGACCAATCAAATCCCTAAAAATCCAATCAAGTAAACAATCAAAAACTTCACCAAATGTAGATTTTTGCCTCGAAACTAGGGATACACAAAGAATCGAGAACTTATGAGATGAACTGGAGCTTTGATGTGCTTGAAGAGAGTGGAGCTGCAATGGACTCGTGCCACTGGAGATTTCGTACATACTCCGACTCTACCCCCCGAGGTCTGTAGCTGTTCATCTCGTACATCATGCCGCTGCCCGATAGCCAATCCTCCCCTGCCCTCCGCCGTTCATACCAACCATCCAGCTTTAAAGACCCCAAACCTTGCAACCAACAATCAAGAGCCAAGGGGAAGAGAAACCGCGACCTCCCCCCAACTCCCGCCCTAGGAAACTCTAATCCCCTCCCACCTTACCCTTAATATCTGTCCTCTTTCTCTCCGATGAAGCTTCTTCCCTTCTTTCTCTTATCTCTATCGATTCGCTTCCGAAGGAAGAAAAGAAGAGAGATCACCCGATTGTTCGAGCCTTGGCTACCAGCCACCTGATCGCCTCGCTCTCGTCTCCACCGTCAGCCCCTACAACATCGTTGAGGTTGAACTAGGCTTGAGCAGCAGTGTCGGTTTGGGAATCGGAAGACTTGCGAGACGTGTCACGTATTGCGGCCTTGCAAATCGGGTTCGGATTACCTAGGGTTTGGGTTGACCAAGACCCGAGACCAGGTCAATTGCAAATTGGTTCAGGTTAAACCCGAATTCTTTGGGTTCGGGTTGGGCGAACATGAGTTCAAGTACTGCTGCAAATCGGGTTCGGCAAGCCGGGTTTGGGTTGAACCCAGCTCAAGTTGCACCCCTATAAGTGGAAGGACAGTGGTGTTTGTGGTTCTCGATGCTGTACGTGGTTCTTTGGATCATGGGCTGAAGTGTTTACATACACAGATCTTAAAATGTTGGGAAGTGAGGATGTTTTTAATGAAATAATTGAATCTTAAAGGCTTTGAAAGCTTGGGTGTAGTTCTTCGAAGAGTAAATTTATGTTGAGTGCAGATTTTCACAATTTTGTTGGACGACAAATAATTTTAGTTTTCAGATAATGAATATAAAAAAGGAAAATGGTGGCTAGGGTGTTTTTGATGATTTCATCGTTGTCTTTATGGTTGCTGTTATGTTTTCATCATATGTTCTGCTTTTGTTATTTCGTTTTGGTTATCGGTCTTAGTAGCCATAAGCTATATTTTCCTTTCGACGACTATTATTGTTTTTGGTTGGATACATCTGATAAGGTGTTAGGTATGTATTAAGTTATAATATGTATATATGCATGCATGTATATGTATGTATGTGCATGTATATATATGTATATGTATGTATGTATGTATGTGTGTATGTATATGTATGTATGTATGTTTGTGTACGTATGTATATGTATGGCTGTTTGGACCAACACACTAAACGAAGATTGCTTGTTTTCGCCTCTTTTGGCTTTTTCCTTCCTCTGTTGGCTCGTTCTCTCCCCTGACCAGGGCCCTCCCTAACCCGCTCTTTAGACCTAGCTACCTACCTAATTTGAGGTTTTGGGAGGGGTGATATTTTTTTAATCTCCCTCAAGTCCTTTGGTCCTCAACGTAAATTTGGGTTGCGGGCCATTCCGAGTCTGAGCGGTGCCGAGCCAGGCACGGCTCCTACCAACTATATAGTCGTTTCTAGCCATTTTCAACGACTAGAAATGTCTATAAACGGCCATATATGAGGGTTTTGACCATTTTACCCCCTTCCAACAGCCATATAATAGCTATATTGAAGGGTTTTTTGAAAAAAAAATTGAGACTTCTATAAATAACCCATTCCTTCCTCATTCTCATCACATCAAACCAACTCTTCTCTCCTTTTCTACTACTATTATTTCTCTCTTCTAGCAAGTACTCTAGCAATTTAATTTTTAGCTTACAAGTGTTCTGGCAAGTGCTCTAGCAAGTGTTCAAGTGCTACACAAGAGAAGGTTCTTGTTAAGAAGTACAAAAGAAAGGAGGTCACTTCTTGTTGAGAGGTGAAAGCACAAGAGGAAGCTCACAAATCTCGGCTCCATGCCACCACCCTGATCCTTCTCAATTCCTTCTTGTGGTTAGTTTTTATTTTTTTGCATTCATTAATTAAAAATTTTAGATATGGTAATTTTTGCATGCACCCTTTTTCTGAGGGTGAGAAAACTAATCCCCAACCCTAACCTCAAATTGGATAACGTGGGAGAGGAGAAAATATTTAAGTTATTTTTTTGAAAGACCAAAATATCCATTCATTTCTTACTCTTCGTTCTCCCATCCCCATTGTTCATTTCCTACTCTTTGTTCTTTCATTCCTACGGCCATGAGCAGTAGGATCCTATCTCCCTTTCCAATCGTCATTGAAATCCATTGAAATTCACTGTGATAAAATAAGTTTTCATTGAAATTCATTGAGAGTACTAAAATTTCTTACAGCATTAAATGCTTATCAATTAAGATGAGCTCATTTCTTACTATGAATTTTTGGAGGGATATAATTATCACCTAACTCTTAATTTCTCTTCTTTTTTCTTCCTTTCTATCCAAACAAGATAATTGATATTATCTTTCTTTTTCTTTCATTCTTTCCAAACAATAAAACAAGAACAATCCTTCCTTCCCCTTACTTATACCCTTCCATCCCTTCCCTTCTTTATACTCTTTCCTTCCCTTCTTTTTTCTCTTCCCTTCCTTCTACTCCAAAGATCTAAACAAAGCCTAAGACAATGCTTTACGACATCTCAAAGTAGACTTCTAATATCAGCAAAAAAAAATTGCGACACCCTAATTGTAAAATTATGATATCATAGTTATAAAATTACGACATCCTTGAAAGATCTTTGATATAGGCCAAAAAAATATTACGATATCCTAGTTGTAAAATTATGATAGTCTAATTGGAAACCTACGATACTCATTCAAAAAATATGGGCTGCATCGCTTATGATATGTACATAATTTTTTAAAAAAGGCTAAATGGATATTAATGTATGTCACGCTCAAAACTTAAGATCATATTCCTGCTATTTTATTTCATTCCATGGCATCAAGCCATATAGATACATGTGGATCAATAAGAAGAAATGGCGCAGTTCACATAAGATTTGCTGCATCGAAGGCGGTGTATAAAGAGTTTTCCTTCAAAGCAAAAGTCTTGCTGCACCGAAAGCAGTGCAACAAGCATGCACAGATTCCGATGATTGGCACATGTTGTGTGCATGCACATGAATCAGAGACAATCATCCTTTCTACTTTGGCACATGTGCATCAATCAATGTTCAATGCAGCAAAACTTTTCTTCTTAAAACCATAGTTGTTAAAATCGGACCGAACCGACCGGTTGAACCGGGACCCGAAGGCCAAGTCGGTCTAATTCTAACATAAAACCGGATATGTAAGAGACCCAAAATAACCCAGTCAACCCATTCGGTTCACCCATAAACTGATCAACCCGGCCTGAACCAGGTCACGGGTTTATCAATATCGTTTCAAATATTTTGGCCTTTGGCATTTTAAATTCCTGAGAGTTTATGTCAACTTTTTCTCTATTGGGATGCTCACAAGTTTTATTGAGAAAGAAAAGAAAATCATGCAAGTTTTATGGAGAAAGAAAAGGAAATCATGCAAAGAAGAGCATTGCTAAGAGGAGAATAAAAAAAGGAAAAAGAGTGAAAATATGAAAATTTTATGGGAATCAAGACGGAAAGCAAAGACATAAAGAGAAAATGATGAAAATAAAGAAAACTCGAATACAAATTTTCTTTAATCTTTTTTTTTTTGGAAAAAAGTTAAATCGGACTAAATGGGTACGCAGATTGAAAGTAAGCGAATTTCATTGATTAAATAAGATACCAAAAAAGATTTTTTTTTTCAAAAAAAAGAAGATTATGAAAAATAGTATTCATATGTTCATTTTATTAAAAATTAATTTTTATTAATATAAATATAATTTTATATTAAAATAATTAAATCGATGGTTCAATCGGTGACCCGATGGTTGAACCGATGACCCGGTGATCCGAGCCCTTGGCCGGGTCAATGTCCGGACCAGGTTTGACAACTATGATTACATGTAGTTATCCACCCAAGACTAACTCAAACATAACACGTGAGATTTATTTACGATTTTGTGTATGTTATCAGTTTAATTACCATAACGTCTATTGAGAAACTAATTAATGGAGCACTAACTCAAGCTTGAGCCAGCCTCTGCGTGCCGGTTGCCAGGACTAGTTTAGATGTTACAAGGGAGATCCATACCGGTCCCTGCACTCGCAAGGCCATACATCCTATTTATCAACAACATGATACCCATGATCTTCTCTCATAATTCCCATTTGTGATGCAGGCCACCAAGTCTGAAATCCTCAGAACGATGCTAGGCTCGGATGAGTGCAAAGCCCCAGCAGAGGACACCATCTCGCTCCCGAGCTAAGCCATGATGAGCTCAAATGCTGCCTCCAGTTCCTCTACATTGGAAGTTTACCCAAGGAGAGCACATACAAGCATTTATATTCTATGTTAGTAGCAGTAGACAAGTATAATATCCCATTCCTCAGCAAGGTCTGTGAGCATGAGATACTGAACTCGTTGGACTCTTCAAATGCACTTGACATCCTCGAGGTGTCAGAGGTTTGTTCTAATGGAATGTTGAAGGATCACGCTGTCAACTTGATCGTCAAGCATGTGGAGGATGTGGTGTTCTCCGCGAGGTACAAGGAATTTGCTCTAAAGAATGCTCATTTGTGTGTGGAGATCATGAGAGCGTTGCTGATGGAGATGAAGGATAAAAGAGACCATGAAACGTCCTGTTGAGTTGGAGAAATTTTCAAGTTAGAAGGCTACTTGATGGTGAAAGGGCCATATGTGGATCAAATTAGTGGGGAATATGTTCCTATATATATATATATATATATATATAACTGGATAGACACAGAAATGGGTTAGAATGCTCACCCAATTACATGAATAAATCGTGTATTGAATTTAATGGGCAAGCTAATATTATAGTAGAAAAAGTAAAACCATAGTGTTATTTGCATGTATAGGCCAACTTTCGGTTAGATCATCTTTGAAGGGTTTTTTGCTATAATTAGTCATAAAAAGCTTAGTAACAACGCCAAGCATGGAAAGAAAAGAAATGAAAAAGAAATTTAAAGAATTTTTTTTATGCATGTTGGTCTATACTTAAACGAGGCTATTGCAAAGTTTTGGTTGTGCTGCTACTGTCCACTTGGTGGATTCACAGCTACAAGTCCATATATGATTACAAAGACTGAATGCTTTCTTTGAATTATTGCAGTAACCATAAGAGAAGTTATATACACAACACATTCTTTCTAGGTTTCATGCGTGGTAATGTTGGCTCCTTGTTAACGGTGTGGAGAGAGGGCATTTCCTACATCTTGCCTTTAATTTGTTCATAAAACATTATGATAAACTTTATTGATTGATTTAGATTTTGATACCTTAAATTTATTCTCACATCGGATAGAAAAGAAATATGTTATGTGCTTATAACTCAAGATTACTTGCTATCCATTGATTTTTGCTCAAGTTTTTAAGCCACGCAGTAGGACTTGATGCATTACAAATTGTATCAATATATGCAAGTTGGTGAAAATAAGGAAAGCACTATCTGAGGGTAGATTTTAGTTACCTTGCAACATACGATATTAAGAAGGGGAGATTGTGATATTTTAACTTTAGTTTCATATTGAGTTGGAAAGAAATGTGTTATATATTTATAACTTAAATTTTAATTATATATATATATATATATATAGTCAGTCATCAAAGACAATTCAATAATAATCAAGTTAAACCATACGTCTTCAAAGAAAAGCAAGGCATAATTATGCCTTGACCCATTATAAATGTCGGCCTAACATTTAGCCATGATCCAGACCAAAACGTGGTCCAGGCCCATGGGCCATGCAATGGTCTTGTACCGCTAATATTTTGCAAGAAAAAAGTCTTTGCATATCAGGTGCATCAAAAATATTTTTATTTTTTATATTGCATATATAATCATATGCATATAAATCAATCATCATGCGTAATGCATGCGTTTCTATACCGTGCACAAGGATAAAGAATTTTCCATCTTCCAAGTGCCAAGAAGTAGGGCACTGCGTCTCTGAACAAGCAGCAGGAGAGCCTGGTGGTCATCAAAAAAATTCCAACCAAAAAATGACTGCACCAAATTCCTCTGCCAATAGCTTTCCTCCATCTCCCTTTTTTTCTCTCTCGTAGCTTTGTTTCATGGAGCTCGAAAACTAAAAGGGGAACAACTAGAAAATTTTCTTCATCTCAGTGAAAGCCCCAATTGATCGACCAGAACCATTTTTTTTATTTAAGCAAGAAAATTCAACCTTGATAGCTAATCTTTACACGAACTAAAATAGAAAAGATTAACAAAAACTTGATAATTTGAGTAGCAACGAACCATTTAACGCAAATGGAACCCAAATCCATCGATCTCAGTAGCCAAAAATCTCAATCCATATAAGGAAAAAAAAGAATTCCAATTCAATTTAAACTCCAACCAACTCAGGAATATAACCTACGTCCATGTCTGGGATTTGGAATATCTGCATCTCGATCCAATGAGGAAAGCTAGGAAGGACAAAAGACCCGGCGCTACCGAGGGGATGGACTAGAGAACTTTGAAGCGGTCCATGCTATGCGAGGCGTAGAGGGAGAAGAGGCTAGTGCCGTGGAGCACAAGACGTGGCATGGTGAGGTCAGAAAAATAGACCATTCCAAGGACCAGCAGGTCGGATGGAATCCAGAAAAGGCATGGTCGGGTTGGCCCAGATGGCAACCCAAGAGGGGGGGGGGTGAATTGGGTTCTTAAAATTTAAGACTTTTAACTTTAATTGATTAGTTAGCAAGATGTGCAAGTGAGATTAACTAATAAGCAAAGAACAAGCAGTTATAAAGAGAGATAGAGATAGAGAAATATGCACGGCAAACACAAGATATTTTTATAGTGGTTCGGCGCAACCAGCACCTACGTCCACTCCCAAGATTCACTTGGGTCCACACTATAATCTCTCTAGATTACAGCCGAGTTGTTTTCCAAGCTCACAACTCAAACTTGTTGTTTTCCGGGATCACAACGAACCCAGCTGGTTTTACTCGGGCTTACCAGCACAAAACCCTACACGTTGTTTTTCTAGGGCTCACAACTAACCCAACACAAGCACTCCGGCTTGTAACGAGGTATACCAACCTCCACTAATTCAATCCACTGATTGAATCAGCAAACAAATAAAATGATAGTGTTTGAACAATAAGTGCTCCCCTTGAGCAGATACAAATTAAGTACAAAATAAAAAGGTTAGAAAAGCCTGATTGTAATTGCAGATGGTGATGCTTGGGCTTTCTTCCTTCTTCTCTTCAACTCCTCTTGAAGTGTTGAATCACGCCTCAGCTAGATTCTTGACCGTTGAAGCTTTGGAGTTGAGATGAAGCTTTTTCCTCTTTTGAAAATCCGAAGATTTGACCTTTGAAATGTTGGATTTTCTTCTGGCTTTTGTGGAATGATGAGAAGGAGTGACGAATCTTTCACTTGGATTTCACTCCTTTTGAAACACTCTTCTTTGAGCTAAATGATTTTTCTAATAACACTCTGTTTTTCCCTCTTTTCAAATTTCTTCTTTTCTCTCTTTTTGATTTTCTCTCTTTCTTGATTTGAAAAGCTCCTCTATTTATAGATTCTGAAAAATATAGCCGTTAGAAACAAGAAAAATAGCCGTTATTCAAAAAATATCCGTTGGAGCTGATGTGTCAATCAAAAAATCCGCCCAGAATCGGAGTCGGCTCGAGGGGAGTCGGCTCGCACAGTCGATTCCAAAATAGAAACATTTTAAGTTTGAAGAGTCGACTCGCGAAAACATAAGTGTCGGCTCCTGAAAGTCGGGAGTCGACTCGAGAAACATGGGGAGTCGACTCGAGAAGTGCTCAAAAATGAGTCTTTCTGCCGTCTGAGTCGAGTCGGCTCGCACAGTCTTGAGTCGGCTCGCGAAGGTTTCAGGGGTCGACTCTTGAAAACTCAAGTGTCGACTCAGTTCAGACAAGGAGTCGACTCGGAAACTCTTGAGTCGGCTCGGGACGATACAAAAATCAGAAAATGTTCTGATTGACTTTAAATCATCCCAATTATTTAAAATAATAAATGATATTTTGACTTGAAACAATGATTGTCATTAAGCATGAATTCAAGACATGTTTCAAGAAATCATTGATTAAAAATATTATGTAAAATTTCTTTTTGAATTCAAAATAGAGTTGAAACATCTATTCAATTGATTCAAAAATCAGTGAATTAACCATTTAGAGTTCATTGGTTTCAATTTGAATAAGCTCAAGATTTTGATGATAAACTCATTGTTTCTTTAAAATACTCATGGCTTTTGGAAATCATCAAAATCAATAAAGTTGGGGCAATTATGTTTCAATAATTTCTCAACAATCTCCCCCTTTTTGATGATGACAAAAACATTGAGTATATGCATTATAACATTGAAAGATTTATGATACCAAAATCAGCTTTTGTGTTCATGGAAAAGCTCCCCCTCAATGAGGTAGCTCCCCCTATGAACCTAATTCAAAAAAATTTAAATTTAAAAACTTAAGCCAAATAAAAATTTCTCCCCCTTTTTTGTAATCAACAAAAAGGTTGAAATGCATCAGAGCATCAACATGGTTAATTCATTCGAATTCATTCAGCATTTAAGTTATCAATTGAGTATTGATATTCAAAATTATATCATTAAACATAGCATTCAAAGATATTCAAGTGTACTCATAATTGAAATGAACATAACTTTTCTCATTACTAAAAGTACATCAAATTACATCAAAATGTAATACAAGCTTATGGAATCAAATTTAAACTAACTTAGATTCATCAAAGTTCAAAACATTCATATTAAAGCAAAATTTCCTAGTACAATCTAGGAAGGAAATTAGAGATACAACTAAGATAAGTATAAATTCATTTGACACGCTTGAAAATCAAACTTTTTAAGTGTCCAATCATCTCCATGATATCATCCTTTTGAGATTTGTTAAATCATTCATGGTTACTTGAATTTGATCAACTGCTGCATCAATATCTCTTCTTAACTGATTGGTTCTATCAAGATATACATTGGATCCATCGGCTATCCCTTGAAGTCTTTCAAAGATATTCTTAAGCTCGGCATTGAGAGAATCCACATGAGTACCAATAGAGAATGAAAATAAGTCAAGTCTTGAAATGATATTTTCCTTTAATTCTTTAAAGTCTTCTCTTAATTGACCAATTTCATCTTTCTTTGATTATCAAACTCAGCAAACATAGATCTAAGTTGACATAGCTGCTCATCTGAAAATCTCACAGAAGTAGATGAAGCCTGAGGTGGAGGAGAATAATGCATGCTAGGTCCTGCCTCAGATGGTCCAGCAACAGAAGGTCCAGCCTCGACCTCAGCTCCAATGTCTCAACTCTGTCCTCAGCAGCTCTAATATCATCTTGACCTTTTCTTATCCAATTACCATTAACTTTCTTGAAGCCCATGCGGTGAATAGTGGCCAGTGAATAGTAGTCAGTATGTCTCAAATTTTCTTGGGCTCACTATCACTAAAAACAATTCCTTGGCTTCTGAATAACTGAGTCAAGATCATACCATAGGGAAGACAGATTTCCTCTTACTTCCACAATCAGCATATACCATAAATCATGATGGGTAAGTTGATTGGCTTCCCTGAAACTACAGCATCCATGACAAATATATCCCTCTCAGATAAGTAGTCAAACCGGCCTGTCTTAGGGAATAGAATTCTGCTGCAAATGTTGTGTAGCAATCTTAAGTCCAGTGGCAGCTGACTGGCGAAAACTTCTTCAAATCCCTCAAAGTTTCTATTCAATAATCTGGTGAGGGCAGGAGACCTATCCTCTGGTTCAAAGGTGGAGGGTCCTGATAGGGGTAAGTCCAATAGCTTAGAAAGAATGACGGCAGAGACATTCAAACCAACTCCTCTGACAGTACTGACCAATCCATTGTCTCCTCTAGATAAATTTCTATAAAACTCTTTCACCAGTGCAGGGTATGTAGGACAGTCTAGGGAGCATATTTTCTCAAACCCCATTTCTCAACTGTGAACCTACAAGTAATCCCTCTCTCTCAAACAAATCGAAATCAAACTTCCTTCCAGTGGTAATGACTCTACTTGCAAAAAGGTCTACCTGAGGAGTAGAGACAGTAGGAGCAGGTGTATCATCCGAAGAGAAGCAGACGAAGATTCCGGAGTCGGCTCGCGGACGGGTCGACGCACGGTCTTCTTCCTTTTCATCCCGGCACGGCTACTACTGCACCACGGGTTTTGGGGGCCATTGATTCAAGGTGGAATGATTGTTCAAGGTTTTTGGAAGATTTTGGAAAGTTTGAAAGGTTTTGGAGGGTTTTGAGAAGATTTGGAATGATTAGAATCGAACGATGGGTCGGCTCGTGCCCTAAATAAGCGATTTGGGACCACGTCGAGTCGACTCGCGCAAAGCTCGAGTCGGCTCGCCTAAGTCACAGAGCACAATCGACTCGAGTCGACTCGCTCAGACCAGGGGTCGACTCCTGAGTTTCAGCAGAAACTCGAGTCGACTCCGAAACTCTCGAGTCGGCTCGGAGACCATTTCAGAAAAAAATTGAAATTTTCTGAATGTTTGAAATGATTCCGGATTTGATCTTTGAGTATGATTAAAAATCATTGGATTTGAGAGATCAAATTGATATGAGTTCTAGATATTTCCTTAAGATTTTGAGAATTGAAAGAATTCTAGATATATTTCCTTAAGGTTTCAAAATTTATTCAAAAGGATTACAAATTCCTAATTCTCCTCTAAGATAACAAATCTTTCTTCACTTAAAGGTTTTGTAATATGTCAGCTAATTGTTCTTCAGTGTTTACATAATCTAAACAAATTTCATCATTAGCTACATGTTCTCTTATAAAATGATATCTAATTTCTATGTGTTTTGTTCTTGAGTGTTGAATTGGATTTTTAGTTAATTGATTGCGCTAGTGTTATCACATCTTATGGGTGTCTTATTAAGTGTGATACCATAGTCTTCAAGTTGTCGCTTAATCCATAGGATTTGCGCACAGCAACTTCCAGCTGCTACATATTCAGCTTCAGTAGTTGATAATGCAACTGAATTTTGCTTTTTGCTAAACCATGTGATTAAGTTACTCCTAAGAATTGGCATGCACCACTTGTGCTTTTTCTATCAATTTACATCCAGCATAATCAGAATCTGAATATGCAATTAGGTTTAATGTGGAGTCTCTAGAATACCATAAACCTACATTTTTAGTTCCATTTAGATATCTTAATATTCTTTTAACAGCTATTAAATGTGATTCTTTAGGTTCAGATTGAAATCTAGCACATAAACATACTGAAAACATATATCTGGTCTACTTGCTGTTAAATAAAGAAGGGATCCGATAATACCTCGATAATACTTTTGATCAACCTTTTTACCTTCTTCATCTTTGTCCAGCTTGCATGAAGGACTCATTGGTGTTCCGAGGGGTTTCATTGTTTCCATACCAAACTTTTTGAGTAGTTCTCTTGTGTATTTGGTTTGGTTGATAAAGATTCCCTCTTTGCTTTGTTTGATCTGGAGTCCAAGGAAGAAGTTGAGTTCTCCCATCATGCTCATCTCGAATTCTCCCTGCATTAACTTTGCAAATTCTTGACAAAGAGATTCGTTAGTAGCACCAAAAATAATGTCATCTACGTATATTTGTACTACAAGTAAATCTTTACTTTTTCTTTTCAAAAACAAAGTTTTATCAACATTTCCTCTTGTAAAATCATTTTCTATTAAGAATTTACTTAACCTATCATACCAAGCTCTAGGTGCTTGTTTCAAACCATATAAAGCTTTGTGCAATTTAAAAACGTGATTTGAAAATTCGTGATCT
This sequence comes from Calamus simplicifolius, assembly GCA_900491605.1. Lineage (NCBI taxonomy): Eukaryota > Viridiplantae > Streptophyta > Magnoliopsida > Arecales > Arecaceae > Calamus > Calamus simplicifolius. The sequence goes on along the minus strand of UESW01004671.1, from coordinate 497,974 downwards.
TCAAAACCTGGTGGTTGTTCTACATAAACTTCTTCATTAATAAATCCATTTAAAAATGCGCTTTTTACATCCATTTGAAATAAGTTAATGTTCATATGACATGCAAATGCAAGTAATAGCCTAATGGCTTCTAATCTAGCTACAGGTGCAAAGGTTTCATCAAAATCAATACCTTCTTCTTGATTATATCCTTTAGCAACCAATCTAGCTTTGTTTCTAATTACTATGCCATTTTCATCTAGTTTATTTC
>UESW01004671.1:462454-488205 GCA_900491605.1 Calamus simplicifolius | reverse complement strand
CCCCTCGGTCTCGGGCTACATGAACAGTGCCCGTCTTCGAGTTCCAATCTTAGCCTCGAGCCACAGCTCCCAGGCCCTATGAACAATATCTCAACCTCTAAGACCCCCTCGGTCTCTGGCTATATGAACAGTGCTCGGCTTCGAGTTCCAGTCTCAGCTCGAGCCACAGCTCCCGGGCCCTATGAACAGTATCTCAACTCCCGAGACCCCCTAGGTCTCAGGTTACATGAACAGTGCCCGGCTTCGAGTTCCAACCTCAGCCTCTAGCCACAGCTCCTGGGCCCTATGAACAGTATCTCAACCCCCGAGACCCCCTCGGTCTTGGGCTACATGAACAGTGCCCGGCTTCGAGTTCTGTCTTAGCCTCGAGCCACAGCTCCCGGGCCCTATGAACAGTATCTCAACCCCCGAGACCCCCTCGATCTTGGGCTGCATGAACAGTGCCCAAAACATGGTCTGGCCCTTGAGCCCAGCAGCCTATAGCATCGGGCCACTTGGCATGCCGCGTGGTCCGCCGCACATCCATAGCAGTGTGTGGCCATACCTCATAACGGCGTATGGTCCATTGCGTGTCTGTCAGTGTGCATGACCATACCCCGTTACAGCGTACGATCCACCACCTACCTACAACTGTGCGCGGTCACATTCGGCAGCGATGCGCACCAGGTATAACCACGGATGCCAGACACCTATGAGGCTGTATGACAGGTGATGCAGGACACCTCCGATGTGCACGGTGATAGTACGATCTGTCACTGTCAGCCTCATCTTTTTGTTTGTTATTGAACGAGGTGCCTTGAATTAGCAATCTTTCAGAACGAAAAGGTGTATCTTCGAACAGGTATAAAAGCGCACTCTCACTATAAGCAAGGATCCAAGAACTCTAGTTTTCTAGCTTCTTCTTACTAGTTAAACCCTAACTTTCTAGCTTCCTTCTGCTAGTCAGTTCTCGTCTGTTCTTGAGTGACTAACTTGAACGTCGAAGGGTCCCCATCGGAGCATCCGGTCTCTGAGAACTTTTCTTGCAGGAGCCCAGCGAGGAGGAGATGTCTGTTTCCCCGACGTTTGAAGAAAGTGACTCGGCGTCAATAGATTTTTAATTCTGGCATATACCTTCCTATTTTTGAGAGCCATATATGTAATTTGTGGGTACTTTTTAAGAGATGACATTTTTAGTTACCTTATCTTTTATTTCTAAATATTTTTAGCTATTTTTTGGGGATTAATTATAGCTTGAAAAATACCATTAGGGACTTTCCAAGTTAGTAGACTCGACTCATATATTGTAAACCCTTTTAATTTTATTAGTAGATTATTATGAGATTATTATGAAAGATTTTTTGAGGTCTTTGTGTTCTTCTTATTTTCTTGAGAAGACTCTTGAACTTATCAAGTTAATTCTTATGGCGTTCAAATAACCGACTTATCATCTAGAGTTCTTGAGTGCTATTGATATTTTAGGTTGGCATCTTCCTATCCGTGGTCTTGTTTCTTATCTTGCTAGGTAACGGTTAAGGCTCAACAAACTTAAAAATGCAACATTAATAACTTGGAGCCTATATTCTAACTTTGATCGACCAATCCTACAGCATGCGTTACAGGGCCATAGTGGCCGTAATCGAATCAATAGGATTTTCTTCCCGTGGCATGTTATGATTGGTAGGATTTGCTGGGCTAGGATGGTCGTTACGGAATTAGCAGGATTTGCCCCCCATGTTCCGCAATCAGAGGCGGCGGAAATTTCTTTGTTATGATTTCAGATCACTGCATAATCCTGTAAACCATCACGAATGGCAGGGATTGTGCGGGCCCCATAAGAGGTCCTATCCAATGGTCGACTGGAGGTTTACCTAGGTGATCAACTGAAACTCCTACCTGGGTAATCGACTGGAGGTCCTACCCGAATCGTCGACTAAAGGTTTTACCAAAGTGATCAACTGAAAGTCCTATCTGGGTAATCGACTGAAGGTCCCACTCGAGTGGTCGATTAAAGGTCCTAACTGGATGGCTAGCTGGAGGTCATCTGGAGGTACGATCATCATCATTGATTGGATATTGCTCTGTCCGCTCCATCGTCACCGTTGGAAGGGTATTGCTCCATTAGCCCCATTAGATTTTTAGATTTTTGGAATGGAGAGGCTGTCATTCTACCATGGATGTCAGACCCTTTTAAATATCCAAGCACTTGGCGTGATCTAAATCCGCTTGACCTAACATCTCTCTTGTACACCAACGCAATAAACCAGGACTTAGGAAGGACTTCGATGATTGTTAAAACAAACCTAAATGGCTCCGCTAAGATCAAGCATTGTACACTGAATTCTCAAGACAACATTAAAGATTATTTTGAGCAGACTCAGACCCCATAATATTTATTGTCACAATTTATTTGGAATGATCCATTAGACTCGATGATCTCAATATGGTATCATTTCACCTAACGGGTAATGAGTTCTTTTAACCCAATACACATTTACAGAAATTTTCAACTCCTAAATCATATTATTTGACAATAAATTAAAAACGAGTTCCTAAACCATATGATCACAATAAAATTAAGGTGGTTGCAAGACCGCTCTTCCTATATCTGATTATCTGGAGGTAGTTAGAGCCTCTGGTGGGTTCCATGTATGTTGTGCATGGCCCATTCTACCTCATGATTAAATTATTGCAACTTTAGCTTAGTTGGAGCTTGAACAGGAGCAGGTAAAACCCCACCAAACTATGCTAAGCCCAATGTTCTTCTAACAAACATTACCATCTCCATTTCGTTTATAAATTATGATTTATATACCCGGCGGTTGTGTGAGAGAAAGATGGTGGTTGGGATGTGCCGGTTTCACACCTCTCTCTTCAATCTTTTTGGGTTGGAAAGTCCCTCTCACCTTTCTGGCTATCATTCTGCCCACGCTACTCTTTCATTAATCAACTCTTCCATCCTTATGGAATTTGTTCTTCTCCATGGAAAGTTCAAAAATGTCCTTTTGATTCCTCCTCTTCCTTGTTAAAGAATAGGGCCTTCCGGACTGTTTCTCAACTCAACTCAACTCATCTGAGCCTTTTTCCAACTATATGGGTCAGCTACATGAATCTGCTTCCTTCATTCTATTCTACTTAGAACCAATTCAATATTCAAATTATAAGTAGCCTTTTAGACTAGTTTAGATCTTCAAAGTGCTTATTAACACCCATCTCCACTTATGCAGGCTCATGCCCTCACTTGTAGACCCTATGCAGTTTAGGCAATTCATTGACAAGTACATAGATGTAATAATCCTCAAGTAGCTAGAAGCAAGTTAGGATGTCTAACGCTTCATCCAATGCTATATATGTGAGTTAATGCTCATATGTGTTTGTTGTCACATCAACTATACATTAAAAAGATTTATGATATTTAATAAAATTATAAAATTTTAAATAATACTTCCTTTACTAATTCTTTAAAGTAAAATTTTGAGCAAACCTAGCTCTGATCACATAGACTAAAGAACACTATGGATAAGTTTTATGTGTCCGTAATTAGATTTAGATTTAAACATTTAGTTTAATAAAAATAATAGAATTTAAATATAAAGAATAAATAAAAACTGTGTATTCAGTTCTACGTCGTTAATGTATCAAAAGATTTTAGATACTCATATAATATCAAAAATCCAAATAAAATTACTGAAATTCTCACTTGATAAACCAATGGAACATTCGATGGCCTAAGATAGCACTTGTGGAGATAAAATTGTCTCCCAACTGGTTTCAAAACTAGTTAGGACTAGGATGGAAGAGCCTGCGTTGACTTCAGACAAATAAATCGAGCATAGAACTGACCAAATCTCATTTCTGCCCCTTGGGGGCCAGGCCACATGTGATTCTCATGGCATTTCTTAAAAGACAAAGGGTACTTACTATCAGTATTTCATGCTGCCGTGGATGAGTTCGAGGGGGAGCCTTCCCAGCTACTCAAGCCAAAAAAGAATTTGAAACCAGTCGGTCCCATCAAATGCCGGAAAAAAAATGGAACTTATGCTTCCATATATACCCGAAGAAAGGTGAAGTTCAATCTCTTGACTTCTTATGAAACAGAAGAAGAAATCAGGAGGCAACAATGGACTGCTGCATTTGTGGTCCCATGGCCAATTTTTTCAAGCCTCCGAGGAACTCCAGCTGCTCCAGCTGCTATGATGAGGGAGCCAAAGGAATGATGGCTTTCTTAACGAGCTCGACGGTGATCAAGATGCCGGCATTCCTACAAATTCTCAGAGCTTGAAGCACAATACGTCCAAGGCAAGCTCTTCCTCGTCAGTCCTCGATACGTTGTTGCCTTATTCCATTACTTTTTTTGGTGATATGTTGTCTCTCTCTTACATTAATTTTACTGCAAGAGACGTACGTAGAGGTGTTGATTTATTTTTATTAAATTCAGATGTTGATTTATTTATTTATTAAATGCTTTCAAGTGGGTGAAGAAGATGAAAGAGAGGGAGGAAGAACTGAATGAGAAGGTGAATGTGGGGCCTGGATTGGTGGCACTAGCGGGGCTAAGATCAGCCAAGAACCCCTATGGCCCAATCCGTAACACAAAGAGGCCCAATTGTAAGATAACTCAAGACTAATCTGTATTAATGTTGAAGGAATTAAACATTACATGCATAGTTGTTAAAATTGGATCAAACCGGCTGGTTGAACCGGTTGAACCAAGACCCAAAGGCTAAGTCGGTCCGATTCTAATATAAAATCGGATATATAAGAGACCCGAATAACCCGGTCAACCCGGCCTGAACCAGGTCACAGCTATTTTTTTTCCTATTTTTTATTTGTAAAATTTATGAACTATATGGATCAAAGAGTGGGAAAGATGATCGAATTTAAGTTTAATTACATTCGAATATAACTATATCCAGTTCTATATATATTAGAGAGAGTGTGTATGCACAAGCTATCTCAAATTTATAAGTCATCTATATTTTTTTATAAATATAACTTTTGAAGAAAAAAAACATAGGCAAAATGTAGTATGGTTCATTTTCTATATAAAGCTGAGGATGAATACTAAATTGATTGCTTTGATGGTATGAGCAGGTATGCGCTGAGCATGGGAAGTTGAGAGTGAGATGGGGATGGAGTACGGGTGGGTCACCCATCCCATCACCGTGAACATGGGTCTTAATTAAGCAATGTTTTAAAAATTAGATTGGATCGGCCGTTTCGATTTTATTATTAAAGTTGATTTTATATCATCCGAAAAATAAAAAAAATCATTGAATTGGCCGAATTTCGAAGCGGTTCAACCCAGTTTTTAGATTTTTTTAATTTTTTATTTGAATTATATTTATATTTTTATTATTTTATATTATTAAATTAAAAATTAATTATAATATTATTCGATCCGATTGACCCACGATCCAAACGTTAAGCTAGTTCCAATTTTCAAAACATTGTAGTTACATCTTCTTGAAATTTATGGGCTTTAAAAAAAACTTTTCTTCTCTCTTTACCATATTCATGCACTCAATTTGGAAAGTCTTTTTCTTCATTTGACATTTATGTAGTCCACGAGCCGTGGGTAGACAATGAAGCATTTAATGATGTTGTCGGTCATAAATATATCATTTTGGAATTGAAATTGTGCGTGAACGCATGCATCCAAGCGCGTCAAACTAGCACGCTTTATATATTAGGAAAGAAAGAGTTAAAAAAAGTAAAGGGATGAAAGGAAAGGAAGATATGATTGTTCTCTTCCTCTTCATTGAAAAGGATGGAGGGAAAAAGGAGAGGAGAGAAAAAAAAAAAAGAAAAAATTATGTAACAATTATACCTCATTAGGAATGAGAGAATAAAGAATAAAAAATAAAAAGATATTTTAGTATTCCATAAAATTTTTTTCCTCCTTTAGTTTACCTCCAATTTAGGGATTAACAATTTTCTTTCCACTTTTTCTTTCACCCTCTTTCCAAACAAAAAAACTTATGATTTTTTCTCTTCTTTTCCTTTCCTTCCTCTCGATTTCCTTCCATCTAAATAGACCCTTAATCAATAAATACTAACCGAAACCCCAAATTTATCCTTAGCCCGAGCAGTAGCGTTCAACGTTTTTTAGCGTTGATTTTTATGAAAAATATTTTTGCTGTTATTTATTTTGGTTTGGCCTTTCTTTCTTGTGAATAGGGCTTTCTTGTGAATAGGGCTGTCGTATGTTTGGCTTGGTTTTTCTTTGTAGGTTGATCGATCTGTGGCTCTGTGGATGTTTCTGGCATGGTCTTTGTTTGTGTCTCTGCTTTGGTTTGTGAGATCTCTTTTTGTTTGTTTTACCGATATGTGATTTTATTCTTTTATTTCCTTTTTTGTCATATTTTTTGAGTTTTTGTGATCTTTGATCACGGTTGATGGAGATCGGTTCTTGTTCTGTCTTGATCTTTCTCTCGATGGCAAATATCGATGCCGTCTAATGATTTTTGTAAAGGGAAGCAGTTTTTGTGATATATTTCGTTTTTTTTAGCACCTTTAGTTTCATACATCTTAGATCTTTGTGAATCTGCGGATTTGTTTGTGTTGTGTGGTTTTATTCCTTTCAGGTTAGTTATTATTTTTTTTGGCAGCACGTCTGTGATGGGCGCTAAAAGGATCGTTCTTCTCTTGTATTAGAGTGTATGAAGGAGACAGCTGGGCTGAAGCCTATTGAGAGAACTTCATGGTCAGTTAGTTCAAGCACTGTGTGGGGGGGGGGGAGAAGAAATCAGCAGTTGTTCAGCCCTTGATGCAATCCCAGTGCACATGAGAGGCGATCCCAGTCTCAACAATCCTGCTGCGCAGCGAGGCTGCCCCAATATCTACGAATCAGCATCATGTGCGCCAGGTCACCCATCCCAGTACTTCCTACAATATCTTGCATCTGAGTCCTCCGTCCCAGTTTCTACAAAAAATCTGGCTGCATCACGCGCGTGTGGTGACGCACTACATCTCTTTCTTGATTAGGATGTAAAAGATGAGACATCGATGGATCTCACTTGATGTCTCTTGTAGATGCTGAGGGGTATGTTTATCTCGACCTTTGCCATGTTGGGTGCGCTCGCATGGCAGGTCACCGACCCTAATAAAATTTTTTTTTTTTGGTTTGTTGGGGGAGATCGCACGGGGTTGTCTTATTCCCCGGGTTCTCCCCTTTTTGGGGAATACTCTTTATTCCCCTCTATGCGATTGTTTGCCGATTGCAATTGTATTTCTCCCGCAGCCCGTTAGGATTTACTATTTTAACGGCAACGAATTGTAACCGGTTATCTGGGCCAGGTCCCTGCTTCTAGATAAGGTCAACGCATGAATTTTATAATCATCAGGCATCTCATCTTAAACAAAACCTTAAAACAGATTATTAGTGTTATCAAATTGATGAAGAGGTGGCCATCCACCGTAGAAGTTCGATGAAGACTTAATTATTAAAATCGAAATCTTAGCAGAGAGGGAGGGGTCCCACCTACGGGTTTGAACTGGGTTTTTTCTCTTCGTGCCAAATTTTTAGGGGGTGCGTCACTGGTCAATTTAAAAATCATGATATTATTTATATTTTCTATTGGTTTTTGGTGCTTGCACGGCAAGGAAGGAATAACGGTGAGAGCTCCCCGTCATCCGCCAGCCCCCGCGTCTGCGGTTTTATCAGCGCAAGCCTTCAAAACGGGAAGGAAACGAGCGGAGCCTTAGCAGGCTAAAATTGAAAAAGACTTGCGTATGACGGTATGCATGTGACTAATTCTTATTTCTTACCCATATTCCCTAACTAACGCATTAGACGGAAGGATCATTTATCAAGCTTAGTTTTGAAATGTTTATCATGATCATCTTAAAAATTCAAAATCAAGCTAAAATTTAATTTAAACTTGCATTAAAGTCTAGCGATAAATGCGATAGACTGCATACTCTTAAAACAAATTCTAAGAGCATGCACGTACAATATAAGAGAATCTTAATAACATCAATAAAAGCTATAAGCGGGCTGGGGTTAGGGGTTGCAGCAGTGGAGGATGGTGTGATGTGAGAGATATGGCAATCAATGAATGCGTAAAGGGAACGACGGGAACCAAATGGGGACTTAATTATTGATAATTATACGCTAAAGACCAGCAAAGGTAAGCGGAGTATTAAGAACAGGGGAAGGAGTCATGGGCTCAAGAGTTTGTAGTCTATTCTTTCCTTTTTCTTTCGTTGACCGTGAATAACCAAAGGAAAAAAAAATAAAACAGGGGAGGGAAGTTAAGTCCTTACAAATAGAAAGAGATTATTTTTAATTTAATGGAGACTATTTTTTTCTTTCTTTATTTATGGTTTTTTAAGACGTGTGGGACTCATTTCCACATGTTTTCCTCAGCTTCATTTGCACTTTAAATCCAGCTGCATGCCTTCCATGGTCTTCGTAACAATAAAGATTTTTTGGTTACTAGATTTGATATATTTATATAGTTGATCTTCCCTTATTATCAAATTGATCTTGTTAATAAATTACACTAGCTCAAGGGTGCAAAGAGACAACTAGAACGGATAAGTGGATAAATGAAGATATAAAAAGCATCGCAATGAGGATATGATTGATTACACAAAGTTCAGCAACCTCTATTGTCTTCGTTCCACAAGGAGCCAGTGGTGCATCTGATCGGCATACTTTTGGACCGCACCCAACACGATCAATCAAGAGAAATCTACAAAAACAAAGCAACTTTACACAGCCGTATAGAAACTCGGAAGCAAGATCAGGATAGGAACGCCTCTTTTGCCATGCGAGCACGGTTGGCAACAGCTGGGTCCATTAGCCAAAGGTGACCTTTGATGCCAATCCACATTCTTTCTGGTATGTTAACAGTTCCAATCTCAAGGTCTTTAGTTAGAAAGAGTAATCTTTTAACAATCATAATAACATCCCTAAAACATCACTAAACAAAACATAGCAACATAATATTTTCATCACCAATTAGCGATGTTCATGTATGCATAATTAAATAGCGATTTAAAAAATATTATTAATTAATAATGCATTTATTATGCCGCTAAATAACAATGGTACGAGCACCCGCTAACCATGAACGATGCCTTGACGCATCGCTGCGGACCTCGGCCCGCGTTTCATTGCATTTATTTTTCAATGAGAAAATAAATGGGGGTGCTTCTGTTTAACTTATAATTTATTTAGTTTGTTCATGCATTATGAAGGAATCCAACAAAATTGAATTATCCCCTGCAATTCCTGCAAATAATTAATTTGGGATTCTGATATGATGCGAACTATGTCTTGAAATTATGCTACTTTCTTGATCATGATTATCGGGTATGCAATCGTGTTATCTACCTTGAAAATGTTTTACTTTCACGATGCAAGTATCGGATTTGCAATTATGATGTTAATTTTCCCATCGATCCAATGAGAGGTCTTTGTCATCTTTGTGCCAAATTTCTTCTTTCTCTTTCATATGTTTAGTGATATAGTTTGTGACTTTTGAAGAAAAGGATCTATATTTTGATGTAATGTGTTCTTAGATTAAGCGTCATCTGTAGGTTTGAGTCATTGTATGCAATGGGGGTCTCATGTTAGTGGCAATTATGTGTGGTGGTTTAGACTCGGTTTCTGTTAGTATTTTGTTATGGTTATTGTATTTCTCTGCATCAGATCGAGGCAAGTCGGGCTTGAAGCGTGATGGCGAAGATTGTAAGATGTTTGATATCCAATTTTGTGCAGATCTCTATATCGTCTACCGTCAACTACAATTCCTCCTCAGAGTGAGATAAACCTTATCCAAAGGTGTATGTCTCCCATTTATTCGTTTGCTCTACAACCTATGCCACAATTGCTTTTTTAAGGGCATTGTCAAACAAGTGCAATATCAATCTACTACTAAGTTCTAATTGCTTTTTATGCCCTTTTGTTCAGCTTTTTGCTTGATTTTTTATGTTTGATTATGTAGCGTAGTGTATTTTTTTATGAATTATCTTAGTAAAAAATTTTTTGCCTCTTATTCGTTCCTCGTTTGCCTGTTGTTCATTAACTGTTGTGCACATATTTTAACCAACTTCGTTGGGTGGAACGATAGCGCACCTATTTGCATGTCGTCGTCTTATTATTGGACTATAAGGTTTTGTAGCGAACGTTTCATAATCATGTAGACGGAGGAGTATAAATGGAACTTGACTTATGAAATTCGTATTTTTTAATTTTATTTGTAAAATATTAATTTAATTTTATTTGTAAAATTTTAATCTTAATTTTATTATTAAAAATTAGGTTTGGATTGAGTTTCAGATTGAAATTTGGATTGATGAAAAAAAATAAAATATGAAACAAGTAAGTTTTATATTGTATAAATAAGTTGAAGTTTGAAATAAATAAGCTTCATATTTCAATTGTACATCTGAAAGTATAGATTTTTTACATTCAAAATGCATTACCTCTAAATATGTTATATTTTGTTAGATTAGAATCCAATGCATCCTTCTTTTTTGAACGAAAAGAAACATATACTTGGGCCATTTCGCCGCCTAAACACTTGTTTCACAAAATATCAAACAAGATTGAAATTGTCCGTAAGCTAAAATCACATAACAAAGTCCATACCAAGCACAAATCTTTGGGTGCGGGGAGCGGCAGTCTTACCCCCCATATCAACATTATTACATCTCATTCCAACATCTAGATGAGGGTAATCGGAGAAACTTTTTCGTCATCATCGATGGCATGCTTCTTGCCGTAGCCGCAGTCGTAGTAGTGCAGTAGCGCGGCACCCGAGAGCACAGCCAGCGTCAGAGCCTGGGCATGAATCCTATATATAGTCCACCACACCAAGCTTTTGTATTAGAATCCCAAACTTAGACCCATCAAACTAATTAACAAACTGTAGCTACGCAAATATTACCTCGCGTGGATAAGCCGAAGGCTGGGCTTAACAAGTGGAATCCTCTTGCGATTGTAAGCCAGTGAGGCTCCAAGGGTGGAAGCCCAGAACGCCCCTGAAGGAAATTTTAAGAGAATTTATTTACCTTAGAAACAAAGCAGTGAAGTAGATAAAGCACATAATTGTTTGAGAGGATGCTCCCAGTGTTCGGGAACAAATGCCAAAAAATTTAGAAAAAATAATTGGATAACTAAACCTATAAAAATAGAAATATAGCAATATAATGTTTAAATACATTTTTTTTTAATTTATTTATATGAATAAATTATGAACAGTGTAATAATGAAACCTATTAAGTTTACAGCATCATTGATGATTTCAAATTTTAAAAGGATATATTTTGAGACGCCGGAATATATTAGCATCTCAAATGGTGAGATGACATGATCTAATACCGTTCCAATCGACGTCATAAGATTTAAAACTTTAGGGATGTTTGGATGGAAGGGAATGGAGGGAAGGGAAAGGAAAAGAAGAAGAAAGATCATAAGTTACTTTGTTTGGAAAGAAGATGAAAGAAAGAGAAAGAAGAGAAGGGAGTAACTTGTTCCCCTTCTTTCTTCCTCAGCAAAGGTAAATTTGTTAACGCCCAAATTGGAGGATAAGCTGAGAAAGAAAAAATGTTTAAGTCATATTTTGTTGGGGAAGACCAAAATATTCCTTCATTTTCTATTTTTATTCTTTCTTCATTTTCTATTTTTTATTCTTTCATTCTCACGGTTCATTCCTTATTCACATAACTCTTACCCTTCTTTTCTCCCCTCTCTATCCAATCAAGATAATTAATATTACCTTTCTTTTTCTTCCATCCTTTCAAACAAAAGAAAAGAACAACCCTTCTTTTCCCTTCCATCTCTTTTCTTTTTTTTTACTCTTTCCTTCCTTTTCCTTCCAAGAACCAAACAAAGCCTTAATATCCTGCAGCACATAAATATTTCTAATCTAACTTATGAATAAGTCATGAATGTTACTCTTAATTCTCAAACTTTGCTAAAAATGAATTATTTTATTATCAAAGTATCTTTTGATTGATTAATTTATAGAATCAGTTAACCGATAAAATACTGGGAAAAAAAAATCAATAAGACCTTCTTTGAGAGTAACCCGAAAAACACCGTTACGGTGGCTGAGGGAGAGGTGAGGTACTTACCCACGCTGGTGAGCTTATGCTCAGCAACCCAGGCCTGCAAGGAACTCATCTTCTACCAACTGACTGCTCTCTCTCTCTCTCTCTCTCTCTTTTGAAGTATAGCACAGCGAACGAGGGAAGAACAATTGTGATCAGCGTAAGCTTTGGGACTTTGCGTGGGTTCTTAATTAGCACAAATTGGAAGGGCGGTGGGTGGTGCTTCTTATAAAGCTGAGGGTGTCCCCTGGTTTCAGGTGCAAACCCGGTAACAGCAGCAGAAACCACCAGCAGCCTGCCGTTTTACCATTTTAAACGGCACTTGCTTTCTTTTCCCTTGTCTTGACCAAGGTGTGAGATTGTGGATAAACCGGGGGAATTGTCGAAAGTTCGTGAATTTTATTTTATTTTTTTTAGTACGTTCGATAGGTTCTGAAGACCATGAAGGTGCCAAACAGCCACGGCACATGGAAGGTCACATTGTTTTGCCGCTGGAGACCCACTGGCTTGCCAAACTTATGGGCAGGAAGAAGCATGGGTCTCTGACAAGAACGTGGTTTTCTTCATCGATCTACTTCCCGCTTGCTGGATTACGAGTATAAAAAGTATGGATTCACCATATTATATTTCTTCCCAACCTCCCATATGCAAGGTAAGCATATCCATTTCGGAGTTCAAAATTAAGGCAGACAATTGGGGGCCCAGAGATAGGACAAAGGTGACAATCATGCACCAAATGCACATCCTAATTAAGCAGCATGTCATGCAACCAAAGTGGGGGCTTCAGTCTCTCACCTTGTCATTGTGCTAGCTTTTTTATCTCTATAGTAGGAGAAGTATTTACCCATTGACGGAACTAATAACGGAAAAGTGCAATCCAAAATTATAATTTCGGTATACCATGTCAATGCATTTCATCTCATCTCTCGAGTTAGATTAATATATATGGTTCTAAAATGCAACATTAAGACCTCCTCACACTAACAAAAATGATGATAAGGTAATTAATTAATCAAAAACAGAAAGAATGATGTGACCGAAAAAAACTCAAGTAACTGAAGCGGAATGCCCAGCAAGAAAAAAAAAAAAAGCATGAGAGATATTAAGATTTTTGATAGAAGTACTTCTTTAATGCTAAGTCGATGAAGAGAGAGTGTGAAGGTGGCTAAGAACGAACCTCATACCCTTGAAGTATGTAAAAAGTATAGTAATGAAGGATAAAGAAGAATGGGTCTTTATCTTATTTTTAGAGCTAATATAGATCTAAGGTTTTGCTCGTCCTCAAATAAACCTTTGTTTTGTAGATGATTTTTAGATTTAACGATAAGAGTGTGCTAGTCATTGGATTATGGTCATATGTTATGCTATATTAGGCTTACTCTTTAGATAAGACAACACTTGCTATCATGGGCGATACTCTTTACAGGTTATTATTGGCTCCATCAGTCTATGTTTGTCTTATCTTTTCAATTATGAGTTGCTTAGACGGATTTAATCCTCCCACAAACCTCTTCATCACCTATAGGACTACAACATATTTAGTAGCCGTTGATTCTGTCCGAAACCATCAAACTACAACAGCTCAGTTCCTTGCGCCTTTAAAGATGAGTGCCTTAATTCTTTCCTCACCCTTTTATCTTCATTTTGGCATCTTCTTCTTTATGCTAGATTTATTCAACTTTTGGTCCTTTCATCTAGCACCTCCTCTCTTTTTTAGGTACATTTTGTCCTTTCTTTTTCCATGAACCCTATGGCCATAGTGAGGCCTCTTTAATCAGTAATTTCCTATCTTAAAAGTCTTAGGTCCTAATATAAGATCTCTCTAAAGGTGGTCCTTAGGGTAGTTTCATTGGAAGATGTTGCCTATTCTTTTGGTTGGTTGATCGTTTTTGTATGAATGGATTGGGTATTGGACTTAGGCTTCCCATCAATCATTCTATCTTAGAGGTTGTTGCGACTTAGGGCACTACTTGTCATTCTAGTTAACCTTGAATTTCTAAAGGCTTTTGATAGGGTATATCGCCTTACTCAGGTGTAGGAAATTCAAGTCATTTTAGTAAAAAAGTAAGAACTTTTTTTTTTTTTACATTAACTTTTCATCTTCCTTCAACAGGTAGAAAAGTAATTTTTTTTTTTTTTTACTTTATGGGACAAAGTTCAGTGTGCCAATAAAATACGGAAGGAGCTAATGAAGGTTCACTCTGACCCACCTTGCTTGAATGCTGAGAGGGCCATGATTTTTACCTTGAGAAAGTTTGACCATTACAAGACCTTAGGTCTCTTTGAGAAGGCAAATCTACTGTAGGTTAGCTTGACCCTTCCTCTTCTTAGGAAACCTTCATAAGCCAAAGAGTCCCAGGGTAAGGACCCATAGCATTTTTTTTAGTTTTCTCCTTTTTGCTTTGGTAGTAATTGTTTGGCTCTTTCTTCGTAAAGATAGATCATCCTCAATTTAATAAAAATATATTCAAAAGCATGCCACAATATAAAAGTGACAAAATGAGTTGATTAAGGAGAAACTATCCATGAGAGCCAAAGTAGGGTCCAGCCAAAGAGGATGGTGCCATCTAGGTCCCCTAAGAGAGCTATCCCTACTTTCATAGCTTCTTTGGCTTTTACTCAAGGCCATCCTGTTGTAACACATAAGGTGATGGTCCTATTTTATTTTATTTTATTTGATAACCACTTAAAATAACATCCAACCACTTGCAGATAACGCTCAAATAATCATCCACTAATTAATGAAGTGATAATGCTCAATGCCTATTTTGATGGGAATAGGCCAGCAAAGGAAATTTTAAGTTTCTTTTTAAAAGGAAGAGATCCCTTCCTTTCCCTTCAAAAAGATACAAAAGCTAAATTGAGTTCCTAATCAAAAGCAAATCATAGAAGCATACACCATCTATTGTGCGATTGCTTATTGATCGAAAGCACTCAATCGAAAAGTTAGATAATCATGATTTATGGCAACCCAATTAAGCATATAAATCACAGACAAATTTCAATGATCAGAAGTAATTTTTTTAGTATTTAATATATTTGATCTATATAGTATACCTGTATGCCTTAATTTATTTTAACAGTTGGTATTAGGGTCACAATACTTCTGCCTTAATTTGTTTAGGTTTGAATAAAAGTGCCATTTTATTTCAATAAAGAAAGAAAAATTTATAAGTGTTTCCATGGTTTTGGCCTGTAGATTGGAGGAGAGGTTTTGAGCTAATAAAGATTAAGGTCAGGCATGGAAATAAAATCATGTTATATATTTATTATAATTTATATATTTATTTACTTAATACTTATATATTAAGAAATTATGCTTATATTCTGTAATAACGGAAATTGAGGTTTCCGAAAGATGGTATTGCTTTTTCGGCATATGAGATGGATCATCTGAATTTTGACATCAAGTGTTTAAGATCATGAAGTTTTGCCTCGTCACTCTTACTTGGCCCTATCCTCCATCAGTTTTTCTGACATGTTTTCTGGGAAGCCCTTGACATGACAAAGAAGATGGAGAAGAAAATGAAAATGATAGTTTCCATTCTCATGATCTTCTGTGTGCTCTTTTCCGTTTTCATAATCAAATTCTTATCTGCCTGCCTGCCTGGGTGAAAAACTGCCCAAGGTCTCTGTTTCCTTCTTGTGGAGGACTCTATGGACGACCACGAGCTTGCTTGGTTATCGGGGAAATGAGCCAAGAATGAAACAGAACTTGCATGGCTTTCATGTGGGCTCTATCCTTCCTCTATATAAACCACAAGCCAAAGGGATTAAGCTTTACTGCTTCCTTCGTGCCACAAGTTCTCAACTAAGTTGTCACTTCCCTTTGGCACTGTAGTTTTGTTTCATCATTTGTCGCTCTGGCAGGCGACTGGTAGGCTGAGTTTCCACTTATATTCATCATTGCAAGCAGATCTAATGAGTTTTTGGTTGGAAATAGATTTTCTTGTTTAACTTTTGATTTATACATGATTGTTTGAATTTAAAAAAAGAAAAGTGGAAGGAGCATGAGGCATAATTGTGTGGTGGGGATTCTAATTATTTTGATCCCATCTGGTGTCAAAAAGTCTTTTTTTTTTATTAGAATGTAAATTGGCTAATCTGTAATTCTTGCATACATGAATTGCTGAAAATTATTATGCATAATGAAGATTAATGTCATGTGGTCAATATAATTTGATTAATTGAAGACTAGCCACAACATCTTTAATTAACCAAAATTATACATTGGGTTATAGAGATCGCATAAGGTTAGATGATATTAATTGTAATTAATTATATGAATACAATAAATTTTATTCTACATGAATTTTTATTGTATTTATATAATTAATAAGGATATTTTTTTAATTTACCCATAGAAATTAAGAAAGAGAATATCATTTAGTTAATAAATCTATTTAAGTATAATAACTTAGCCCACAGGTAGTTATATATGTTATTGATTCATATTGTTGCATGCTTACATTGGTAAGACATGAAATTATGTTGTATACCTTAATTTCAATTACATGAACATAATTTTTTATTTTACTTTATGTAGCTATTTTATCTGTGAATATTTCTGATATGAAATATAAAATTTTTGATTTAAGTAGTGACAATTATAAGGTGTGAAAAAAAGAATTCTTCTTCAGTTAAGGTGCATGGACATTAACTACGCCATCAGGAATGATGAACTACATGCAGTTACTCCTACTAACACTCAGGCTGAGATTGTTGTGTATGAACAGTGAGAGCGATCTAATCGCCTTAGTATAATGTTCATACGAACTAAGATTTCTGCTAGTATATGGGTTCAATTCCTGAGTGCAAAGATGTCAAGAAACTTCTGAAGGCTCTTGATGCACAGTTTGAGTCTTCAGATAAGGCACTAGCTAGTACCCTAATAGCAAAATTATCATCAATAAGGCTCACTATTGTTAGAGATGTGTGTGAGCTTAGTATGATATTCATAGGAACTAAGATTTCTGCTAGTATATGGGTTCAATTCCTGAGTCCAAAGATGTCAAGAAATTTTTGAAGACTATTGATGCATAATTCGAGTCTTCAAATAAGGCACTAGCTAGTACCCTAATAGCAAAATTATCATCAATAAAGCTCACTACTGTTAGAGGTATACGTGAGCATATCATGAAAATGAGGAATATTGCGGCTAAATTAAAATCCCTATAGGTTGGGATGTCAGAGTCTTTCTTGGTGCATTTTCTTTTGAATTTACTCTAGCAATATACACTACAAGAAAAAATAAATTTAGCGACGGATTTTTTCGTAGCTAAAAGTATGAATTTCGTCGCTAATCTTATATAGCGACGGAATTGCGATGGATAAAATCCGTCTCAGAAATGCTCCTCGCAAACATTTAGCGACGAAATTGAAATCCGTCGCTAAAATTAGCGACCAAATTAGCGACGAAATAATTTTTATTGCTAATTAGCGAGGGATATAATTCTGTTGCTAATTAGCAACTGATTAGCGACGGATTTGTCATCCGTTGCTAATTAGCAAGGGATAAAAAGCCATCGCTAATTAGCGACGAAATAGCGATGGATTTGTCATCCATTGCTAATTAGCGAGGGATATAATTCCGTCACTAAGTAGCGACGGATTTATCATCTGTTGCTAATTAGTGAGGGATATAATTCCATCACTAAGTAGCGATGGATTTGTCATCCGTAGCTAATTAGCGATGGATTAGCGACGGATTTGTTATCCATCGCTAATTATCGTTAATATTTTTAATAATTTATTATTTTTATTTTATTTTATTTTTATAAATTTAAAATTTAATTTATTGAAATACAAATATAATACCAAAAAGAAGTCATGAAATATATTAAAATATCTTACAAACAATTTTTTAAAATAAACTTCAAAACATGATTAATATCCAATAAAATTTAGTAATCAAAATATGGTTCTACATGCTATCAGAATGAGGTGAATCTCTCGGTGGAGCTAGAGCTGAAATATGGTCAGAACGAGTAAGCTCTGCTATCAGCTATCGCATCTCGAGTCGAAATTCTTCTCGCATCTGCTGCCTTTGTGTCTCCAGCATAATCTGAACCTCCTCCTGCATTTCTTGTTTAATAGTAGCATGCAACTGCTCTACAGTAATATCCTGTGATGTGCCAGTGGAATGAAAGGAGGAGGTACCAGCGTAGAAATGTGATGCCTTGGTGCCTATCCCGTATACACGCTGTTTTTTCTGGCCACCGGCTGCTTCTAAAAATATCTGCCTCAAATTTGGCTCACATGGCTCATTGGATCCCTCCACTGGGTGAGATGCAGTCTCTCTAAGGGCTTGCACTCGATCCTACAATACAAATTTAAGTATGAAAAAATATAAATTACATGAGATTAATCGAAAAAAAAAAAAAAAAAAACAAATTTTTAAATATGAAGAATTATTAAGTTTGGTAAATACTTACTGCGACAGCCTTAGACCGCTGATCCACATACTCAATTCCTGATGCAGTTTTTCTAGTGTGTGTAGCCTCAAAAAGTTCTATAGGATTTGGTTCATGTCCTAACTCTTTTGCCTGATCATAGAAAAAAATAAAGAAAATATATTAACTACAATATTACAAGCATATAATACACATGTAAATAAAAATAAAGACATTAACATAGATTTTATAACCTTAATATATTAATAAATAACAAATTCAAATGAATTTATCATGATCAATATACCATCCGTATGCTACGCTCCACCATGGATATAGAACCCCCTGTATGTCGTGAGGGACTTGAACCTGAGCCGCCCGTCTCACTAAGTCTGTTCTTTGAGGCAATAGTAGATCGCTGCTTGAACTCAACAGGGGACCATTCTTTCTGCCAACTATCCCAAACATGTTCTAGAACTCGTGATGGTTTACTGCCAAATGCTCTCCACTTGCTCAAAGTGTCACTATAACGTGTAGCAGTCTGTTATAACCATCTGCGCTTGATTACACTCTCAAGCTCTGGATCCCAAGTAAATTCTTTCTGAAACAAAAATAAATAAAAAACAATATATAAGACTAGGTGCCATGATATTAAAGGGCTTTCTAACAACTCTCGTCTCTTAAATTTAAGCAAGCTTTCTTCCCTTTGTTCTTCTGTATAAGTAGAAGTATATCAAAGGAAAGGTCAATGGTGCAAGAAACAATGTGTTGTATGTATGTTTCATACAATAATGTCATAATGTAGTTATCAGCATGGTGGCCAGCCAGAGGACAAAAATGGAATGCAGCAGATGTTTGTTAAATCTAATAACAATAGTCATAACTAAGAATTAGTGATTACTAACAGGTACTTAACATCTAATAACAATAGTAACATAATTAATACCTGTGCAAGGCCCACTACATAACCACATCAAACATAATTATCAACTTAAAATTGCTTCATCCGCATGGGTCCACATTGAAAATATGGTGATTATGTGGTCTCAAAATGCAAGTAGGGCACATATCCAGCAACAGTACTAGGTGCACAGCATAAGCTGCTCAATAGTTCAAAATTAAACTCCTTTCTCAACCCATGTCATATGACTGTATATGGTAATCCAAATGTTGGCAATGCAATATGGTCAAAGGACCACATATGTAAATGCAGGCACTAATGTAGCCACATGTACCATATTTTAAAACAAAGATGCATTGACGTGCAACATGGAGTTCATGCACAGAGACAAACATAATATACTAAGCAATTGTGTTCAAACAGTATTTAACATGTAACACTTCAATGCATGGTAACAGCTTGAAGAAGCAATAGGTTTAAGTTTTCCAACTGGCACAACCCACTTCCTCAGAAATGCTGATCATTTCTTATAATCCAACAGTATGTTGCCAACTGCTTATAATCCCATTCCACACTTATAGCGTGCCAGGTCTCATCCAACAGATGAGACTCAACGGTCTTTTTATCCTTTGAAACATCTGGCCTGCAGGCATCATTCACATCCAAAGTTAATTGTAAAAGATCCTGGCTAGTCCAACTGAACATATTCAGGATTGTATTCTCAGTTGATTGATTAAAGGCATATGCAACAACAATCTGAAAAGAGATGCAAGTTGACAAATTCAATTATAATACACATCTCACAATTAATCATAGAATTGAAAATCATTTCCAAGTCTCAAAATTATTGTATGGGATTATCTAAGTCACGAATAAGCACTCTAAATGTACATAGATAATCCTTCTCAGATTTTGAGCATTGAACCAGTTTAACTGAAACAAGTTGCTCAGATACTTCATAAATAGGGCGAACAAGCACTATGTTAGTTACTTAATTTTCAAGCAGTTTATCACTTAAATTTCAAGTCAATGAGGAGTCAGCCAATTGAAATAAAATCCAAAATTCGAATCATGATACCAATGAGCAGTGGCCCAAAAATCTGAAAGGATTTTTGGGATTTAACCTGAAACTCAAGCCAATAGAAGTCCTTCACGTCATCAGGCACAGTCTTCCATGCATGTCCTTTGTCACTCAAACGAAGCAAAAACTGCGGGTGATAGCTGTAGAAGCCGCATGAGACTGAAGAAAACTCCCACTATGTATAAAACACAAATAAACCATACTTCAAACATTAGACTAAATGATGAATGGAAAGATTTTAAGAAATTATAATAGTAATATTACCTCCCAGATCGAGATTGAGTCGTCGTCTACCATTGGTCGACTCTGCCACCGATGCCTCAGATTGTACATGTAGGGCTGAACTAACTGGAGGAGATGATGTAGTAGGATGTGCTGTAGGAGATGATGTAGTAGGATGTGCTGTAGGAGATGCTGATGTAGAACCCCCTAAGATCGGCATATTTGCTGATGAAGGAGCTGATGAGAAACTGCTATTTTGTATCGGTCGCTCTCCTCGGTTTGTAGAACCTCTGCCTCTGCCATGTAATATATCTTCGAATGATGTGCACCCATCTGCATATTAGTTACTCGGTAACAATAAATACTATTAAAAGCAACAATGAACACAAATATCAATTGCTACTTAAAAAGAATAACAATAATAAAAGCAAGACTGATGTAACAATTTACAAACATATCTCAAGTGATTAAACATTGTTAATAGTACATAATACCAAAAAGAAAATAGCATCTTTGGTTTAAACATTATGCCTAATCACTATCATGATCGTTAGAATCCCACTCATCCTCATCAGTTTCTTCGTCATCAGCATGTGATTCAAATTGAAGCTCAGGCTCTTCTTCTTCTTTATTATCCTCTTCGATGTCAATATATGCACCTGTTGCATCAACCAAATTGTCACTTTCATCATTTTCAATATCTATATAATGACTATCAATGCCATCTTCTTGAAAGGCTGGTGATACATTGGAAAGTTGACTACTTGATGTTGCTTGTGGAATTTCATATTTAGCTCTAGCTTTAATTTTGCAAACAGCCAACCACTCACTTCTTTCACGTCTGACACTTGGATATGCGATAAAATTCACCTGACATGCTTGAACTGCCATAACAAATGGCTCATACCTATTAAATCTACGTTTTTGATTCACCTCAACCAACTTATACTGTGGATGCACTTTTGTACCCATATTTGGCGTTGGATCAAACCACTCACACTTGAATAGCACAGTTCTCTTAATAGGTAATGCAGGGTACTCCAACTGCACAACTTCAATCAACCGACCATAATAGTCACATTCACTTGCACTGTAGTTTGAGCCTTTTATGCATACACCACTGTTCATTGTAGCTTTATCAGATCCATACACTTCAGTGTGAAATTTGTATCCATTAACATAATAGCCCGAGTAAGACATAATTTTGGGTAATGGACCTTTTGCTAAGTCCTTTATGAACTGATTGGATATGTTGCTCAATGGATTGTGTGCCTAAAACAAATGTCATGAATTGTGTAAGCTAACAATAAAGCAGAATTATTGTTAATTGTCAAAATAAAATGATTGAAAGAAAATCGGTACTCACATATTTATTAAACCAAATTCGGAATTCTTTTTCAAGTTTAGCATCAATCTCTTGAGTGGTAATGTTTGGTAGAGTTTGTGTCAGCTCTTCAATATAACTCTTCAAGATACAATAACAAGCATCAATTAATTTTTTTAATTAAATGCTCTAATAAAATGTTAACATTTATTAGGAGTTTATGACTTACTTAATAAAAGGTTCCACTTCAGTGGAATTTAGAAGAATGTATGATTGTGCAGCAGCATATTCTTCCTCTGTTAAAAATCGGGATTTACTCTTTCCAAAGGCTCGGCCTGGTTGTGTGAATATGGATAAATTGCCCTCATATTCTTCTCCCCTATATTGACCACCGTCATCATTTCGTGGCACTTTTCGGTGCCTTGTATTCACATGATCCTCAAAATAGTGAGAACAAAATAATGAAGCTTCTTCTACCAAATAAGCATTAGATATTGAACCTTCAACTCTAGCTTTATTTTGGACATTATTTTTCAACCATCAAGGTACCTAAGAGCATTAGATATTATTAGCCAATAGCAGTAATAATGGTATGCATTCAATAAGTTATCATATATTACCTTTCGAAAGGATACATCCATCGGTATTGCACTGGACCTGCTATTTGGCTTCATATGGCAAGTGTACCGGTAGATGTTCCATAGAATCAAAGAAGCTTGGAGGAAATATACGCTCAAGCTTACAAAGAATAATAGGAATCTCTTCTTCAAGCCGTGCCATATCATCATTGGTTATAACAACAGATGTTAAATCCTTAAAGAACAGGCTTAATTCTGTTAATGCCTTCCAAACATTGTTTGGAAGTAGTTCACGAAATGCAATAGGTATTAAACGCTGCATAAACACATGACAATCATGGCTTTTCATCCAAACAACTTAAGTTTCCTCGTATCAACACATCTAGCCATATTTGACATATAACCATCGGGAATCTCACATTTCTTAGCCATTCACACAAGACTGATTTTGATTGATTATCTAGTGTGTAACAAGCTTTAGGATATTTTCCCCTACAGAATCTCGTTCCAATTCTGGCCGACGACAGTATGCATTCAACTCTTTTCGAGATTTGTATGTGTCTTTTGTTTTTCCATCAACATTCATAACAGTGTTAAACACATTGTCAAATACATTTTTTTCAATATGCATTACATCTAAGTTATGCCGAATTAGAAGCGTACTCCAATAAGGCAAATCCCAAAAGATACTTCTCTTCCTCCAACCACATTGCTTGCAAATAGGGCCATTAGTTAACTTGGCATCCTGTTCTGTTACCTTCTTCAAACCCAACTGATCAATCTCAAATAATATTTCACTTCCAGATCTAATAGGGGGTGCTTCTTTAGTCACTATCTTATTCTTCATGAATGATGTTCTGTTCCGTCGGAATGGATGGTCTTGAGGTAAGAACTTACGGTGGTTGTCAAACCATGACTGTTTTCTACTCTCTGAAAGAGTAAATGCATCTGTCTGATTCATACAATAAGGACAAGCTAATCTTCCAGCAGTACTCCATCCAGACAACATCGCATATGCAGGAAAGTCACTAATTGTCCACATAAGAGCAGCACGCATTTGAAAATTTTGTTTCATTGAATATCATAAGTCAGCACACCATCAAGCCATAAATGATTAAGTTCTGATATCAGTGGTTGTAAGTAAACATCCAACTTATCCTTAGGATTAGTTGGCTCAGGAATCAATACAGTTAAGAACATGTAAGCATCCTTCATACACAACCAAGGTGGCAAATTATACGGAGTCACAATAACCGGCCAAGAAGAATATTGTTGTCCAGATTGCCCAAATGGTTGAAAACCATCAGTAGAAAGACCCAATCGAACATTTCGAGTCTCTAATGCAAATTCTGAATGGTTATCATTAAAATGTTGCCATGCAGGGGAATCGGAAGGGTGGCACATAACTCCATCTTCAATTTTATGCTTAGCATGCCACCTCATTTCCGCTGTGTAGCATTCGAAGCAAACAATCTTTGCAATCTAGGAGTGAGAGGAAAGTAGTACATCTTTTTATCAGGAATCACTGATTTGCTACCTCGACGTTGCCTCTTGTACCGAGGATGACCACAAAACTTACAGGTAATCAACATTCTATTTTCACCCCAGTATATCATGCATCCATTTTTACAACAGTCAATCTTTTCAACCGGAAGACCCATTCCTTCTACTAACTGCTTTGTTCTATAAAAGTTTTCAGGAATCAGACTTCCTTCAGGAGTAATCTCTTTCATTAATCGAACCATGTCATCAAAATTATGTTCAGACATATGGTGTTCTGACTTCATATGCATCAATTGAGCAACAAACGATAACTGTGAATGACTTCTACATCCAGGGTATAAATCCTCATCTGCAGCCCTAAGCATATCATAAAACTTCTGGGCCTCTGATTCGGTGTTTCTTCCATGTAAGTTGGATTTAATGCATGACCAGCTGCATCCATAACCATGGAATGGTACCGATTGGATGATTCTGCATGATCAATTACAGCAGAACCTTCATTCATATCATTGACATTGTAATTCAAGTTAACCCCAACAGATTGTTCCCCATGTAAAGTCCAATAATAATAATCCGGTACAAACCATTTCTATACAAATGCAACTTAACTGTATTCACTTCATGAAACATGCGATTCTGACACTTGCGATGGTTACATGGACACCTTATCCTATCATTGTCCATCATTTCTGGATGACTGCATGCAAATTCTATGAATTGTCTCATACCAGTCATGAACTCTGGATTCAAAAGGCCATCTTTCAACCGTTTATACATCACTGACGATTCGGTCTCATTTTTTATATATAATGAGAACTGAAACAGTGAACATATATAGATTAGTATTTTAAACTGAGTTTTCCTAAATATGAAATAGTTAATATTTACATATATAACGACTAATTGGAATGGTAGCACAACTTGTCTCAAATCCAAATTTCCAACAAATAAATAAAGAAACAAAAATTAACCGACTAGCTTATGAAATCAACTATCGACTCCACCATCCAACCTATTTAAAAAAAATCTTAACAAAATAGAGCAATAAAATAAAATAACAATAAAAGAAAGTAAAGAGAAGGAATCAAAAGTAAATAAGATCCAGAAAAGGAAAAAAAAATCATACCAAGGATCAGAGAGGTGGCGAAATCCTTCTGCAATCACTGGTGCTGCTACTCTTCCCTTTCTGGCTCCGAAAGATGAAAACTAAAGAGTGACACTCACACCCTAGCAGACAGCAAAACTGCATCAACACTCTCCAATTCAAATCAAAAAGGAAAAAAGAAAAAACTTTTAGAAAACTGACAGCCAGCTTTGTTAGAACTCTTTCACTTTGATTCTATCTTGTCAAAGAATCAAAAACTACTAAGAGTCACACCTTAGCTGAAAGGAAAGCTGCATCGACACACTCCTATTCTCATCCACAAATACTACTTTATCAGTTGAAAACTGAAATCCAGCTTCATTATAATTCTTTCGCCTTGATTCTATCTAGTCATTTAACATATGACCTCAGATGTACCTAGAAACTTGATGAAATTAAATTACACTCACGTATATAAAGAGATAGTAATCTTTTTCCCCTGTACTAAATATTGAAACAATAGAAGATATAGGGAAATAGCACGGACATCATAAAAGTATTGGAAAAGGGATTGTTTTGTCTTGCATTACTTTGTTTGTCTTGGGTTGATACCATAATTAA
>UESW01004671.1:195571-457457 GCA_900491605.1 Calamus simplicifolius | reverse complement strand
ATATATATATATATATATATAATATGCTTTACCCAATACTTAAATGATGTGATGAAGTACACAATGTGATTCCTTTTATTCCATACAGAATGCTACCTCGGGAGTCAGACCTATTGAATGTTCATATTCCTCATCTTGTTTGTTAATTTCTATTAAAATTAGGGCTGAAAACGGATCGAATACGGATCAAATAGTAGTATCTCCATATTTGTATCCATATTTTTTAACGGATACGAATACTAAATGAATATAAAAATTCATGTCCATATTTATTCTAAATGGATACGGATACGAATCAGATTTTAAGCATATCCATATTTGTTATATACCGATATGGATACGAATCGGATATCAAGCATATCCATATTTATTATATACGGATACGAATATGAATCCGATATCAAGCATATCCATATTTATTATATACGGATATAAATACGAATCGAATATTAAGGTAGTGTTTGATACAAAAAATGCTATACTAAATTATATGTTATTTCAAATTCTAAATTATCTTCTATTTCTTCATTTCTATGTTTGAAACTATAACATTTATATGCTCTTTCAAAATTTATATTATATTTTTACATGTATTCATTCAATTTTTTTGATAAATATTTTTCTTACTAACTATAATTTAAATAACTTTATTTATATACTTTTCAAAATCTACATTATATTTTTTATATCTATTCAACTCTTTTTTATAAATATTTTTTCTTACTAAAAATTATTTAAATAACTTATATTTTTTATATGTCTATTCAAATCTCTTTTATATTTACTAAAAATTATTTAAATAACTACATTCTTGTCCTCTCAAATTAAAGCTTTGCTTTTTAGCATTATTTTATATAAAGAGTATAGGCACTAATAATAATAATGAACTCCTCTTCTAACACTACTTTAAGCAAAATTATTTTTTCTATTATTTCCTTAATATTTATAATTTCATCTTTTAAACTCTTATATAATAATTTCTAATTTATTTTTATTCTTATCTTTGCTTATATACCAAAATTCATAACCATCAACCGCTTTTGCTTTTTTTTCTACCTACTTAATTTCTCATAGGAAAACTATGTTGATTCTTCTTCTAGTCATCCCATTTATTAAATTTATTAATTTTTAATTAATAAAGTTATATTTTAAGTCACTAAATATATTTTTATTATTTTTTGGACTAACTTTTTTACTCGTATTTATTCATAAAAGTTTGAAAATTCTTGCTTACTTTCATATCACAATCGGGTGCTAATGTAATGCATCATTTGTGATACTATTGTAGTTATCTTTATAAAACTTTATGCTGCATTAAGGTCTATGTTTTCATACTTTACTTACATACATCATGTTTAGGACCATCCTAATTATCATTATTAAACTTTATGTTACATTAGGGTTTGTGCAAACCATCACAAGTATAATACATTCAAATGGTTTTTTCTATTCAATTCATGTTCATAGATGAAAGGGTTGGATCATGCTTGATTTCACTATGACCTAATTTTATATTTGAGTTTTGATTATAGACTCGGATCCAATCTATTTGTTTGTTGGATCAAATAGATTTACAGAAAAAATTTTAGGCCCAATAAATCATTTAGATCTATTCAAGTTTAATATAAAATATTGCATTTAAGTCAAGCATCTAATTATTATTTTATTATTAAAATCTAATAATTGATAAATAAACATAATCAACTTAAATATAAGTATATATCAAAAACTCTTAATTCGATCAAGTAAATGGTTATCCTTAAGTTTATAATATGATATTTAAAATATTTACCAATTTAATTGAACACATTATAAATAAGAATCAATCAAGATAAATAATAAAAAAAGATATAATTAGAAGAAAAAAGATGAGAGAAGACTTGGTTGTGAAGATAAAAAATAAAGAATTAATTTAAATTTGAACCCATATAATAAATTTATAATGATAATTAGAATAAAAAAAAATATTATAAAAATTTATAGATTGAAAAAAATTAAATCCTAAACTCAAACTTAAATTGGTCCCATTAAATGTAACCCACCTAATAACCCATGAATTCTTTATGACTCACTAAGACCTAACATAACGATCGAGTGAAAAAAAAAAGATGAAGAGGCATTGCGTGTGGAAGCCTTCGTCTCCGTCCTCTTCCCAATCCCACGTGGCATGCCATTTTTTTTGAGTAAAAAAAATAAAGAGACATGGCGTGCGGAAGCCATAAGCATAAGAGTCTCCGTCCTCTTCCCAATCTTTTTTTTTTGATAGAAAAAATGAAAAGGCATCACGTGTAGAAGCCAAAAGCGGAAGAGTCTTCGTCTTTGTCCTCTTTCCAATCCCATGTGGCACATTCCTCTTTCCAATCCCACGCGGCACAAGTTAAAAAAAAAAGAAGACAAAGAGGCATCGCCATAAGAGGAAGAGTCTCAGTCAACCGTCTCTTTTCTCTTTCCAATTCAGCACGCTATTTCTTCTTTCTTCTTTGTTCGCCCTCCGATCCGTTAATTAATAATATAAATTTAAAGAATTGAATACAAAACGTGTTGCTACCAAATCACTTGCGATGAGCTGGGATCTCTTCATGCCTTCAAGAATAAAGAGGGGTCACCGTCTTCCTTCGAGAGCCTACAAAAAGTCCCTCTGACGCCCAAGTCAGTGGGTTGTAGAACAGGAATGTTGTATATGAGTAAAGTTTGAAAGAGAAGAGTCCCCTTGCCTTGAACTCGGGTCCTCTTCTTATACTTGTCTGGGGGGTCACGTTTACCTCCCCCTCTTAGAACCGTTGAATCTCCTTTGCTAGGATGAGTTCCCCCGAACAGAAAGTGGGTGAGTCGTTGCTGAATGGGTGCCGTGTATGCCGGTAATTACGGGGCGCACTAGTACCTACAGGGCGCACTAGTACCTGCCCATGATTTTAGCGAGCGAGATACATGGTAACGGATGTCTCAAATCTCGGGGTCCGTTACCTAAAGTGGGTTTTAGTGTACTTTGGAAAACAAGGCACCAAGTTAGAGTTAGAGCTGGAGCTAGAGGCCAGAGCCGTAGGCCGAAGCCGACACTGGAGGCCGAAGCCAAAAGCCGGAGCTAGAGGCCGGAGCCGAAGGCTGGAGTCGACGTTGGAGGGTGGAGCCAAAGGCCAGAGCTAGAGGTTGAAGTCGGAGGCTGGAGCCGACGTTGGAGGCTGAAGCCAAAGGCCGGAGCTGGAGGCCGTAGCCAAAGGCCGGAGCTGGAGGCCGGAGCCGGAGGCTAGAGCCGACGCTGGAGGCCGGAGCCAAAGGCCGGAGCTGGAGGCCGGAGCTAGAGGCCGGAGCCGAAGGCTGGAACCGACGCTGGACGGCTGGAGGCCGGAGCCAAAGGCCGGAGCTAGAGGCCGGAGCCTGAGGCTGAAGCCGACGCTGGAGGCTGGAGCCAAGGTCGGAGCCGGAGGCCGGAGCCAACGCTGGAGGCCATAGCCAAAGGCCGGAGCCAAAGGCCAGAGCCGGAGGCTGGAGCCGGAGGCTGGAGCCGACGCTGGAGGTTGGAGCCAAGGTCGGAGCCGGAGGCCGGAGCCAACGCTGGAGGCCGTAGCCAAAGGCCGGAGCCGACGCTGGAGGCCGTAGCCAAGGGCGGGGACAGGAATTCCAACATCCCAAAAATGAGCTATCACATCATTGATTTCAAAAATTATGTAGGGTGTTATGACACCGCCCAGAGGAGATGGTCAGCCATATCAGATGCCCCCTCGCCCCTGAGATGGGTGGGCGCACAGTCACCAGCGAAAGGGGTGTTAATATCCATCAGACGGCTGATCTCCATGCCATTATTTCGTCCGTTCATGCTGTTGGGATTGGGAAAGATTTTTTTCGGGTGAGGAGTTGTAAAATGGTGAGTGTCATCATTGCGGTAAGGTCACCGCCACCTTTTTGTTGGTGGTATTTTTTGCATTTCTCGCGCTGATGGGCTGCCGAAATGGCTTCCAGTGGAAAGCAGGCATATGGCCAGATCTGACAACCGCGGGATGATTTGAAATGGGGTTGTAAAAGGGAAATATCATCCTTATTATTTAGTCCCCACCTTCTCTTACGTTACAACCGCCTACCTTGAATCCACAAGCATCCGTCTACCTCCCGTTTCTGTTCCCCTCCTTGTGCTCCTTCAATCTCGGTTCGAGCTTTCCAGGTTAGTTCCCATGGCTTCTTCACCTTCCTATTCTATTTTGATTCCGGGGGTCATTCCCCCATTCCTTCTCAACCTTCCGCTTCTTTACCAAGTCATTGGACCACCCCATCTTCTGACCACACTTCATCGGAACGGCGGCGGTCGGCCGGACACCCCATAACCGGGGGTCGACCGGCCATCGGACGAACCTCCCTCCGATGCCGTCCGGCAGTCGTTGGTCCCTCCAGCGTTGTCAAGGAGTCCCCCGAGTAGACTGCATCCACTATGTCTGCTCAAGACATAGTGAACCTAGGAGCCAAATATAATTTCCCTTCAAGCATACGTCTGTCCTACCCTGCTTCTAATGATAGGGTAACCTCTTTCCGTCCCGGAAGGATCACCTTGTACGGAGCCTTCTTTAAGGCAGGACTTCGATTACCCATTCACCCTTTCATCCTCAACTTTCTAGATAGATATTCTTTAACACCCTCCCAATTAGTCCCTAATTCCATCCAAACCATCGTTGGCTTTCTGATTCTCTGTCATCTGTAAGGCATAGAGGCTAGCATCTCCTTATTTCGCAGTTTCTATACCCTCCGCAAGCAAGTGGGTTGGTGGTCCTTCACCCCTAGACCCACTAGGATCCTCAAATTGTATCTTCCCACCTCTATGAAAGGGTAGAAAGATAAGTTCTTCTATGCCAATGTCGAGGGGGTGAGCGGAAGCTGGGGAACACCAAACACTGATGCCAATAGGGATTCTTCCATCCTCCCGAGGGATCGAATGGCATTTGGGCAGCTTCTAACTGCTGATATCCCTCGGTGCAATCAGCTTCTGACCGACGAAACCTCCGTCTCGCCGGCCTTATTCCATCTAGTGGTGAGCACTTGATTACTCACCTATTTCCCCTCTTCTTCTATTCCTTGCGGTTTTTTTTTTTAACTCCTTTCCCGTTTTTTGATATAGGGATGACGCCATCACTTTGTGAGATCAGGCAAGCTGCTACCAGGAAGAGGAAGGCAAAGGGGAATGGGGCCCCCGCTGAGAGGAGGGCCATCGCCAAGATTCCCAGGAGGGCCGATGCTGGAAGGGCCGACGTCGGAAGGTCTGAGATCATGGAGCCCTTGCATAGGCGCAAGGCGGTGGGAGCCCAAGCCGACGAGCCCATAAGGAACGATGCGATAAGGGCCGAGGCCAGCGAGGAAGCTGGGCGGAGCAAGGCGGGGGGAAACAATTTGCCTTCACCAGTACCGGCTCCCCCTTCGGTTATTCTGCTCGATCCCTCTCTAGAGCGAGTTGCGAAAGCACCGTCACCCCCGCCTGAAGCCGTCGAGACGGAGCCAGCCCACTCATCTACAAAGCCGACTCAGCAGCGGTCATACCTCCCAAAGGGGCAACGACCGAGGTGCCTCCACCAGCGAAGGTGCCAGAGGTGGCAGAGTCGGAGGCGGAGTCCTCCCATGCGGCCCCCACGTCAGCGGGAGTGAAGGGCGTCGATCCTTCCTTCCAATCGATTTTGGCGAACTACAGTCACTGGGCCGAGTGAGCATTGAACAAGGCATCCGTGTCAAAGGTGCAGGAGTTTCTTCGACACCAGGGAGGGCTACCTTCTTCCAAGAGGCATCTGTGGCACACCTCTGGGTAAGCTTTGCTCTATTATCAACCTTTTCATCATCGTTTTTTTTTAAGACTGTTTTCTTTGTCTAACCTGGACACTTTATCCATGCATTGAATTCCATGATTTCCATGAGGGAGATTTGGGCCCTGGGCGATGCTGCTCTCGATCAATCGCTGGAGGAGATGCGAGCACTCCGGGCTAGGGCAGAGAGGGCAGAAATGGCTTTGAAGGATACCCGAGCAGAGACTGCTCGGGTGCTTAAGGGCGAAGCCAAAGCCCTCCGGCTAAGAGCCGAGAAGGAAGAAGAGGCATTGGAAATCGCCCAATGCCAAGCGGCCAATGAGCTAGATAATGCTCAGGTGGCCGAAGAAAAACAAAGGATAACGGAGGAGAAATTTGAGGTGGCGGAGTCGGAAGTGTACATGTTGAAGAACCGATTACACTCCGCCACCATTGAAATATGGGTGGCCGAAGAGAGGGCCGAGAACGCAGAAGAGATCGCCCATCAGTCCGATGCCAAGATTGCCGATTTGAAGGTGGCGGCGATCGAAGCTAAGAAAAGGTCCTCGAGGCCGAGAAAAAGGCTACGGAGGCCGAGAAAAAAGTTGCGGAAGCCGAGCAGAGAGCCTCCGAGGCGGAGAAGAGAGCCACAGAGGCCGTAAGAACTTCAGGAAGTCTAGCGCCTTCAGTAAAGAATTGGCCGAATCGATGGCATTTGCATATGAGGGCGGCTTCCATGACTGCAAGGAAAAGATCCAAAAACTCTATGGCCTCGAGGGGATTTAGGGGTTGGAGCCAGATGAAGTCCCTGAAGATGACAACTTAGCTCCAAGTGATCCTTAGTCTCTTTCACTTTGATTGTAATGCTTCAAGTCCGATTTAAATCGGCGATTTTGTAAACTTTGGCTATTAATGAATCTTTTGATCCGTAACGCTTGTATCTTGGATCATAATTGGGTCTGCTATTGTGTGAATTGACACGAACCAAAAACCTATGGCCGAAAAATTATAACACGATTTCTTTTTGAGGGACATTAGAAAATCAATTAGAGAACTGATGCAGGATCAGTCTCAGTTGCAGACACGAAGGTCCGAATAATAAGTAGTGTAGGACTACGTTTGTGCTGACGTAAAGTCATTAAAGGCCAACACGAGGTTGAATAGGATGCCGATGCGGAGCCAAGCATTGAGTTCCGATGCGGAGCCGGACTTTAAGTGCCGATGCAAAGCTGGGCTTAAGTGCCGACGTGGAGCTGGGCTTTAAGTGCCGACACAGAGCCGTGCTTAGGCGCTGATGCAGAGTCGGGCTTAAGTGCCAATGTGGAGCCAGATTTTAAGTGCCGATGTGGAGCCGGACTTTAAGTGCCGACGTAGAGCCGAGCTTTGAGTGCCAACATGGAGCCAGGCTTTAAGTGCCGATGCAGAGCCGGGCTTTGAGTGCCAACGTGGAGCCGGGCTTTGAGTGCCGACTCGGAGCCGGGCTTTAAGTACCAACGCGGAGCCGGGCTTTGAGTGCCGATGCGGAGCCGAGCTTTGAGTGCCGACGTAGAGCCGGGCTTTAATTGCCGATGCGGAGCCGGGCTTTAAGTGCCGATGCGGAGCCAGGCTTTAAGTGCCGACGCAGAGCCGGGCTTTAAGGCCAACGCGGAGCCGGGCTTTGAGTGCCGACACGGAGTCGGGCTTTGAGTGCCAATGCAGAGCCGGGCTTTAAGTGCCGATCTTTAAGTGCCGACACGGAGCCGGGCTTTGAGTGCCGACGCGGAGTCGGGCTTTGAGTGCCGATGCGGAGCCGGACTTTGAGTGCCGATGCGGAGCCGGGCTTTGAGTGCCGACACGGAGCCGAGCTTTAAGTGCCGACGCGGAGCCGGGCTTTGAGTGCCGATGCGGAGCCGGGCTTTAAGTGAGAAGTATGATCACTCGAAAATGAAGCAATGAGAATATTTTGGATAAACCATTAGCAAGCAAGTTCAAATTAATGGAGCTTAGCACATTACTGATAGTACCGTCGCAGGTTGTCTGCGTTCCAAGTATGGGGGAGTGGCGTCCCATCAAGTCCTTCAATTTTATAAGCTCCGTGGTGCAGCACTTCGGTGATCCGGTAGGTCCTCCCAGTTTGGGGCTAGCTTGCCTCCTTCCGTTGGCTTTGAGACCTCGTTCGCCGGAGGATAGGTCTCCTGGTAGGAACGTCTTGGGGCGCACTCGCGCGTTGTAGTACTCGCGGCCCGCTGCCGGTAAGCCGCCATTCGAGCCGCGCCCTGGTCTCGCATTCCTCCACCAGGTCGAGGTTGGCCCGTAGCTGACTTGGGTTACTCTCTTCACTGTATAACTTTATCCGAGGGCTGAGGACTCCGATCTCCACGGGATAACAGCCTCTGAGCCAAAAACTAGGCTGAATGGCGTTTCCCGGTGGGGGCTCGTGGCGTCGTGTGGTAGGCCCATAGCACGTTGGGGAGCTCCTCCACCCAACGTCCTTTGCAGCCATCCAGCCGAGACTTCAGTCCTTGGAGGATAATTCGGTTGGTCACTTCGGCTGCCCCGTTGGTTTGGGGATGTCCGACGGAAGTAAATCTTTGAAAATGCCCAGCTCGGAGCAGAACTCCCGAAAAGGTGCATTGTCAAACTGACGGCCATTATCAGTGACCAGGGTGTGTGGCAGCCCAAACCGGCACATATGATTGACTTCCAGAAAAAAGATCTTACTTTGCTCTCGGTGATCTTGGCCAGAGCCTCAGCTTCGACCCACTTGGTGAAGTGGTCCACCGCCACCAAGAGGAACTTTCGCTGTCCAGGAAGCCGGGGGAAATGGACCCAAGATATCCATGCCCCACTGGGCAAAGGGCCAAGGCGCCATCAGGGGGGTTAGCTGGGATGGTTGGTGTTGGATATTGGCATGACGTTGGCAACTATCACACCTCTTGACAAGCTCGGCCGCGTCCTCCTTCATCGTCAGCCAGAAGTACCCTTGGCGCAAGGCCTTGTAAGCCAGGGCTCTGCCCCCCAGATGACTTCCACATATGCCTTCATGGATCTCCCTAGGATATAATCCGACTTCCAGGGCCAACACACCTAAGGACCGGATATGAGAAGATCTTCGATAAAGCTTTCCCGTCCATCATCAAAAAACTTCGGGGCCCTTTTAAGCTGTTTGGCCTCCGCAGGGTCCCCCGGGAGGGTACCGTCGGTTAAGTATGGATGTAGGCATCCATCCAGGAGGGCTCCGTTCACTGGTAGGGCTTCTCCGTTCTCAATGCTCGGGGTTAGATGCTCCACGTATGTTTTCCTAACGTCCCGTCATCCGAAGTGGCCAAGCGGGACAGGCAGTCAGCTCTGGCATTCTCTGCCTCGGGGATATAGCTGAACGGAAGTAAGAAAAGAGACGCTTGGGACTGCACCTTGCTCAAGTAACGGGACATGATAGGGTCCCTAGCCTCGTATTCACCAGTATTTGCCAATGACCAACTGAGAGTCGTGAACGGCCCTCAAGGCGCCACCCGAGCTCTCGGGCTAGTCTCATCCCGCCAGTAGGGCTTCGTACTCCGCCTGATTATTGGTCGCTGGGAACTGGAATCTGAGGCGTACTCTTACAACTCCCTCCGGGCTTGCAAGGATGAGCCCGGCTCCGCTCCCTTGGAGTTTGCCGCTCCGTCCACATGAAGGATCCAATCCTCATCTCCCCAGGATGAAGGGTTTGCACCTCTTCGGGTTGCTCCTCACCCCAGGTACACTTCGACTAGGAAATCCGCCAACACCTGGGACTTCATGGCTGACCGGGGATGGACAGATCGAACTCGCCTAGCTTGATGCCCATTTAGCCAGCCGGCCGGAAGTGTCGGGGCGAGCAAGGATAGTCTTTAGGGGCTGATCCGTAAGCACCACGATGGGATGAGCTTGAAAATAAGGCCGGAGGCGCTGAGCGAGACCACAACACGAAGATAATCTTCTCAGTCTTTGAATACCTGGTCTCCGCGTCATGGAGCACCTTGCTGGTGTAGTAGATCGGCTTCTGAGTGCCGTCGGTATCCACGCACCAGTACCGAACTGACAGCCTCCGGGGAAGCGGCCAGATATAGGAAGAGCTCCTCCCCATTTCGGCTTGGACAGCAGTGGCGGAGTGGAGAGAAACTGCTTCAATTCTTCAAAGGAGCTCTGACATTCTTTCGTCCACTCGAAAGCCGTTAATCTGCGCAGCGCCTTGAAAAAGGGTAGGCACCTCTCCGCCGACCTTGACATGAAACGACTCAAGGCCGCCACCCTCCCCGTCGGCGCTGCACCTCCTTCTTGTTGGGGGGCCGCATCTCCAGGATGGCTTGATCTTGTCGGGGTTGCTTCGATCCCGCGTCGGGTCACCATGAAACCCAGGAACTTGCCGGCCGCCACTCCAAAGGCGCATTTGTGGGGTTGAGCTTCATCTGGTACCGGTGCAGGTTGCCGAAAGTCTCCCCGAGTCGCACATGGTCTGGTGGCGTGGTGCTTTTAGTCAGCATGTCATCCACATAGACCTCCATATTGCGCCCCAGCTGATCTTCGAAGACCTTGTTCATTAACCTTTGGTAAGTGGCCCCGGCGTTTTTCAGCCCGAAAGGCATCACCTTGTAGCAGTAGATCCCCTTCTCCGTGACAAAGGAGGTTGCCTCTTCATCCGGGCTCATCTTGATTTGATTGTACCCCGAGAACGCATCCATGAAACTGAGCGTCCCGTGCCGGATGTGGCGTCCACCAGTTGGTCGATTCGGGGGAGGGAAAGCTGTCCTTGGGGCATGCCTTGTTGAGGTCGGTGAAGTCCACGCACATCCTCCAGCTTCCACTGTCTTCCGGACCATCACGACATTCGCTAACCAGTCGGGGTAGCGCACCTCACGAATGTGGCCAGCCGCCAACAGCTTCCGCACCTCCTCGTCGACAGCCTTCTGCCGGTCCGGAGCAAAGCTCCTTTTCTTCTGCCTGACTGGGCCGGCACTCTGGCCGTGTTGAGCGATGGGTTATCACCTCCTCCGGGATGCCTGGGCATGTCAGATGCGACCATGCAAAGACGTCGGCGTTGGCCGCAAGAAGGTGAGGAGTTGATTGCGGCTCTCCCGGAAGCAAGCTCCAACCTGGATGGTCTTGTCGGGTCCTCCCCTAAGGGGAGGGTCAGGAGGTGCTCGGCTGGCTCTCCCCTCCTTCCCAACTCTTGGGGGTCAAGCGGGTCAAAGGCTTTTGCCGACGCCGCCCCAGGGACTGGGAGATAAGTGAAGCAAAGCGGTGGCGGGCTTTGCTCTCCCTTCATTTCTCCGATCCTTCATCGGTGGGGAACCTTACCAACAGCCTCTTGGTGGAGATGACGGCATCCAGCAAATTCAAGCCTGGCCTCCCCAGGATAGCGTTGTAAGCCAATGGGACCCGGACCACCAGAAAATTTACCACTACCGTACTTTGACGTGGAGGAGTCCCCACCGTGACAGGGAGGGCGATCTCCCCTTCAACACTCACAAAGTCCCTAGTAAAGCACATTAAAGGCGTGGTGATGGGTCGAAGGGCGAAATTTGACAGGTTCATCCGAACAAAGGCCTCGTAGCTCAAAGCATCCACCGAACTTTCACTATCAACTAAAATTCTTTTTACAGGGTGTTTGGCTATGGTCATGGACACGACGACGTTGTCGTCATGCTTATTAACTATCCCTTCTAAATCCTTTCCAAAGAAAGGAATTACAGAGTCTACCCCCTTCCGCTGTCTTTTCGAGCTGCCACCTGCCCCCCAGGAAATCATAGCTATGGTTTTTTCCGTAGGGGCATTGTCGACGCCTGTCAGAGGTGCCGAAGGTGTCGATGGACCCGAAGCAGGAAGGTTTCTCCTTCGAATGAACTTGCCCAAGTGACCCTGCTGGACAAGCTCTTCAATGGCCTTCTTCAAGTGGCGGCAGTCCTCAGTGTCATGACCGTAGTCTCGGTGGTACCGGCAGTAAAGCTCCTTGCTACGGGGGGTCCCTGACTTCATGGGAGGCGAACGTCGAAAGTAGGGCTCCTCCTCAATTTCTAGTAGAATGTGAGATATCGGTGCCAAGAGGGGGGTGAACTGCTCCTTGGAACGAGCGTCTAAGGCTGGTAGTTTGAGCAGTGGGGAAGCTCAGGCTTCCGGGACCGTGCTTCAGTAGGCTCCGTGGATGTCGGTTTCTTGCTGGAGCTCTTATCAGCTTCCCTCCTGGAAGAGTCTGCCTCGTCGGCGCGAATGTACTTCTGCGCCCGGCTTAGAAGCTCGGCGTAAGAGCTTCGAGGCTTCTTATCCAGAGAATAGGCAAACCTCGAAGGGCGAAGTCCTCGCTTTAATGCCAAAGTGGCTACAGAATCATCCAAATTATACACCTCCAGTGCCGCCTCCCTGAACCGAGCGACGAAGTTCTTCAGGGTCTCGCCACTCCTTTGCTGAACAGCGAATAAGCTATCGGCCACTTATGGGATCTTCGGCATGCATCAAAGTGGGTCAGGAACGATCGCTCGAGCTATCGGAAGGAATTGATGCTGCGCAGTGGCAGATGAGAATACCATGCTCACGCCGCCTTACGAAGGGTGGCAGGAAAGGCGATACATAGGAGGGAGTCCATCGCTCCCTGAACCTGCATGAGAACCTTGTAGCTCTCCAGGTGGTCCAAAGGGTCCATCGTGCCGTCATATGGGTCCAACTAGGGAAG
Source organism: Calamus simplicifolius (assembly GCA_900491605.1). Taxonomy (NCBI): domain Eukaryota; kingdom Viridiplantae; phylum Streptophyta; class Magnoliopsida; order Arecales; family Arecaceae; genus Calamus; species Calamus simplicifolius. The sequence goes on along the minus strand of UESW01004671.1, from coordinate 445,037 downwards.
ATAGAAACGGGGCGGGATCGGTTCCTCCATGATGCATCGGGAGAGCGGGGGACGGTGATCGTAGTCCGTACCATGAGGGTTGGTGATCCGGTGACTAAGCTCCTCCAACCGTTGATGATACTTATTGAGCCGTTGTTCGTCCCGACGAGTGGTCTTCCTGTTGGTGTCATCTTTAGAGGAGTCAGAAGATGAAGCCGGTGAAGATCGCTGGTGCAAGGAGTGCACCCGTCTTGGCTCCTTCTCACCCGACCGTCGGTGGGAACGATCAGAATGATGGGAGAGAGACCGCCGTCGCTTTGAAGTTTCCCGGCGACGAGGTTCGGGAGGCGAGTGATGGGAGGTCTCAGGTGGAGTCTCATCTTGATGAGATTGAATTGCTCCACACCCCCTTTCGCGAGGTGGAGGGGGCTGAGGTGCAGCGGCAAAGCAGTGTTCCTGCAATCCCCGCACCACCGTCATCAGATCCTATACTTGATGAGCCATAACCTCAAGCCGGTTAGGCTGGCCCATCTGTGCAGGGGACGAAACATGGAGGTTGGCCTCCGATTGCTCGGCCCGCGAAAGGCGTTCCACGGCCTGGCTGGTGGAAGCTTCCTGGGCTCGCATTGTCACCATCATCTTCCTTGCAGAATCAGTGGGGTCACAGGGAGAACTTTTGCCTGCCACGTGTGTGTGCCCCCCTTCCTGGCGCGCCAATCTGTTGCTGCCAAATCACTTGCGATGAACGTCGGGTGAGCTGAGATCTCTGTAGGCCTTCAAGAATAAAGAGGGGTCACCGTCTTCTTTCGAGAGCCTGCAAAAAGTCCCGGACCGATGGTTCCGATGGGGACCCTCCGATGCCCAAGTCAGTGGGTTGTAGAATAGGAATGTTGTATATGAGTAGAGCTTGAAAGAGAGGAGTCCCCTTGCCTTGAACTCGGGTCCTCTTCTTATACCTGTCTGGGGGGTCACTTTACCTCCCCCTCTTAGAACCATCGAATCTTCTTTGCTAGGATGAGTTCCCCCAAACGGCAAGTGGGTGAGCCATTACTGAATGGGTACCGTGTATGCCGATAACTGCAGGGTGCACTAGTACCTGCTCGTGATTTCAGCGAGCGAGATACACGGTAACAGATGTCTCAAATCTCGGGGTCCGTTACCTGATGTGGGTTTCAGTGTACTTTGGAAAACAAGGCACCAAGTTAAAGTTAGAGCCGGAGCTAGAGGCCAGAGCCGTAGGCCGGAGCCGACGCTGGAGGCCGGAGCCAAAGGCCGGAGCTAAAGGCCGGAGTCGGAGGTTGGAGCCGACGCTGGAGGCCGGAGCCATAGGCCGGAGCTAGAGGCCAGAGCCGGAGGCTGGAGCCGACGCTGGAGGCCGGAGCCAAAGGCCGGAGCTGGAGGCCAGAGCCAAAGGCCGGAGCTAGAGGCCAGAGCTGGAGGCTAGAGCCGACGCTAGAGGCCGGAGCTGGAGGCTGGAGCTAGAGGCCGGAGCCGGAGGCTGGAGCCGACGCTGGAGGCCAGAGCCAAAGGCCGGAGCTAGAGGCCGGAGCCTGAGGCTGGAGCCGATGCTGGAGGCTGGAGCCAAGGTCGGAGCCGGAGGCTGGAGCCAACGCTGGAGGCCGTAGCCAAAGGCCGGAGCCAAAGGCCAGAGCCGGAGGCTGGAGCCGACGCTGGAGGTCGGAGTCAAGGTCGGAGCCAGAGGCCAAAGCCAACGCTGGAGGCTGTAGCCAAAGGCCGGAGCCGACGCTGGAGGCCATAGCCAAGGGCGGGGACAGGAATTCCAACATCCCGAAAATGAGCTATCACATCATTGATTTCGAAAATTACGCAGGATATTATGACGCCGTCCAGAGAAGATGGTCAGCCGTATCAAAACGAATATCCGTATCCGTATCTAAAAAAAATAGGTAAATTCGTTTTTATATTCATATCCGATAAATTTTTAGATTAAATATCTGAATTCGTATCCGAATCTGATTAAACTAAAATATGAATATCCAAATCCGATAAATTTCAAATACGAATACGGATACGATCGAAGTTTATCCTACCAGTTTTCAGCCCTAAATTTAAAATATAACAGTTTGACCCACCACCCAGTCAATACGTGCATGTTTGACGCACCCAATTACAGTCCTCACCATACATTAACTGCTAGGATCCCTCCATGCTTACGTGGTGACTTCCTAATTAATATCAGTTTCCTTCCAACTAACGAACAGGACCAAACTATGACGGGCCAAGCACGAATGCAAATTGCTGAAGCAGAGCTTCAAGTTGCTGATGGAGGAGAACCAGAGGCTCCAGAATGAGATGGAAGAGCTACAGGCGCTCGCTGTGACTGCACCTCCCTCCAGTACCCTCGCCTTGTGCCCCCAGTGCAAGGGCGTCACCCCGGAGCCTGAAGCTCCCGACACCAGCCTTAGACTCTGAGCTGCTTTGGACGTCGACGCGCCGAGTCCAGAATAAAATTAAGGAGGCGTTATCGATCTGCATGAAAATGAGGAGGGGGAATGCATGCATGTCTCCAGGATGCTAAAACCAGTGCATTGCATGCATGTTTCCAGTGTTTTACTTTAATATACTTGGATTTTTCATGAGAGCATTCATGTCTTGATGTGATATATGACATGTAGCATGCTTCCAATGTAATTAATATAAGATCTTCGGTGCATGCATGGTAAAGCCCACGGTTATAGGGCTGCCGTCCCAAATATAGGACATGCATGGATAGGCTTGTGTCCTGTTAATGCTTTTGAATCTGAAAGAAAAAGCCAAACTTTTGCAGCTATCGAGAAGTTTGAGCGCAAGGCTTCTAGCTCATTAGAAAATTATTGTGGCATTTCTTCGCCTGCACGCAGTGCACAGCACTTGAGCTTCGTAGCAGCGGAAATCATTCGACATAACTAATTAAGATTATTTCCACATCTACCGTACCGCGTTGACCAATCATTAATGTACGACTAGAGAGGAGGTTGTGAGATTTTCATTGGCTGAATCCAGATTCTGACTATTACAAAGCAAATCCCAACATCGAGAAATGCATTGACGCCGGCAAGGACTGAAATGATGATTATTTGGGCTTTTTACATCACGACAAAAATATATAATTCCATGACATTTATATATGCATGATGAAGCCCTTGCTAATGAGATCAGAAGAGACCCCCTTGGTGAGACCAATCAATTCAAGTCCAAGGATAACTAAAGTTAGCATATTATGGCATTATGACTATGTGGTCCTCCATTCCTCATATGAGTTTCTGAAGTACCTAAATTATATTGGAAAGGATCTCATTAGATACAGTTTATTGATATTTTTGGATCTCTAAAATAAATGACATTAATCATGTACGAATAAATAGCAGGAGGACTTAATGAGCCATCTCTTCACAGATTGCGCTTTAATAAAAAAATACTGCACTATTTTTCTTTAAAAAATAGCTCTTGATATAGAGCGATCGTTCTAAAATTCTCGCTGCAATTTTCTTCTTATTCCATTCCCCCACACCCCGCCCCCCCTCCCCCTCTATATATAAGCCCCTTTCCTCTTGTGTTCTCCTCTCTCTTCTCCTTTGAATCGGTGCTGCTGTAGCCGGGAGGAGCAAGAACTTTTTGAGTGTCTTTACTCGATCGAACTCTTCTTCTAGGTCCGGTGAGTTCGGGGCATTTCTCTCTCCTCCATTTTTTTTTTCTAAGCCACTTGTTGATCTATGTTTCTATATTACATCACATTTTAGTTTGACAATATTGGAGATGTTCTTTCTTGTCTTTTTTCCCCACCTTTAAGCACTTGTTTCTAGCGGGGTTCCATTCTAATGCATCAGTGTAGCTAAAGTAGCTTCTCCACAGATCGAATTTTCAATTTCTATTCTGTCCTGGATGATGGGTTTTCAAAAAAATCTCCTAATTCTTGAGAAGAAAGCTTTCGAGGATCTTGCAAAAGGTTGATATCAAGATGATAACTAATCATAATATCTGCTCAAGCTTTGCATGTAGTATATATTTCTCCCATATTTGATGAAGAAAGAAGCTTGGGTGATGAAGATGATGGTGTTGTTTTGCACTGGCATAGGATATACTTCTATTCTGAGAAGAATAAAGGACAATTTTCTTTACTCAAAAAAGGATTTTCTTATCTCTTTTAGAGATTAATCATAAAGGACTAGCTCAAGAGGGAAAGAAAATACTCATAAAGTGAATATTATGCACTCAATAGTATTGCATTTCTTACTTTGTAAACTATAAAATTTTGAGGTTACGCGACATGGATGTCTAAGAGAGCGAATCATTTTTCCTTTCCAAAGTTTATATTTTTAAAAAAGTTATATGAAGAGGTGATGAACATCTGCGTCCTCTCTCTGTCTGACTTGTTAATACTTCTTTGTTGAACTCAATCTAAAGAGAACGGTGCCAACAACATGAGAGATTTTGACATAAACCAGCCGGCCCCAGAGGAAGAGAAGGGGGTCCCAGTGGGGAGCATGGAGGACGAGCTCGAAAGAAAGAGTGATGGAACCACTCGCCAGAAGAAGCTTCGCCTTGATGATCAGCAGTCCAATTTGCTTAAACAAATTTTCCATCAAAATCGCATCATAGATGCTGTAAGAAAGAAATTAAGACGAAAATACTACTTTCTCTTCTGAAAATATTGCCTGCTTTAATCATTTGTTTTTTTCTTCGTCAGCTAATGGAAATAAAGCTGACGTACGCTAAGATTAATGATGTTTGTTTGTTTGTTTGTTTTTCAGAGGGAGAAGCAGGAGTTGGCAAGAAAGCTAAACATAAAACCGCGCCAGGTTGACGTCTGGTTTCAGAACCAAAGAGCCAGGTGCGTACGTCCATATATATTAGAGGGGCATTTTGAGAAAGAAATTAATAATGGACGCTACGTGAAATCTGTGATCTGATTTCCGAGTGCAGAATATATACTTCGTTGTCAGTATGATTTTTAGCTACTCTTGTAGAATGGCCATCATGCTCGGAAACCGTCTTAAGCCCGAGAAGTGATTAGATTACTCTCCCGCAGCAACAATTTCATTTAACGAACCATATAATTACTATATATATGAATTTAATATATATGTAGGAACAAAATGAAGCTGACGGAGATGGAGTGTGCTTATCTAAAGGAAAGCGTAGCGCTGTTGATAGACGAGAACCGACGGCTCCAGCGTGAGGTTGAGGAGCTCCAGGCCCTCAAGATGGCTCCACCCAACTCCAACCATACCATGTGCCCGAGCTGTAAATGCTACAGCTTCGTGGCTGGTGCTGACAAATGCTCAACATCTCCCACCACCAACCTGCAACTTAATTCCCGGTCAAGTGAAGAGTACGTAGGACCAAAATAAGGAAGACCATATGCATATGGATATTGAAACTGTACAAAGGCTTTTAAAAAATAAGGCCTTGCATTTTTCTCATATTTATCTTCACTGCTTTAAAATTGATCGAGGTCATTTATTTCTTAATGTAACTATATTGCACACTCTAAACCCATGTCTTGCTGTCACGCCCCAGACCCAAAAATTTTGAGTTAGGGTGACAACCCGCCGCGTGCCGGGCACGCAAGGCGTCCCGAAACATGACACTGAATTCGAGAAAAGCAACAACCTATATATTATTCGAATCCATATCTTTAATACAATCCATAACTAAAGATTTGGGCTACAAACCCTACACATAAGCATTACTGGGGTTACATCAACATATGAATCCACTTTATTTTAAATAGAAGCTCCAACGAACCTATGGTTCCTTACACACCACAATAATATAGTCTGGGCATCAAGCCCTACACATAAATACACTGGTATAGCAATAAGACAAAATCTATAGTTTATTTGAGTTGAGGTCCATCACTCCAACATGTTATTCTCAAATCTCATGGTCCTGTAGCAAAAACATTATAATATTTTTATGAGATTACACTCAGTAAGTAAACCACGTTATACAGTCAAATCATAGCATAGCAATCAATAAGCATATAAATGATCTGCATGCATAAAAATTTCACAAATACTCACACATGCAATGTAAGTAAACCCATCATTGTTATATTATATCATATGTGTCCCACGGCCCTGCAATGCCCCATAACAAAGGAGAGCCATGGCGGCACATATAAATATAATTCAAATCATTTGCACTCATCATTGTTGTATTATATCATAGCAAATTATCAGTGCATATAAAGCATTCCACAAATACTCAAACATGCAATGTAAGTAAACCCATCATTGTTATATTATATCATATGTGTCCCACGGCCCTGCAATGCCCCATAACAAAGGAGAGCCGCGGCGGCACATATCGATATAATTCATTCTTTTGCATTCACAATCACTCCATTATGCAATGTAAGTATTATATCATGCATGTCCCACGGTCCTGCAATGCCTCATCTGAGCACATCCTCTAGATGTGTATGGCCATAGCAAAGGAGAACCGCGGCGGCACTTATGAATATAATACCAATCATTTGCATCCATAACCGCTCAATTATACTATATAAGTAAACCCACTGTTTATACTCTCAATGGTAACTGTAAATGTGACCCATGGCCCTGCAATATCTCAATAATGTACCAACAGGCATCCCCCTACTGAAAGGGTCGAAATACCATAGTGTATCAACAGGCATTCCCTTAAAGCATCCCCCCTACTGAAAGGGTCGAAATACCAAGGTCACGCCAGGCATTCCCTTAAAGCATCCCCCCTACCGAAAGGTCGAGATACCAGGGTCACGCCAATAATGTACCAACAAGCATTCCCTTAAAGCATCCCCCCTACCGAAAGGTCGAGATACCAGGGTCACGCCAATAATGTACCAACAAGCATTCCCTTAAAGCATCCCCCCTACTGAAAGGTCGAGATACCAGGGTCACGCCAATAATGTACCAACAAGCATTCCCTTAAAGCATCCCCCTACCGAAAGGTCGAGATACCAGGGTCACGCCAATAATGTATCAACAAGTATCCCCCCTACTGAAAGGGTCGAAATACCAGGGTATGACATGATAAAGGAGAACCGTGGCAACACATAATAGTACCTCACATCACTTCAATACATCAATACATCAATACATCAATCATGTAGCAAAACAGTGGATTATACTTACTGAACAATTGCGTGTAATATATCACGTTAATGTCATACTAACTGCATCTCTCATGCATAATAACTGCATCTCTCATGCATAGCAACTGCATCTCTCATGCATAATAACTGCATCTCTCATGCATAATGACTGCGTCCCTCATGCATAGCATCCACACATGAAATCATAGCACATAAACAGCCATGTATTCATCTACTTACAATTTAGCCAATAACAATTCTTCATATCATAATTCACAATTTAACTACGCATATCATGGAATAAATTATTTAATAAACTGATAACTGGTTTACTTACCTTTGCACGCAATCCAACAGATATATCATCTAATCAGATGTCGGGATACCTACAGGATCATTTTACACAATTAAATGATTAAAATCTGGATAATGAAATGATTCCTAAGACTCTACCCTGACCAATCCACGGGCCCAACTTCGGACTCGAATATCTCTCACCATACTCACTCAAATGGGAAGTAAAATCATCCCCAGAAACTAGATTCAACCTAGATTCCAACCATATAATTATTTATATTTTTCGGCCCGTTACAGGGCCCAAAACTCTGTCTAAAATGGCCCCATAAAACGGCCCAATAGGCCCAGACCGGCCAGCCCAGCCGGCCCAGCAACAAATACATCCACGATCCCCTGTTTCTTCTGAAACAGGGGATTGAAAAGATGCCGGCGGCCAGGGCCGCCATCGGCCGAATCCACGGCGGTCCGGCCACCGGAGGCCGGGCCAGAGCCGCCGCCGCCGCGGCCGGCCACCCTCCCTCTATCTTTCTCTCTAAATCATCCTCTCACTCTCCGATTTCATCCGCTCGAACTGTCACCATGCCGGTGACTTCCCTGGCGAAATTGGAGGCGGTCCGGCCACCATTGGCCGGACCGGAGCCGGCTGTAGCCGTGACTTGCCTCCCCTTAAATCCATCCTCATCAATTTCATTCAATTCCTCTTTGATTCCCTCATTTTCTCTCTAATCGTCCGCATGACTTCAACTATGCCGGCGGCACGGCCGGCCACCATGGCCGGCCGGACCTCCACCGGACGCACGCCCGGCGCCGGTGGAGGCGCCAGCCCGAAGCTCAGGCCCGGCGAGGCGGCGAGCATGCCGCCGGGCCTGAACCAACCGACGGAAGCTGGTTTGGCTTCCGTCATCGCATGAGAGAGAGGCCGATTGGCCCTCTCTCTCCTCTTTCTCCGCCACCACTCCGCCGGACGCTGCCCATGGTGCCGGCGGAGTCACCGGCCGGAGCTCGGGCCCGGCGAGGCGGCGGGCACGCCGCCGGGCCTGAACCGACGCACGACCGGTAGCCTCCTCACAGCACCCCTGTTACACCCTCTCTTCGATTCTTTCTCTCTCTGATACTCTCTCTCTTTCTTCCTCTCTCCTGATACTCTCTCTCTCTTTCTTCCTCTTACTCCCATGGCAACTCTCTCTCTCTCTAGCACTAAGAGGATTGGCAGAGAATTACCTGGAGGGGACGCGGACTCTGAGTACCAGGAGGGAGGGCACCCCCTGCCTTTTTAATGTCTTCGGTTATGAGATCTGGAGAACCAAAGCGTCATTGCTGCGAGCGAAGCGTTGCTCAACACATTAATTCAACCCAGACCTGGTTCACATGAACCGGGTTAGAATTAACCCAGACCTGGTTCGCATGAACCGGGTTAGAATTAACCTAAACCTGGTTCGTAGGAACCGGGTACTACATTCCCCTCCTTATAAGATTTTCGTCCTCGAAATTGATATACATCCAATAGAATATAGAATCCAAATTTTCCCTCTCATAAACAATTAAATTTCATTAAAAGTCATGATCATCGATACATCATTGATCTGTCATAAGATACAAATAATTATGGATTTTTCTTTCCCATTTCCTCCTTAGGCTCCCAATAGTCCCTCTCAGAATGATTATTCTACTGATCTTTGACATAAGGAATACTACACTATTTCAGAACTTGATTCTTACGGTCCATAATGTGCACAAGATGATCTTCATAGGTAAATTTTTTTTTTTTTTTAAGCTAAATTGGTTCAAGTTATAACACATAATGGGGTTTGAAATATACTTCCTCTGTCATAAAGATATGAAACAGATTGAACACTACAAAGAGTAATGAAAGCAGTGCTAAGCTATAAGACACTTCCTTTATCTTGATCAAAGTTTCAAATGACCCAATGTTTTGTGGCTCAAGTCACCTCTAACACAGACCTCATAACATCATTGGTTAGCAAAACTTCCAAATGATCTTTAACCTGAAATTTCAAATCTTTCTGTTTAACATCAACATAACTTTTTTATTAACTCAGAGCTACATGAAGCTGCTTTGATTAATGATACTTTTCATAGCTACTAAACAAGCTCAGTTCAAAATTGTCGCTCTCACTTCATCTCAATATGAAGGAAATCTATACCTTATATCGTAGACAATTGAAATGAATCCATTTGAATATTGGCTTGGTAATCAATAAATAAGCAATTTCATTAAGGGTAAGAACAATACCAAGCACCTCTTAAATCTATTACACAGGCTCACAGTATAACATCTAAAATCTTATTGGTTTCTGCAGTTGTCTATTACTTGAGGGTGGAAGGTTGGACTGAGATTCAGCTTAACCCACTAAGCTCTATGATTACATCATCGAATTAGAAGAGTGAGACAAATGAATACCAATTCAATTTACTCATTTTACTACTAAACCAGAAACAATTATTAACATCTTATCCCACTAAATTTCATCTCCCATATTATTTAAAGGTTTGAAACTGTTACGAATCATTTCCAACAAGTTTAATAGATCTAAAACCTCTAGAAGCCCCTTGACCTCCCCACTGATCAAGGCTACCAGCCAGGGAGCCCACATAATATCATTGGCTTGCGATGGTTCATTCTCAATTCCTATCAAACTTGTAATTCTTGATAAACTTTAAATTTTAAGCTTCCAAGGCATAATTTCCTGAATTTCCTTGAAAGTCATAATTGTCTCAATGTCATCCAAATATTCTGCCTAGAGTGTCATTATGCATATATCCCTAAGGTCATAACCTGGGTCCTGTGGGCTATGGGCCTACCACGCTTCCGCTGCGTGCTCTGATGCTGCATGTCCTGCATCGACTGCGCCAGAGAGTCCTCCTCATACAGTTGGCTCCTAGTACGGCGAGCCATAACTAATTCCTGGTAAATTGGATATGGTTAATATCATCATAAACTAATGTGTCAGGTGTCTCTAAATATAATGTCATCAAGATATGTTCTCTCCGTGTCATCATGTCAATATGTCTGTGTCCCTAGGGTCATAAGTTCTCTACCTGTTATCATGTCAATATGTTGTGTCCCTAGGGTCATAACCTAGTGCTCTGATACCATAAAAGCTGTCACGCCCCAGACCCAAAAATTTTGAGCTAGGGTGACAACCGCCGTGTGCCGGGCATGCAAGGCGTCCCAAAACATGACACTGAATTCGAGAAAAGCAACAACCTATATATTATTCGAATCCATGTCTTTAATACAATCCATAACTAAAGATTTGGGCTACAAACCCTACACATAAGCATTACTGGGGTTACATCAACATATGAATCCACTTTATTTTAAATAGAAGCTCCAACGAACCTATGGTTCCTTACACACCACAATAATATAGTCTGGGCATCAAGCCCTACACATAAATACACTGGTATAGCAATAAGACAAAATCTATAGTTTATTTGAGTTGAGATCCATCACTCCAACATGTTATTCTCAAATCTCATGGTCCTGTAGCAAAAACATTATAATATTTTTATGAGATTACACTCAGTAAGTAAACCACGTTATACAGTCAAATCATAGCATAGCAATCAATAAGCATATAAATGATCTGCATGCATAAAAATTTCACAAATACTCACACATGCAATGTAAGTAAACCCATCATTGTTATATTATATCATATGTGTCCCACGGCCCTGCAATGCCCCATAACAAAGGAGAGCCACGGCGGCACATATAAATATAATTCAAATCATTTGCACTCATCATTGTTGTATTATATCATAGCAAATTATCAGTGCATATAAAGCATTCCACAAATACTCAAACATGCAATGTAAGTAAACCCATCATTGTTATATTATATCATATGTATCCCACGGCCCTGCAATGCCCCATAACAAAGGAGAGCCGCGGCGGCACATATCGATATAATTCATTCTTTTGCATTCACAATCACTCCATTATGCAATGTAAGTATTATATCATGCGTGTCCCACGGTCCTGCAATGCCTCATCTGAGCACATCCTCTAGATGTGTATGGCCATAGCAAAGGAGAACCGTGGCGGCACTTATGAATATAATACCAATCATTTGCATCCATAACCGCTCAATTATACTATATAAGTAAACCCACTGTTTATACTCTCAATGGTAACTGTAAATGTGACCCACGGCCCTGCAATATCTCAATAATGTACCAACAGGCATCCCCCCTACTGAAAGGGTCGAAATACCATAGTGTATCAACAGGCATTCCCTTAAAGCATCCCCCTACTGAAAGGGTCGAAATACCAGGGTCACGCCAGGCATTCCCTTAAAGCATCCCCCCTACCGAAAGGTCGAGATACCAGGGTCACGCCAATAATGTACCAACAAGCATTCCCTTAAAGCATCCCCCCCTACCGAAAGGTCGAGATACCAGAGTCACGCCAATAATGTACCAACAAGCATTCCCTTAAAGCATCCCCCTACTGAAAGGTCAAGATACCAGGGTCATGCCAATAATGTACCAACAAGCATCCCCCCTACCGAAAGGTCGAGATACCAGGGTCACGCCAATAATGTATCAACAAGTATCCCCCCTACTGAAAGGGTCAAAATACCAGGGTATGACATGATAAAGGAGAACCGTGGCAACACATAACAGTACCTCACATCACTTCAATACATCAATACATCAATCATGTAGCAAAACAGTGGATTATACTTACTGAACAATTGCGTGTAATATATCACGTCAATGTCATACTAACTGCATCTCTCATGCATAATAACTGCATCTCTCATGCATAGCAACTGCATCTCTCATGCATAATAACTGCATCTCTCATGCATAATGACTGCGTCCCTCATGCATAGCATCCACACATGAAATCATAGCACATAAACAGCCATGTATTCATCTACTTACAATTTAGCCAATAACAATTCTTCATATCAAATTCAAATTTAACTACGCATATCCTGAATAAATTATTTAATAAACTGATAACTGGTTACTTACTTCGCACGCAATCCAACAGATATATCATCTAATCAGATGTCAGGATACCTACAGGATCATTTTACACAATTAAATGATTAAAATCTGGATAATGAAATGATTCCTAAGACTCTACCCTGACCAATCCATGGGCCCAACTTCGAACTCGAATATCTCTCACCATACTCACTCAAATGGGGAAGTAAAATCATCCCCAGAAACTAGATTCAACCTAGATTCCAACCATATAATTATTTTATATTTTTGGCCCGTTACAGGGCCCAGAAACTCTGTCTAAAATGGCCCCATAAAATGGCCCAATAGGCCCAGACCGGCCGACCCAGCCGGCCCAGCAACAAATACATCCATGATCCCCTGTTTCTTCCGAAACAGGGGATTGAAAAGACGCCGGCGGCCAGGGCCGCCGCCGGCCGAATCCACGGTGGTCCGGCTACCAGAGGCCGGGCCAGAGCCGGCCGCCGCCGCGGCCGGCCACCCTCCCTCTATCTTTCTCTCTAAATCATCCTCTCACTCTCCGATTTCATCCGCTCGGACTGTCACCATGCCGGCGACTTCCCTGGAGAAATTGGGGGCGGTCCGGCCACCATTGGCCGGACTGGAGCTGGCTGTCGCCGTGACTTGCCTCCCCCTTAAATCCATCCTCATCAATTTCATTCAATTCCTCTCTGATTCCCTCATTTTCTCTCTAATCGTCCGCACGGCTTCAACTGTGCCGGCGGCACGGCCGGCCACCATGGCCGGCCGGACCTCCACCGGATGCACGCCCGGCACCGGTGGAGGCGCCAGCCCAAAGCTCAGGCCCGGCGAGGCGGCGAGCACGCCGTCGGGCCTGAACCAATCGACGGAAGCCGGTTTGGCTTCCGTCACCGCATGAGAGAGAGGCCGATTGGCCCTCTCTCTCCTCTTTCTCGCCACCACTCCGCCGGACGCTGCTCATGGTGCTGGCGGAGTCACCGGCCAGAGCTCGGGCCCGGCGAGGCAGCGGGCACGCCGCCGGGCCCGAACCGACGCACGACCGGTAGCCTCCTCACAGCACCCCTTTACACCCTCTCTTCGATTCTTTCTCTCTCCTGATACTCTCTCTCTTTCTTCCTCTCTCCTGATACTCTCTCTCTTTCTTCCTCTTACTCCCATGGCAACTCTCTCTCTCTCTCTCTAGCACTAAGAGGATGGGCAGAGAATTACCTGGAGGGGATGCGGACTCTGAGTACCAGGAGGGAGGGCACCCCCTGCCTTTTTAATGTCTTCGGTTATGAGATCTGGAGAACCAAAGCGTCATTGCTGCGAGCGAAGCATTGCTCAACACATTAATTCAACCCAGACCTGGTTCACATGAACCGGGTTAGAATTAACCCAGACCTGGTTCGCATGAATCGGGTTAGAATTAACCTAAACCTGGTTCGTAGGAACCGGGTACTACACTTGCCACAATATATCTCGTGGGGCACGAGCCCTGTAGATCTGAATTCATCACTTAATGACAATAGCTGACAATTTGAAACAAACAAAACATTTCATTGATAAATAAGTATTCAGATGCATGATCTAATTATTAATTGTCAACAAGGCAATAATTAATTTTTAGTGAGTATATAACTGCAGAAATGCTGGTGAAGAATGGTTATTAGGAATTTATCCACCACAAAACATAATTCATATGTTCATTTAATAGTTCCAATTTATGTTTCATATGTCAGTAGCTGCATATGCATAGCATGTTACATATATTAAATAGCATTTCCGGTGCATCTCACATGTCACTTGAATAATAATTTTATCTAATAGTAATATCAATAAAATTATTTAACAGTGTTGATATTATTATTGATGTGGGTTAGATCTGATGATGATAGTCTTTTGGTGTTGGATTAAAGACAACCAATTCTTAGCATGTGACAGACCAATACACAATATGCTTAATTTTGCTCATAGCTGGCAATCATCGTAATAAGAATCATATGTTCCATATTTCTTTCTTGATAGGCTTGTTCAATACCTCGATTATCATCAACACTATCATTTTAGTTAATTATACAGGAAATATATGCTTAACTAGTTTAAATATAATTCTTTATCTTGCTTATGACATCAGCCTATGTTAGATCTAAAATATCCATGTTTACGGAGATGATTTTGCATAGAATTCTGTTGACGGTTTGTGATGATTGATTTGTTATGTTAAAGAAATCCGTAAGTATATGTGATGTGGCTGATTAAGCTACGTTTGGACTAAAGGATTAAGTAGTTGATGAAGCCTCGGCCTTGGACTCCTAGGCCCCTCTCGGCCCTGGACTTCCAGGTCCCCCTCGGCCTCGGACTCCTGAGTCCCTCTCGGCCTCGGACTCTCAGGTCTCCCTCGATCTCAGCACCTACAACCACCGCGTGCCCCACCAACCACCTGCGATCGCACGTGGCCACCATTAGTTACGGTGCACGCCTAACATGACCAGGCCCACCTACCATCTGTGGCGCTACACCTGGCAGGAAGCTGGTAGGCAGGGCTATCCCTAACAAACTCAAAGGTGGTTGTGACCTATCCCTATCAGCCTTGCCGCCTGTCCCCTGCTAGACAATGATATCTTGGATTCAATAACCTTCTAAAAAGGGATACGAAGGACCTTCGATCAGGTATAAAAGCTTTCACTCATAACGAGAGAAAGGATCTAAACTCTAAGTTTCTGGCCAAGTCTTTTAGTCCATTATTCGTTACTGTTTTCTAAGTTTTCTCACTTGAGCATCGAAGGATCCCCTCCAGAACAACCGGTCCCCGAAGACTTTCTTGCAGGATTTTCATCCGAGGAGGAGACTTCAGAAGATTCCTAGAACCATCTTTACCATCTTTGGGACCAACGTCCTTTCCGACGTTCAAGAAGGGTGATTTGGTGGCAATAGTTTGGCATGCTTGGAAGGGGGAGAGGAGAGGAGATAGGAAGCTTCAAAGCAGCCAACTACAAAGCTCCACTCCCCTGAGAGAACATAAAAATAGTGGTAATGCGCGCTCAAAAGATTTTCACCAGTCATGCCGGAGGCATCATCAGGAGCCTAAACAGCAAGAGACCGATTTTTCTGCTCCTCAAGCCAACCTTCCAGCTCCGTCTTCATCACCACCTCAAGACGATCGAATCGCCGCCCTTACCTTGCAAGTCCAGTCGATGGTGGTGGCGGTTCACCGGCTGCAACAACAATAGCCGGCGGTCGTGCAGCAGCATCCAAAGCCATCCTCGCTGGGCGCAGGGGCCATCCAACCCAGTCAGCAATTCGCTCACAGAGATCCCCTCAAAGGGAAGCTTGCCACCATCGTACCTCACCCAGGCGTCATCATCGAAAGGCCTCTAAGAGGCCTCAGTCTTCCTTCTGCCATGTTAATGATTCCCCTAAGAGGTGGCACAGGAGGGAGACCGAGCGAGAACATCATCATCGGCACCGCCCCTCCCCCTCTTCAGGATATTCGAGGGAGGGGTCCTTCGATGGCTGGATTGCTCACCGGACCAAGCGACAGCTAGATGAGTACAACCAACGGTTGGAGGAGCTCAGCTGCAGAATCACCAATCAATCGAAGGCAGACTATGATAGCTGCCCTCCGTTGTTCCGCCATATCATGGAGGAACCAATCTTGATCTGGTTCTGCCTCCCTTAGTTGGACCCTTACGATGGCGCCATTGACCCCTTGGACTATCTAGAGAGCTGCAAGTCCAAAGAGCGATTGACTCTCTCCTTTGTATCGCCTTTTCGGCCACTCTTTGAAAGGCTGCGCATGCATGGTACTCCCATCTACTGCTATGCAGCATCAATTCCTTTAGGCAGTTGGAGAGGGCTTTCCTAGCACACTTCGATGCATGCCGAAAGATCCCGCGGGTGGCAGATGGCCTATTCGCCGCTCAACAGAAGAGTGACGAGTCACTAAGAGACTTCGTGGCTCGGTTCAAGGAGGCCACACTCAAAGTCTACAACCTCGATGACTCCATGGCCATCCTGGCCTTGAAGCAAGGGCTCCATCCTTCTCGCTTCGCTTACTTCATCGATAAGAAGCCATTCGGTTCCTACACCGAGTTACTAAGCCGAGTGCAGAAGTACATCTGCACCGATGAGGCCGACTCCTCTCGGTGCAAGATGGATAGAGGTCCTAGCAAAAGCAGGCCCGTTCGAAATCCAACAAACCTCGTCCCAGAAGACCTAAGCCCCTCGATGACCAAACAACTGACCATAGACCCTTGCCCCCAGGGAGGGGCCCTTCACCCCCTACTCACCCTGATATCCCATATCTTGATGGAAATCGAGAGCGAGTCGTATCCTCAGTGCCCTGCTCCCTTGAAGCCAGGAGCCCCTCGTAATAAAAACCTTTATTGCCATTTCTATTGGGATCATGGTCATGATACAAAGGATTGCTGCTAGCTGAAGAAGGTGATCGAGGACCTCATCCAATGGGGCTACCTTAACAAATTCATCTAGGGGGAAAACCCAGCAGCGTCAGGCCCGTCAGCACCCTCGCCTACCCAGGTTAGTATTGATAATGCCTTAACTGAGAAGATGGTGGCCATGATTTTCTGAAGGTTAGACGATACTTCTAAGAGGCCACAGGGGGATGAGGGGTGGATTCTGTAATTTTCTTTTCTAAGGAAGACTTAGAGGGAGTGGATAATCATAATGATAACAGCGTTGTCATGTCCATGACGATTGCAAAATACCCTATAAAGAGAATTTTAGTTGACAGTAGAAGTTCGATCGACATTCTTAGTTACGATGCTTTTGTTCGAATAAACTTATCCTCCGGCTCCGTTCGACCTATGACCATGCCCCTAATGGGCTTCACTGGAGACTCTATGAGAGTGAAGGGAGAGATCACCCTCTCGGTCATAGCCAAAACGTCGCTATGCCAAAGCACGGTCTTCATGAGATTCCTGATTGTTCGAGTTTTTTTGGCCTACAATGCCATCCTTGGAAGACTCGACCTAAATCTTTTAGACACCATCATCTCTACCAAAAGGCTACTTGTAAGATTCTCCACTAGTAAGAAATCAGAGAGATGTGCGGGGAGCGAAAGTTGGTGCCGCATTGTTACCATGCGGCTCTCAGTCCATAGGAGGTGCCAGCCTCGCCAGTGCTCGAGCCACTCGATCCCAGAGATTTGGAGAGTAGGAGAGAGCCGGACGAGCATTTGTTGAACTTCTCGCTGGGGGAGGACCCGACGAGGATGGTCCGAGTCAGAGCGCTTCTTCTCGAGGAGATGAGAGATCGACTCATCACCTTCCTACAAGCCAACTCGGATGTCTTCGCTTGGTCAGCATCGAACAGGCTGGGTATATGATAAACACATAAATAATTATCATTAAACCTATTAATTAATAATTTAACATACATATTATTATTTATTTTTTTAATATTTTATATAATATTTTAGATAAAATCTTATCAACTCAAATAGCTCGATTTTAGGGATTTAACGACACAAACGACACTCAAATCGGATTTAAGATGAGCTCGAAATTGATTTTATAAGGATTTAGCACGGATTTCAAAGCAAAAACGGCAAATACGTTGTAGACTTCATCGTTATCTCCGATTCTTCTCCATTCAAATTCTAACAGTTTCCTCCACCAATTAAGGAATAGATTAGATTGAAAGTTATCAAATTAAGAGAATTAAATTCCTTTAGAAGGAATTTGAATTTTATTGATTATTTATCTATATTTCTTTTGTTATTTTCATTGCTTCTGTTGCGTTGTCTCTAACAGATTCTTCTCCGCGTCCTCTCCGTGTCAAGGCCGCATATGGAATTCTATAAATAGCAGAGGAGGGAGAGCAATCGGGGGAGAGTTTTTGGGGGGCGGTTCATCCGTGGATTGGAGGAGTTATCTGCTCGTGCCGTGGTTTGAAGTCCTAGGTGCTCTGTTCCACCCGTTTGAAGCTCTGTTCCAGCCATTTGAAGAGCTGTTCCAGCCGTTTGAAGACCCCTGTTTCAGGAGTTCTATGGGAGGCCCCGTTCATCTGTTCATCCGTAGGTGTGGAGTTCTTGGATGCTCTGCTTCGAGGCGTATGCAGAAGAGGGCCCGGTTTGATTTAGGAATTTATTATAATCTATTGCTTTCTTAATATCATAACTCTTTACTTTATATGAAATAAAATTTTTATTCATGATTAATTATTATTAAATTATATTTAAGTGGAAATAATTTTAGACTGATATATTCTTTAAAGGGACGGGCCGTGATCTACGGGTACGGACCGTGCTCTTATAAGATAGACAATATCTTGATTATTTTGTACTACTAATTATTTAATTAATTAAATTTATAAGTTTATTTCAAGATAATCACTAAAGTCTCTGTGGAATCGATCCCTTACTCTCGCTATTCTAGTAGTTAAATTAAGGTGTTTAAATCGTTGCGCTACGACACGCATCAGATTTTGGCACCGTTACCGGGGACTTAAGTGTGTTATTTTAAAAAAATTAAAAAATTAAAAAATAACAAAAAAATAATAAAAATATAAAAAATAAAAAAATTAGATTAATTTTCTCTTAATTTTTGAATAGTTATTTCCGCTTTATTTTATTTCTTTAATTATTAGAATTGCATATTTTCTTTTTAACATTAAAAAAATTATTACTTTCCTTTTTGCCACACATCCAATTTTAACTAATCAAAATTTTCTTTTAATTAACTTACCTAAAAAAAATCCTAAGACATCTTCCATAAAATATAATTAATTTAAGGAAACAAAAAAAATTATAAAAATAAAAATAAAATATATAAACAAAATAATTATTTTATTTTCTATGCTATAGATTGACTTAGGTGAATTTATTTTCTGCAAAACTCGAAATCCTTCCATTGACATCTCATAATTTATTAGAAAATTAGAAACTTAATTACAAAAATTAAAGAAAAAAAATAAATAAAAAACTATTTGCTTTAGAGTCATTGGTAGGGTGTAAGCTTGGTCGCCGATCGTTGCAGCCCGACCTTATACCCTTAGATCCTGAGATAGAAAGAACTATTAGAGCAAACAGACTCAGAATTATGGATCCTAATAACGAAAATAATCAACCACGACGGTTAAAAGAGTATTTCACTCCTTCAAGGTATACCTACTCTCCCTGCATTCAAGTGCCTCCAGTAGAGGCTGCCCAATATGAAATTAAGTCAAGTGTAATCCAAATGTTACCATCTTTCTATGGACTTACAAATGAGGATCCCTACAAACACTTAGATGAATTCTTGGAAATTTGCTCAACTATCAAAATTCAAAATTTCTCTGATGATGCACTTAGGCTTAAGTTATTCCCTTTTTCCCTAAAAGATAAAGCCAAGTATTGGTTAAATTCATTAGACACTATTATAATTTCAACTTGGGATCATCTTCAGAGAGAATTTCTTAAGAAATATTTTCCTATAGGAAAAACGAATCAAATTAGAAAAGCCATAACAAGTTTTTCCCAGATAGATGGAGAAATATTCCTTGAGACATGGGAGAGATTCAAAGAACTAATTAGAAAATATCCACATCATGCTATACCCAAATGGCAACTGGTTCAGTGCTTTTATGATGGATTATCAGAAAAGCATAGGCAAATGGTTGATGCTTCATGTAGTGGGACATTTATGTTAAAAAAATGAACATGAGGCTTGGCAACTCTTTGAGATATTGAGTGAGAATTCATTACATCATATGTCAGTTGCTCGTCGAGACCCTCTCGTAGAACCTAAAAGAGGTGGAATATATGAAATAGGTCATTCTACAGATATCTATACTAAGGTAGATGAATTATCCCATAAACTTGACCGGATTCTACAAGTTGGAAACATCTCTTCCCCATCTACTCAATTGCATGAGGTCTGCATAATTTGTTCGAGTCCAACCCATTCTATAGGTGAATGCCCAGCTGCATACCAATTTCTGAACTTGTTCAAGAGCAAGCCCACCAAGCCCAAACCCGATTAGCTCCTAGAACAGGAAATGATCCATTTTCAAATACTTACAATCCTGGCTGGCAAAATCATCCAAATTTTTCTTGGAAACCTCAACCTGTAGTCAATTCATCGATCAGACCTAATTACCAAGAAATTAATTTTAGAAGCATGCCATATTCACAATACCCAAACATTCCACAACCTCCACCGAATAATCAGCCTACTTTTGAAGACAAAGTGTTACAAGCATTGAAAGGGCTAGAAATGAATACTCAAATCCTTCACTCACACACACAATCTATTGCAAAACTAGAAACTCAGATAGGTCAATTAGCCATAGCATTTAGTAGAAGGGAGGAGGGTAAGTTACCTAGTCAGCCTATCGATAACCCGAAAGGACAATTCATGGCTGAAGGTTCTAATAGTCCTGACAAATTCCCAGAATATGCTAAATCAGTCATGACTCTCAGAAGTGGAAAAGCATTGAACCCACCTGAACCATCCCAAAAATTAGAAGTGGCTAAACCAGAAGAGAGAAGAAATGAAAAAGAAAAGGAATTCAATGATCAAGCAATCATACCTAAAGCCCCATTCCCTAGTGCTTTAGAATCTCCTTTGCCTTCAGATAAGAAGAATATAAAAATGAATGAGATGCTCGAGTTATTTAAGCAAGTCCAAATAAACTTACCTCTTCTCGATGCTATCAAGCAAGTTCCGGCTTATGCTAAATTTTTAAAGGATCTATGCACACAAAAATGGAAAGCCAAGACACAAATACCAAAAAAGATACATTTGACAGAGCAAGTCAGCTCAGTTGTTCAGCAAATAACCCCACCCAAACTAAAAGATCCTGGTACCCCGACTATATCATGTGTCATAGGAAACTCACAATCAAGAAAGCATTATTAGATTTGGGTGCGAGTGTAAACCTTCTCCCAAGTTCAGTGTATGAATTATTCGGATTTGGAGAGTTGAAACCCACTACGATAACACTACAATTGGCAGATAGATCAGTCAAAGAACCTCGTGGAATATTGGACGATGTATTAGTAAAGGTGGATGAATTCTATTTTCCTGTCGACTTCCTTGTGTTGGATATGGAATCTATTAGTAATCCTAACCAAATTCCCATCATCCTTGGAAGACCTTTTCTAGCTACTGCTAATGCATGCATAAATTGTAGAACAAGTGTGATGGATGTATCTTTTGGAAACAAGAAGATGAGATTAAATATTTTTAATTCTTCCCAAGGACCACCTGTGTATGATTTAAATGAAGTAAATATGATAGAGGAAGTAGTAGATAAGAAATTCCAGAGTTTGATTGATTCGGATCCTTTACAAACATGTATTACACATTTTGGAATAGATGACTTTGATATTGATGAGTACACCAAAGAGATAAACATGTTATTAGAACCACCTAAGATCGACACCATCCCTCCTTGGACTATAAAATATGAACAACTTCCAACTAAACCAAGTCCTTTAATACAATCCTTGGAAGAACCACCCCAACTAGAATTGAAACCTCTTCCAGATAACTTAAAATATTCATTCCTTGGACCCAATGATACCCTTCCAGTAATCATTGCATCTACCCTAACCTCTGAGCAAGAAGATAAATTGGTAGATGTACTTAAAGAATATAAAGAGGTGATTGGATGGACAATAGCTGATCTTAAGGGAATTGACCCTTTTGTTTGCATGCACCACATTCATAGTGAAATTGAAGCCAAACCGCATAGAGACATGCAACGAATGCTAAATCCAAACATGAGGGATGTTGTTAAGAAGGAAGTAGTAAAATGGCTTGATGCTGGTATTATTTATCCAATTTCAGATAGCCAATGGGTCAGTCCAATCCAAGTAGTACTTAAAAAATCGAGTATTACCGTGATTAAAAATGAAAAAGGCGAATCAATTCCTACTCGCACATCAACTAGTTGGAGAGTGTGTATAGATTATCGAAAGTTGAATGCCATGACTAGAAAAGACCACTTTTCTTTGCCTTTTATTGATCAAATTCTAGAACGGCTAGCGGGACAAAGTTTTTTTTGTTTCTTAGATGATATTTAGGATACAATCAAGTCCCAGTATTTTCTGCAGATCAAGAAAAGACCACCTTCACTTGTCCCTTTGGAACATTTGCCTTTAGACGTATGTCGTTTGGTCTTTGTAATGCACCAGCCACGTTTCAACGATGTATGATGGCCATATTTTCTGATATGATTGATCAATTTTTGGAAGTATTTATGGATGATTTTTCAGTCTTTGGTGCATCATTTGATAGCTGCTTCGAGAACTTAACTAAGGTACTAAAACGATGTATGGAAATAAATTTAGTCCTAAGTTGGGAGAAGAGTCATTTTATGGTTCGTGAGGGAATTGTGCTTGGACACATTGTTTCAGAGCGAGGTATTGAGGTTGATAAAGCCAAGGTTGAATTGATCTCAAATCTATCACCCCCAACCTCAGTTAAACAAGTACGATCTTTCCTTGGTCATGCTGGTTTTTATAGACGTTTCATCAAAGATTTCAGTAAAATTTCTCGACCATTGTGTAATTTGTTGACCAAGGATAGTTCTTTTAATTTTGATGAAGATTGTCTAAAAGCCTATAACATCCTTCGAACTGCTTTGACCATTGCATCCATTATCAAGCCCCCAGATTGGACCATACCTTTTGAAATCATGTGTGATGCTTCTGATTATGCTGTAGGAGCAGTTCTAGGATAGAAACTCAATCGAGAACCCCATGTAATTTATTATGCTAGCAAAACTCTTTCAGATGCACAAATGAACTATACTACCACTAAAAAAGAATTACTAGCAGTTGTGTTTGCCCTAGAAAAGTTTAGATCATATCTGTTAGGATCTAAAGTTTTAGTTTACTCAGATCATGTAGCGTTGAGGCATCTTATATCAAAAAAGGATACAAAACCCAGACTAATTAGATGGATCCTCCTACTACAAGAATTTGATCTAGAAATCTTAGATAAGAAAGGTTCTAAAAATATGGTAGCAGATCATATCTCTAGGATCTCAGTGGAATACAATAAAGAAATAATCAGAGATAGGTTCCCTGATGAGCAATTGTTCTCAATTTCCCATAGCAGTCTTCCCTAGTTTGCCCACATTATGAATTATTTGGCAACATGAAAAGTACCTTCCCACTAGACAAAACAAGAAAAAGATAGATTTTTCTCATAAATCAAATATTACTTTTGGGAAGACCCTGAATTATTTAAGTACTGTTCAGATCAGGTGATTAGGCGATGTGTTCCCGAAAGTGAATTCAAAAGTATACTTAACTTCTGTCATTCTCTTGCCTGTGGAGGACATTTTAGTGGAAAGAAAACTGCAGCAAAGGTACTGCAAAGTGGGTTTTATTGGCCAACTCTTTTTAAAGATGCACATGAATTTAGCCGTAATTATCTCCAATGTCAACAAACAGGAAATATATCTCGAAAAGACATGATGCCCCTAAACCCTATCTTGGTTGTAGAAATTTTTGATGTATGGGGTATTGATTTTATGGGCCCATTTCCTTCCTCTTTTGGATTTGAATACATTCTAGTGGCAGTTGATTATGTGTCAAAATGGATTAAAGCCATGGCAACTCGAACCAATGATCATAAAGTTGTAATCAAGTTTATTTAGCATAATATCCTTAGTCGTTTTGGATGCCCATGGGCTATAATTAGTGATGGGGGTGCACATTTCACGAATAGACACTTTGAAGCATTAATGAACAAATATGGAATTACTCATAAGGTAGCTACACCTTATCATCCCCAAACTAGTGGCCAAGTTGAAATATCAAATAGAGAAATTAAAAATATCCTTGAGAAAACGGTGAGACCTGATAGGAAAGATTGGTCAGAATGTTTGGATGATGCATTATGGGCTTATCGTACTGCATTTAAAACTCCCATAGGAATGTCTCCTTACAAGCTCATATTTGGAAAAACCTATCATTTATCTGTAGAATTAGAACACCGTGCATTTTGGGCTATCAAGCAATTTATTATGATATAAAAAATGCAGGTGTCAATAGAAAACTCCAATTGAATGAGTTAGAAGAGCTACGAAATGAGGCATATGAGAGCTCAAAAATTTATAAAGAACAAACCAAAGCATATCATGACAAATTTATTAGTAGAAAAATTTTTGAACCAAATCAAAAAGTATGGCTTTATAATTTAAGATTACACATTTTCCCTGGAAAACTTCATTCACGATGGAATAGACCTTTTATAGTAACTCAAGTATTTCCCCATGGAGCTATAGAGCTTAAAGACCCCAAGCAGGGAAATACATTCAAAGTAAATGGCCAACGTTTGAAACCATATATAGAAGAAATTAATGATGGAGAAATTGTTGAATCAATTGATCTTGTGAACCCAACACTATCATAATGAGTAGCATAGTCTGGCTGAAGACTTTAAACTTAGCGCTCTTGGGAGGCAACCCAGTTTATTAGTTATTTTTAACTTTCTGTTCTTTTAGTGTGTTCTTTTAGTATGACCAGAGAAAAGCAACAGAAGCAGATTGAAAGAAGATAGCAACAATGAAACTTCCAACCTTCAAATACTCTACCAGGTAGTATCTTTCCTTGTAATTAATTAATTTTTCTTCCATTAGGGACAATGGAAATTAAGTTGGGGGGGAAGGAAAAAGAATAAATCCTCGAGTAAAACTATAATCAGATGTGTACCAAATTCTATCTCAATATGAAGTTAATCAAGCAATCTACTAATGAATTAATGGTTAGATTATTATTATTATTATTATTATTATTATTTTGAAATACTGAGGAAAAATTATTAAGAAAACCTAATAAAAGGTAGGGTTTAGCCATAATAATTTTTAGAATAATTTCAGATCCTCCTGACCACTGATCTTAATAGTACAATCTACTTAATAAGGGTATGGGTAAAAATGTTATTCAAAAAAAAAAAAAAAAAAAAAAAAGAAAAAAAATCTCTCTTAAAGTTAATAGATTAGGTTCTTAGCATTTTTCACTGAGTAACCGGGCCCCGTCACCTAAGAAAGTGATGTTGTTCGCATAAAAAGGTGGAAATGTAAAAGAACCTAAATAGAGTCAGTCCTACCTAAAGCCTTTTTAACTCGAGTCAGTAAGTCCGAGGGGTATTTTATACCTAATGCCCTAAAACCAACTGGTTTGGGAGCCATTGGCCTAAAGCTCGCTACAAGGGTTAATTAGAAAGCAAGGGGTTAGGACATTGCACTGACTTTACATATAAATAAATAAATAAATAAAGAACCAAATTACAAAAGACATTACACCCAACCCAAATTAAGTTAGAAGACTTAATCAGAGAAGTGAAAAGTTAGTGAAGAAAGACGTCTATAAATTCTTATGGACTACACTTTATCACTGAAAAAAAAAACTTAATAATCCAATGAAGTACCTCCCTTATAATCTAAAAAAAAATTTTAAAAAAAAGAACTATAAGATAACTATCAATTCTTGGATTAGCTTGGTACATATTTCTAAATTTTTTATTTGCTCGAGGACGAGTAAGATTCAAGTTGGGGAGAGTGATAAATGCATAAATAATTATCATTAAACCTATTAATTAATAATTTAATGTACCTATTATTATTTATTATTTTAATATTTTATATAATATTTTAGATAAAATCTTATCAACTTAAAGAGCTCGATTTTAGGGATTTAACGATGCAAACAGCACTCAAATTGGATTTAAGATGAGCTCAAAATTGATTTTATAAGGATTTAGCATGGATTTCAAAGTAAAAACGGCAAATACGTTGCAGACTTCATCGTTATCTCCGATTCTTCTCCATTCAAATTCTAACAGTTTCCTCCACCAATTAAGGAATAGATTAGATTGGAAGTTATCAAATTGAGAGAATTAAATTCCTTTAGAAAGAATTTGAATTTTATTGATTATTTATCTAGATTTCTTTTGTTATTTTCGTTGCTTCCGCTGCGTTGTCTCTGTTTTGAAACAGATTCTTCTTCGCATCCTCTCCGCGTCAAGGCCGCATATGGAATTCTATAAATAGCAGAGGAGGGAGAGCAATCGGGGGAGAGTTTTTGGGGCGGTGTTCATCCGTGGATTGGAGGAGTTATCTGCTCGTGCCATGGTTTGGAGTCCTAGGTGCTCTGTTCCAGCCGTTTGAAGCTCTGTTCCAGTCGTTTGAAGAGCTGTTCCAGCCGTTTGAAGACCTCTATTCCAGGAGTTCCGTGGGAGGCCCCGTTCATCTGTTCATCCGTAGGTGTGGAGTTCTTGGATGCTCTGCTTCGAGGCGTATGCAGAAGAGGGCCCGGTTTGGTTTAGGAATTTATTATAATCTGTTGCTTTCTTAATGTCATAACTCTTTACTTTATATGAAATAAAATTTTTATTCATGATTAATTGTTATTAAATTATATTTAAGTGGAAATAATTTTAGACTGATCTATTCTTTAAAGGGACGGGCCGTGATCTACGGGTACGGACCGTGCTCTTATAAGATAGACCATATCTTGATTATTTTGCACTACTAATTATTTAATTAATTAAATTTATAAGTTTATTTCAAGATAATCGCTAAAGTCTCTGTGGAATCAATCCCTTACTCTCGCTATTCTAGTAGTGAAATTAAGGTGTTTAAATCGTTGCACTACGACATGCATCAGTATACCACCAGAGGTAATCACTCATAGGCTTAGCATCAATCCACAGTGTCGGCCAATCTGACAGAAGAAGAAGAGCTTCGTTCCTGAGCAGCAAAGGGCCATTGACGAGGAGGTCCACAAGCTGATTGCTGCGGACCACATCCAAAAAGTGCATTATCTAGATTGGTTGGCCAACATATTGATGGTCCGCAAGGCCAGCGAGAGCTGAAGGATGTGCATCGACTTCATCGACCTCAACAAGGCATTCCCCAAGGATATCTTTCTGCTGCCCAAAATTGACCAGTTGGTGGATGCTACGTGTGGCCATGAGATCCTCAGCTTCATGGATGCTTTCTCAGGGTACAATTAGATCAGGATGGACCCAGCGAATAAGGAGGCTACTTCATTTGTGATTGAGAAGGGCATCTACAGCATAAGATAATACCCTTCCGATTGAAGAATGCAGGAGCCATGTATCAAAGGCTGATGAACAAGGTCTTCAAGGACCAGGTCGGGCGCAACATGGAGGTATACGTGGATGACATGTTGACCAAAAGTACTCGCATCGATGACTATGTTGTTGACCTGGAGGAGACCTTCAACAACCTCCACTGATTTCAGATGAGGCTGAACCCCAGCAAGTGTACTTTTGGGATCATGACGGGCCAGTTCCTAGGGTTTTTGGTGACCCAACGAGGGATCGAGATGAATCCTAACAAGATCTATGCCATGTTTAACATGAGACCTTCAGCCAACAAGAAGAAGATGTAGTGCCTGATCGGGAGGGTAGCAGTCCTGAGTCAATTTCTATCGAGATCTGCCAAGTGGTGTCTGCCCTTCTTCAAGGCATTGTGAAAGATAAACGACTTTAAATGAATGAAGGAGTGCTAAAGAGCTTTCGAAGGGCTGAAGGAGTTTTTGTCGACCTGCCATTGCTGTCGAAGCTGATGAAGGGAACCTCTTCTTGTACCTCGTGGCCTCCTAAGAGGCGGTCAGCTCGATCCTCATCCATATGGACCTCGACGGGATGCAAAGACCAATCTATTACACTAGCAAAGTGCTTCATGATGCGGAGACCAGGTATTCCAAGACTAAAAAATTATTTTTGTACTAATAGTCTTTGCTTAGCGTCTCAAGCCATACTTCCAAGCTCACCCGATCGTGGTGCTCATGGACTAGCCGCTAAAGTTGATCTTATCTCGTTCTAACATCTTTGATGGGATAGCAAAGTGGGCGATCAAGTTGGGAGAGTTCGACCTGTCATTCCGATCGAGATCAGCCATGAAGTCCCAAGTCCTAGCGGACTTTCTAATCGAGTGTACTTGGGCTGAGGAGCAGTCGAAGGAGCTCTGCATGGTGCCATCAGGCATTCCATTCAAGGAGAGGGGAAGGACTGGATCCTTTATGTGAACAGCGCATCAAACTCTCAGGAAAGTGGGGTGGGCCTCATCCTCGCAAGTCCGAAGGGGATGGTAGTGGAGTATGCCCTTCGATTTATCTTTCCTGCGACTAACAATCAAGCCGAGTATGAGGCCTTGCTAGCTAGGATGAGACTTGTTAGGGAGCTCAAGGCGGAGTACCTCAGAGCCTTCACCAACTCCTAACTCATCTTTGGACAAATCGCTGGAAAGTACGAGGCCTGGGATCCCATCATATCCCATTTTCTGAGTAAGGTCCGATCATAGGCCTTATTTTTTGCTCATTTTAGTGTCAGCTACATCACTAGGGGTGAGAATGCCAGAGCTGATGCATTATCCCGCCTAGTCACCTCGGTCGATGGAGCCCTAGGGAGGACATATATGGAGCGCTTGGAGGTCTCAAGCATTGAGGCTGCGAAGGAGGCCCTATCGGTCAACCAAGAGCCTACATGGATGGACGCTTACGTCTGATACCTCACCGATGGCACTCTTTCCGAGGACCCTGCAGAGGCCAAGCTGCTTAAATGGTGAGCTTCCAAGTTTCTGATATTGGACGAGCAACTGTATCGAAGGTCCTTCTCGTATCCAATCCTTAGGTGTATCGGCCCTGCAGATGCTGATTGTGTCCTTCACAAGATCAATGAGGGCATATGTAGGAGCCATCTGGGGGGCAAAGCGCTGGCATACAAGGCTCTGTGCCAGGGGTACTACTGGCTCATTATGAGGGAGGATGCCGCCGAGCTGGTTTGAAGGTGCGACAGCTGTCAGCGATATGCTAACATTCAGAGATAGCCGACCTCTCAGCTGAGCCCTCTGACGGCCTTGTGACCCTTCATCCAGTGGGGGATGGACATTCTGGGACCATTCCCCCCGACCTCCGATCAGTGAAGGTTTCTACTTGTCACCATCGACCACTTCATCAAGTGGATGGAGGTTGAGGCTCTAGCAAAGATCACCGAGAGCAAGGTGAGATCCTTCTTCTGGAAGTCCATCATCTGTCGATTCGGGTTCCTCCACACTCTCATCACCAACAATGGTCGGCAATTCGATAATGCCCCCTTCAGAGGATTTTATGCCAAGTTAGGTATCTACCAGCAATTTACCTATGTCAGCCATCCACAAACATACGGAGCGGCAGAGGTAACAAACCACACCATCCTTCAAGGGCTTAGAATGCGGCTAGATGACTTCAAAGGAAGATAGGTAGAGGAGCTTCCTAATATGCTGTGGGCCTATCACATGATGCCACGGGCTTCCGTTAAAGAGACTCTCTTTAGCCTTGCGTTTGGGTCTGAAGTTATCATCCTCGTGGAAATCGGCATCCCAAGTCCTCGGGTAGAGTCACATAATGAGGAGGACAACTCAAACCGACTGCAAGCCAACCTCAACCTCATTGAGGAGGTGCGTGACCGGGTGTAACTCAGGATGGCTGTCTATCGCCAGAGAGCTTTCAGGTACTATAATGCTCGTGTTCGCCTTAGGGCATTCCTCCTAGGGAACTTGATTCTCAGGCGAGCTGAGGTCTCAAAGCTCATGGAGGGAGGCAAACTGGGAAGGACCCTATCAGGTCACCGAAGCCCTCCACCGTGGAGTGTACCAGATCGAGGGACTAGATGGGCAGCCACTCCCCTACACCTAAAACTCTGATAACCTTCGTCGGTACTACCAATATGTACACAAATATTTGAGTATAAAGTTAAGTATTTCATCCTTTCATGAGTTTGAATTACTCATCCCTTTTTGGCTAATAAAGATTTGTTTGAGTATCTTGTCTTTTTAGCCAAACCTGATCTTGGTTGGCATCTAAAGCCCGAGGCCAGCTCGGCACCAAAGCCAAACCTCGGTCGGCACCTGAAGCCTGAGGCCAGATCGGCACCAAAGCCCGGCCTCAGTTGGCACCTGAAGCCCGAGGCCAGCTCGGCACCAAAGCCCAACCTCGGTCGGCACCTGAAGCCCAAGGCTAGCTCGGCACCAAAGTTCGACCTGGTCGGCACTTGAAGCCCGAGGCTAGCTCGGCACCAAAGCCCAACTTTGGTCGGCACCTAAAGCCCGAGGCCAGCTTGGCACCAAAGCCTCGCCTCGGTCGGCACCTGAAGCCTGAGGCCAGCTTGGCACCAAAGCCTGACCTCGGTCGACACCTGAAGCCCAAGGCTAGCTTGTCACCAAAGCACGACATCGATCGACATCTAAAGCCCGAGGCCAGCTCAGCACCAAAGCCTGACTTCGATTGACACCTAAAGCCTGAGGCTAGCTCGGCACCTAAAGACTGACCTCGGTTGGCACTAAGACCTAGCGAAAATCGGCGCCACAGGCCTATTGCAAAATCAACACCCAAGGCCGACCTCGATTCTTCACAAAGGCCAATTTCAGAGTCAGCCTTGACACTCGCTCTGTGATCCACTCTGGAACTACAACTAAGCATCGTCTTGAGCCCACTTACGACAAGCGGACGATTACTCCGACCTTACTGGGACTGATGCAACCCTATTGGGGGGGTCCTACAAGTGCAAATGAGGGAAGAATGCGCAACACATAGCTAAGTATTCGAAGAAGTTTTTTAAAGGCTTAGAAATTTTAAGAAAAGACAATAATTTTCATTACTTGTCAAATTTCTATAAAATGCTGAGTCAAGTCAGACTTTGATATAATGATAACAAAAGCAAAAAGAAAAAGTATAGCAGGAGACTCTCAGGCATCGACAGGCGCAGATCCACCACCAGTTGGCTCCTCTGACTCCTTGTCGGCATGGGGCTCGAGGTCGTTGAGGCTCGCGATGCCGGAGACCCTCGTAGCCTTTTCCTTGCCATCTTGGAAGCCTTGGAAGTAGGTATCCATGGAGGCCTCCACCAGCTCTCCAGCAAAGGCAGCAAAGCCTCGAAAGTGCTCTATCACCTCTACTGCCACCCTCTCCGTTGTTGCAGCCCTTTCCTCAATATTTTGTGCCCTCTGAAGGGCTTCGCTTGTTTAGGTGGCGGCGTCGGCAACCTTGGCATCGGCATCGCTGACCCTAGCATCGGCCATCCAAGCGATCTCCTCAGCATCCTTAGTCTGCTCCTCAAGCTCCTTCACTTCCTGGATCATCATGTCTAGTTGGTGTCGATGAGCCCTCAGCTCGGCCGTCGTCCTCTCCAACTCTACCTTGGCTGTGCGAGCGTGCCTGAGGTCGGCTGCTCCCTGCCGCCTGATCTCCTCGACCTCCTCCTGGAATGCCCTCAGCGTCCTCTTGGCCTCCTCGGCCTCCCTTCAGGCCATCCCCAACATCCTTTTGGCCTCCTCGGCCTCCCCTCGGGCCGCCTCCAGTGCGCCCTCGGCCTTCTTGGCCCGAGCCAGGGCGACTAAGGTCTCCTGGGGGATGCTATCACTCTGG
This sequence comes from Calamus simplicifolius, assembly GCA_900491605.1. NCBI lineage: Eukaryota > Viridiplantae > Streptophyta > Magnoliopsida > Arecales > Arecaceae > Calamus > Calamus simplicifolius. The sequence continues at coordinate 413,322 of UESW01004671.1, read as the reverse complement.
AGGGTGATGTCCCTCAAGGTCGATAGAGAGTTCACCGCTTGCATAGGGAGGGCCTCCGTTAGTACACAGTGAAGCAAAAAAATGATTCATATGGGAGAGAAAGTACTTACCCACAAGTGCGCCGCGAAGGCATCCTAGAGCATGGTGGAGGCATTCAGCCAGCTGAATTCCACCTAGAACTCTAGTAGGCAGACACCGACCAACAACTGCTCCGCCATGCGACCGTGGTTCAAGAGGAAAGCTCAGGACAGGATTGCCTCGATCCTCCTCCCCGCTGCGGGCTCGGTCGAGGCCAAGGATGCGGATGTCGCCCTAGGAGCCAACGACACTCCTCTACTGGCCTTGCCGATAGGGGCATCCTCTACGGCCGCATCAGCCACTACTATGGTGTCGTTGCTCGCTGGTGGACCCTCTTCCAGAACTGAAGCTGTTGACCCAATTATTGATTTTGATGATTAATAAAGGAATTGAGTATATTTATTTGATTACTAATAGAATTGATAAGTGTTTCAGGGCTTAAAATATTTGATTGATTTAAAGGCATTAAGAAACGTGTTTTGAATCAATTGCAAAACATAAGTTTCAAAGTTTCAGAGCCTGGAGTCGACACCTAGGAATGCTGGAGCCGACCCCATGGCCAGTCAAATATTCTTCTAATTTTTGATATGGTCCGGAGCCGACACCTAGAGTTTTGGAGCCGACACCCAGAGTTTCAGAGTCGACACTTACAGTGTCTGGAGCCGACTCTAATGCGGGGACAGAACGTTTGATTTTTGACTACCTCGGAGCCGACACTTACAGTCTTTTAGAGCTGACACCTGAGTATGGTGAGCCGACACCTAACTTTTTCGAGCTGACTCTTCGATGAACTCAGAACTTTCTATTTTTGGATAAACAACTTGGAGCCAACACTTGAAAAGTTGGAGCCGACTCCAACCTATCTTGAATGAAAATTTAAAATACCAGATCAGCTCTAACGGTAATATTTTCTCTTTACCTAACTTCTAACGGATATATTTTGTTTGAAAAAACTTTTCAGGTACATTCCAACGGCTAGTTTTCTCACCAAAAATGGATTAAAGGAAATCTATAAAATGGGGAAGAAAGCTCGTTTGAAAAAAATGAAATAATCGAAGTGAATACAAATCAAAAATCCGAGAAGTCTTGAGCCTGAAATCAAAGAGAAAAGTATCCAAACTCAAATTCTTCCACTCCAAAAAGCTCAAAGAGAAATCCAAGGCACTCATATTGGAAAAATCGGAGGATTCCCAAAAATAGAAGAAAAAGCTCTATTTTCTCAACTTCTCATCTGCAACATTTGCAACGAATCAAAGCTGAGGCCTGATTCAACATCTCCAAAGAGAAGAGGAAAAGAAGAAAAGAAGAAAAGCTCAAATCCAACAATCTTCAAAATAAGCTTTTCTAACCTTGCTTATTCATTTTGAATATTCGCTCATTTGAGGAGCTTTGTATTATTGAAAAACATTATTCTTTCTTGTTTGTGCTAGTTCTATCAAGGGGATTGAACTAGTGGAGGTAGTATACCTCGGGTCAAGCTAGATTAGCTTGAGTTTAGGGTTTTGTGCTGGTGAGCCCGAAAAACTGGCTGGGTTCGTTGTGATCCTTGGGAACAACAAGTTTGAGTTGTGATCTTGTAAAACAACTCGACTGTAATCAAGAGGATTATAGTGTGGACCCAAGTGGATCTTGGGAGTAAACGTAGGTGTTGGATACACCGAACCACTATAAAACCTTTGTGTTTGCCGTGCTTTGATTATCTCTTTCTCTATCTCCTTGGTTGTACTTAACATTCGCATTGCATTTCATCTATCTCCAAGCACATAGTTGTTAAAAGGTTAAATTTTTTTTTTAAAAAGAACCTAATTCACCCCCCCTCTTGGGTTGCCATCTGGGCCAACAATTGGTATCAGAGCTTGTGCTCATTGTTTATCTGATCACACGATCAAGAGCTAAAGATCCAATGGCAGCTCAAGTTGGATCTTCATTTGCTGAAGGTCATTCTATAAATAGACCTCCCTTGTTTAATGGTTCCAACTATTCATATTGGAAAACAAGAATGAGATATTCATTCAAGCTTCAGATTATGAATTATGGAGTGTTATAATTAATGGACCTAGTACACCCACACACGTAGTTGATGGTTCTATTGTTCCTAAGCCTGAAAGGGATTGGAATGAGAATGATAGAAAAATGGCTCAGCTTAATGCTAAAGCCATGAATGTTTTATATTGTTCATTAGATGCTAACAAATTTAATCGTATCTCTACATGTAATTCTGCAAAAAGATATGGGATAGATTAGAGGTTACCCATGAGGGTACAAATCAAGTTAAAGAATCTAAGATAAATATTCTTGTTCATAAGTATGAATTATTCAGCATGGAACAAACTGAAACTATAGCATGCATGTATACTAGATTCACCGATATTGTAAATGTTTAAAAAGTCTAGGTAAGATTTATACTAATTCTGAACTTGTTCGCAAAATTCTTAGGTCACTTCCAAGGACTTGGGAAGCAAAGGTGACAGCAATCCAAGAAGCCAAGGACCTCAACACTTTACCCTTGGAGGAGCTACTTGGATCACTAATGACCCATGAGTTAACCATGAAGCAACACATAGAGGAAGATGTTAAAAAGAAGAAGACTATAGCTCTCAAGGCTGCAGAAAGTGAGGAGAGCTGCAGTGATAATGATGATGATGATGAGACTGCTCTTCTAGCTAGAAAATTTAAAAAATTCATGAGAAGAAAGAGACCCTTCCATAAGAAGAAATCTGGAATTAAGATGGAAGGAGAAAGAGAAAAGGACAAAGACAAGGACAAAGAGAAAGACCCCTTGATTTGCTATGAGTGAAAGAAACTGGAGCACTTTAGATATGATTGTCCTCTACTAAAGAAAACCTACAAGAAGAAGAAGAAAGCCTATGTTGCAACCTGGAGCGAGAGCGATGAATCCTCTTCAGAGGAAGATCAAAAAAGTTGCAAACATTTGCTTTATGGCAAACGACGACAACGAGGTAAGTTCCAAAAATCCTTGTGATTAATTTGCATTTGATGAATTGTTTGAAGCCTTTAATGAACTAGTTGATGATTTTAAAGTTTTAAAAAGGAAATACAGATTTCTGAAAAATGATAATTTAATTCTCATTAAAGAAAAAAATAATCTTACTAATGAGATTAAGATGCTGAAATCTAAAAATAAAAATTTGACAAAAGAAAAAGAGTCAATTCCAATGAAAATGATAAATTAAAGAAGGAAGTAGATAAATATAAGAATATTATTGATAAATTTACTTATAGTTCTGAAAAACTTAATTTGTTATTAGGTAATCAAAGAGCCATATTTGATAAGCTGGATTAGGATATAGACCTAACATAAAACAAAAATTTGTCAAAAACTTCTTTAGAAAAGAACAAAATAAAGATAGTGTTACATGTCATTATTGTAACAAGAAAGGCCATAAATCCTATGAATGTAATGTGAGAAACAGTAACAAAATTTAAATAGTAAAGGAAAGAAAATATGGGTTCCCAAAGGAACAATCTTTTATGCTACTAACCATGAAGGACCCAAGAAGGCTTGGGTACCTAAATATAAGACTTAATTATTTTTGCAGGAGTGTCTTGCGGCCAAAAGATCAAAGCGAAAGTGGTATCTCGATAGTGGCTGCTCAAGACACATGACGGGTGACAAGGATCAATTCATCACCCTTGAAAGCAAAAGAGGAGGAGTTGTTACGTTTGGTGACAATGGCAAAGGCCAAATCATGGGGTTTGGTAATATTCAAATAACTCCCTCCACATATATTGAAAATGTTTTATATGTCAATGGTTTAAAACATAATTTAATTAGTATTAGCCAATTATGTGATAAAGGTTTTAAAGTATCATTCGAAGCATCTATCTGCACTATTTCTAATCCCATTGATAATAGCATTATTTTTATTAAAAATAGAAATGGCAATGTATACTTGATTGATTTAGACAATTTGTCTACTAGTAATCATTGCTTAGTTGCTAATAATGCTAATATGAATGAGATTGGTTGGTTATGGCATCGTAGATTAGGTCATGCAAGCACACACCTAATTTCAAAATTAATAAGAATGGATTTAGTAAAAGGACTTCCACAACTAGATTTTGAAAATAACAAAATTTGCGATGCATGTCAATTTGGAAAACAAACTAGAAACTCTTTTAAAACTAAAAATATTGTTTCCACTTCTAGGCCACTTGAACTACTTCACATGGATCTTTTTGGACCTACTAGAACCACAAGTCTAGGAGGAAAGAAATATGGTCTTGTGATTGTAGATGATTACTCTAGATACACTTGGGTATTATTTTAGCTCATAAAGATGAGACCTTTCCATTGTTTTTGAAATTCTTCAAAAAGGTCACAAATGAGAAAAATAACACCATAGTGTCTCTTAGAAGTGATCATGGCACTGAATTTGAAAATCATCTATTTGAAAACTTTTGCATAGAAAATGGCATCCATCATAATTTTTCAGCACCTAGAACACCACAACAAAATGGAGTAGTTGAAAGAAAAAATAGAACCTTAGAAGACATGGCCCGTACCATGCTATGTGAAAGCAACCTACCAAAATACTTTTGGGCGGAAGCTATAAACACGGCATGTTACATTCTTAATAGAGCTTTATTAGGCCAATCATTAAGAAAACTCCTTATGAACTATGGAACAATAGAAAACCAAACATAAGCTACTTTCATGCATTTGGTTGTAAATGTTTCATTCATAATAATGGTAAAGATAATCTAGGAAAATTTGATGCAAAATCTGATGAAGGCATTTTCTTAGGATATTCAACATCTAGTAAAGCCTATAGAGTGTTTAACAAGAGAAACTTAATTGTAGAAGAATCTATTCATGTAATTTTTGATGAATCTTTAGCATCTAGTTCAAGAAAATTGATGATGAGGAAGATACAAACATTCTAGAAAGAGACATTGAAAAGTTAAATATTGATGTATCTTCAGATCATGAACAAGAAGCCAAAGATAATGATTCCCCTAGTGTTGATGTTGTTGATGCAAATCATAATGATATAGATCTTCCTAGAGATTGGAGATATGCCTATGGTCATCCAAAAGAATTAATTATAGGTGATCCATCTCAAGGAGTAAGAACTAGATCATCAATGAGAAACATCAATAATCATCTTGCATTTGTATCTCAAATTGAACCTAAAACTATTGAAGAGGCAGAAAAAGATAATAATTGGATGTTAGCTATGCAAGAAGAATTAAATCAATTTACTAGGAATAATGTCTGGACTCTTGTAGATAGACCTAAAGATCATTCTGTTATAGGATCAAAATGGGTATTTAGAAATAAATTAGACAAAAATGGCATAGTAATTAGAAACAAAGCTAGATTAGTCGCAAAAGGATATAATCAAGAAGAAGGAATTGATTTTGATGAAACTTTTGCACCTGTAGCTAGACTAGAAGCAATTAGATTATTACTCGCATTTGCATGTCATATGCATATCAATTTATTTCAAATGGATGTTAAAAGCGCATTTTTAAATGGATTTATAAATGAGAAGTTTTGTTGAACAACCTCCTGGTTTTGAAGATCATGAATTTCCAAATCATGTTTTTAAATTGCACAAAGCACTATATGGTTTAAAACAAGCACCTAGAGCTTGGTATGAAAGATTAAGTAAATTTTTGATTGAAAATGACTTTATAAGAGGAAATGTTGATAAAACACTATTTTTGAAAAGGAAAGACAAGGATTTATTAGTAGTACAAATATATGTTGATGATATTGTATTCGGTGCTACTAACAATCTGTTATGTCAAGAATTTGCTAAGTTAATGCAGGGTGAGTTTGAGATGAGCATGATGGGAGAACTCAATTTCTTCCTAGGACTTCAAATCAAGCAAAGCAAAGAGGGAATTTTCATCAATCAAGCAAAATACACAAAAGAACTTCTCAAGAAGTTTGGAATGGAGTCAATCAAACCACTTGGAACACCTATGAGCCCTTCATGCAAATTGGACAAAGATGAAGATGGTAAGAAAGTAGATCAAAAACATTACAGAGGTATGATCGGATCTCTTCTTTACTTAACAGCTAGTAGACAGATATCATGTTTGCTGTTTGTCTATGCGCTAGATTTCAATCTGAACCTAAAGAATCTCACTTAATTGCTGTAAAAAGAATCTTAAGATATTTAAGTGGAACTAAAAATGTAGGTTTATGGTATTCTAGAGACTCAACATTAAACTTGATTGCATATTCTGATTCCGACTATGCTGGATGTAAATTAGATAGAAAAAGCACAAGTGGTGCATGTCAATTTTTAGGATGTAACTTAATCTCTTGGTTTAGCAAAAAGCAAAATTCGGTTGCATTATCAACTGCTGAAGCAGAATATGTTGCAGCTGGAAGTTGTTGCTCAAATCCTTTGGATTAAGAGACAACTTGAAGATTATGGCATAACACTTGATAAAACTCCAATTAGATGTGATAACACAAGTGCAATTAATTTAACTAAAAATCCAATTCAACATTCAAGAACAAAACACATTGAAATTAGATATCACTTTATAAGAGAACATGTAGCTAATAATGAAATTTGTCTTGATATGTTAATACTGAAGAACAATTAGCTGATATATTTACAAAACCTTGAGTGAAGAAAGATTTTGTTATCTTAGAGGTGAATTAGGGATTTGTGACCCTTTGGAATGATTTTGAAACTCTAAGGAATGACTATCTAGATTTCTATTAATTTCTTGATATTTCCTTCATAATTTTAAGGACAAATTATCTAGTCATCTGAGCAATTTGTTCCTCATATTCCAAAGATTTTTTAAAATTTTATTGAACTATTGTGACAAGTTTCAGTTGTTTGAATCTCAGTTATTTTTCTCTGAAACTGTCAGTGGAGTCGACACCTCAGTTTGAGGAGTCGACACCTTGTCTGTGTCGCTCTCGGTCCCTGACCTTGGAGCCGACACCCGTATAAGTGGAGCCGACTCCAGTTCAAGCGCTGACTGTGTTAGCGATTTGGAGTCGACACCCGACTTTGCGGGAGTCGACACCTGGGGTCCCAAATCGACTTTATTAGGGCAGAGTCAACACCTCGTCATTTCATCTCTTTTCAAATTCCTTTCAAACCTCCCAAACTCTCTCAAAGCCTCCCCATCTCTAATTCCACCATATTCAAGCCTTCCTAAGGATCTAATGGCACCTAAGAGGAGAGGATCAGTGCTTGGAGTGCCCGTAGCAACCAAAAAACGATCGGCGAGACGACCCGTCGCGAGCCGTCTCCGAGTGATTCTTCTTCAACTGCTTCGGACAATCCAGACCATTCATCACCTCAGGTAGATACCCTAGCAGGGAGAGTGATAACTATGGGTAGGAAAGTTGATTTCGAGTTCTTTCAATCCGAGGGCTTCTCTATTGGGAATCAAATCAAGGAACTGGGCTGGGATAAAGTGTGTTCTCTAGATGTTCCTACATATCCAGCTCTTGTCAAGGAATTCTATTTCAATCTGTCGAGAGGTGACGGTGGAATCATGAGCTCAGTCAGAGGTAAAAGAATCCATCTCACTTTCAGAAATTAGGAAACCTCCTTAGCATTCCCATTACTGGATTAGTTGCCGACATCCACAGTGAGAGGTCAGCCGCTCTATCGAGGATGTTAGGTAGAGAAGTTACAGAATTTGAGGAGATTAGGGCTAATCAACTGCCCTTGGAACTAAGATTACTTCACAATATTTGCAGTAGAATATTATTTCCAAAAACCGGCCGATTTGAGTATGTCTCCGAGCGAGACATTGTTGTGATGGACAGTGTGTTGACCAGTCAACCCATAAATTTAGCTGCAATGATGATATTTTATATGGCTGAGGCTGGAGGGAAAAGAAGATCATCCTTACCCTACGGCATGGTGATGACTATGGTTTTCAGAAGCCAAGGTGTTGTGATATTAGACAATGAACCTTCTAAAAATCTCAGGCATACTGATTACTACAGTTTGGCCACCTTGCATCGGATGGGATTTGTTAAGATCAACGGGCAATGGGAAAGGAAAGGCAACTTGGACGAGAGAGCCCCTGAACCTAGACCTTCTGCATCTTTTGAGGCTGGACCATCTGTGAGGGTTCCCTCTCCATAGCCTAGCAGCCCTGTTCCTGCCCCTGCACCCGCTCTTGTTCATGTTCAGTCATCCACTTCATCAGTTGGTTTTTCAGACCTTCAATTGGAGCAACTCAAAGGATTGCTTGCTGCTCAGAAGGATGAATTGAAGACTGAGTTTGATAATAAGTTTATGAATCTTAAAGAAACCCTTTATTCCCTGGATGATCGCATTGGCAAAATAGAATCAACTCTTAGTTCATCTGCGGATTCCTTAAGTAATGATCTGAAAAATATATTTGAAGAACTTAAAGATATCTATGGAGATTCTGAGACCTACTCCAAGTGCAATGCCGAGCTTCAAGATAAAATCATGACTGCTTGCTCTTTTGTTGATAGAAGGTTGAAAGAATTTGTAGCTACTCAAAGTGATGGAATGGGATTTTGGATCATTTAACAAGAATCATTAGAAACAATTTGTAATTTTCATGTAATGAAGTCTAAGTTTTTTTCTTAATGAGATATGTTGTTTGATGTTGAAATGAAAGTTTAAATGTTTGATGTAATGAAAGCACAGTTTCTTTTTGTAATACTTGACCTTTGATGAAATAAAATTATCCTTTGATCTATCAATTTTATCATTTGACTTAACTCTTTCTAACCTTTTTGTTGATTACAAAAAAGGGGAGAAAGTTTATGTCGTATATGCATTAATTAGTTATGCTTTGATTGGCATTTTATTTGATTGGTATCAAGTTGATATAACTGAATTCAAGTATCCAACACTAAAATGTAGAGCAAAAGGAAAAATAATGCTAAATTGAACTTCATAGGGGGAGCTACCTTATTCAGGGGGAGCTTACTTGTGAGGATCAATTCCTTAAAATTTTGATTTAAGAATCCTATGCATATACTCAATGTTTTTATAATCATCAAAAAGGGGGAGATTGTTGACCCAATTATTGATTTTGATGATTAATAAAGGAATTGAGTATATTTATTTGATTACAATAGATTTGATAAGTGTTTCAGGGCTTAAAAATATTTGATTGATTTAAAGGCATTAAGAAACATATTTTGAATCAATTGCAAAACATAAGTTTCAAAGTTTCAGAGCCTGGAGTCGACACCTAGGAATGCTGGAGCCGACCCCATGGCCAGTCAAATATTCTTCTGATTTTTGATACGGTCCGGAGCCGACACCTAGAGTTTGGAGCCAACACCCAGAGTTTCGGAGTCGACACTTACAGTGTTTGGAGCCGACTCCGATGCGGGGATAGAACATTTGATTTTTGACTACCTCGGAGCCGACACTTACAGTCTTTTGGAGCCGACACCTGAGTATGGCGAGCCGACACCTAACTTTTTTGAGCTGACTCATCGACGAACTCAGAACTTTCTATTTTTGGATAAACGACTTGGAGCCGACACCTGAAAAGTTGGAGCCGACTCCAACCTATCTGGAACGAAAATTTAAAATGCCAGATCAGCTCTAACGGTAATATTTTCTCTTTACCTAACTTCTAACGGATATATTTTGTTTGGAAAAACTTTCAGGTACATTCCAACGGCTAGTTTTCTCACCAAAAATGGATTAAAGGAAATCTATAAAAAGGGAAAGAAAGCTCGTTTGAAAAAAACAGAAAAATCGAAGTGAATACAAATCAAAAATCCGAGAAGTCTTGAGCCTGAAATCAAAGAGAAAAGTATCCAAACTCAAATCCTTCCACTCCAAAAAGCTCAAAGAGAAATCCAAGGCACTCATATTGAAAAAATCGAAGGATTCCCAAAATAGAAGAAAAAGCTCTGTTTTTTCAACTTCTCATCTGCAACATTTGCAACGAATCAAAGCTGAGGCCTGATTCACCATCTCCAGAGAGAAGAGGAAAAGAAGAAAAACTCAAATCCAACAATCTTCAAAACAGACTTTTCTAACCTTGCTTATTCATTTGAATATTCGCTCATTTGAGGAGCTTTATATTATTGAAAAACATTATTCTTTCTGTTTGTGCTAGTTCTATCAAGGGGATTGAACTAGTGGAGGTAGTATACCTCGGGTCAAGCTAGATTAGTTGTGATCCCTGGGAAACAATAAGTTTGAGTTGTGATCTTGTAAAACAACTCGACTGTAATCAAGAGGATTATAGTGTAGACCCAAGTGGATCTTGGGAATGGACGTAGGTGTTGGATACACCGAACCACTATAAAACCTTTGTGTTTGCCGTGCTTTGATTATCTCTTTCTCTATCTCCTTGGTTGTACTTAACATTCGCATTGCATTTCATCTATCTCCAAGCACATAGTTGTTAAAAAGTTATTTTTTTTTTAAGAACCCAATTCACCTTCCTCTTGGGTTGTCATCTGGGCCAACAGGCACAGTTGCAGAATGGGTCGGCTCCGTGCCCAGAGCAGCCAGCTCCATGCTCGAGTGGACCGCTGTGGCCCTTGGCTCCTCCGAGGGCGTGTCGATGGTTAGATTTATCGGCAGTGTGGTCAGCGGGGCTGCAGGAGGGATGACCGGCGGGATAACATCCTTAGGATCATTGCTGGGGGGGGGGGGGTTCGGCCTCTTCCAACCGGATATGATGACAAGACTAAACCATCTAAAAATCAAAACTAATTTCTATGTGCCTGATCAAAGACCAAAATGCATTCAAAGTCCCAACAGTGACTAGCATTCCTGATAAAGCACCTACTTTTCTGTCCTCATCGCCTCCCAATGCAAAAAGTAAAATGAAAGAAGAAAATATGAAGGCAGACAAACTCAAAAATTTACCATATTTGGAGATCGGATGATTTACTTACTGATCAGCTATTTGTATGCAATTTTGCTTGGGGGGGGGGGGGGGGGGGGTGGGGGGCGAAGGTGACTTAGACCGATGCCTCTTCCAACTGGACATGATGACAAGACTAAGCCATCTAAAAATAAAACTGATTTCTATGTACCTGACCAAAGACCAAAATGCATTCAAAGTCCCAATAGTGACTAGCATTCCTGATAAAGCACCTGCACCTACTTTTCTGTCCTCATCGGCCTCCCAATGCAAAAAGTAAAATTGAAAGAAGAAAATATGAAGGCAGACAAACTCGAAAATTTAGCATATTTGGAGGTCGGATGATTTACTTACTGATCAGCTATTTGTATGCAATTTTGCTTGTGTGCGTGCCTATCTGCTAGAAAATTTACTATATTTAGAGATCAGATGAATGCTCATTGATCAACTATTTGTATGCCATTTTGTGTGCAAGGCCATGTGTTGGTATGTGTTTATTGTCTGCTAGCTGTCAACATCTCTAATCTTTCTATTATTTACTTTTTGAGATTGGGAATTTGGTTTTTCGAGAAGCAGTCTCTATTTTGAGCCTTATCTACTTTTTATATGCTTTCTGGGTTTTCTTTTTTTCCTGAGAAACATCTAGTTTGAACCTTTTTCTCCAATCCCATGCTAATTACCTTTTCTGGTTCATACACTCCCATTTATTAGGCTGTATGCTAATAAGCAGATACCCAGCTAGACTTAACCTTCATCAAACATGGAGAAAAAACATTAATTTTCTTTATCCAGTTGTTTTGTTTGTTTTCTGCACCAAATTTTGGTACTGTGATGCTAATAAGTTGCTTTTGACAGGTCAAGGATGTTAAATGGAATTCTAAACTTGGAGGTCAATATATGGAATTTCAGTTGGTTGAATATTTTGCTGACGAGTTTAACAAGCAATTAGGAAATGGAGTTGATGTGAGGAAGTCTGCTAAAGCAATGGCTAAATTAAAGTGTTGAGGGGTAAATCGCTATGCATCAATAATCGTATTCATGGCTAAGGCTAGCCTTGATTCCTACCCGCTGTTCGACACCCGCTAGAGATAAATCAACCTCGGTAGGTCGGAGCGCCCTAGCCCCACCGAGCCAAGGGTTCCTCCCAAGGCGCGAGCTATCGTCTCTCGGCCCCTCGAGCCGAGCTTTCGTTTCTTGGCCCCTCGAGCCGAGCTATCATCTCTCGGTCCCTTCGGTCGAGCTATCATCTCTCAGTCCATTTGGCCGAGCTATCATCTATCGTCTCTCGGCCCCTCGAGCCGAGCTATCGTCTCTCGGCCCCTCGAGCCGAGTTATCGTCCATCGTCTCCTGGCCCTAACCAAGCCATCCCATCACCCGGCCCTTCTAGCCGATCTCTTCTATCACTCGGCCTAGCCCAAGCGATACCTATACCTCTGCGGAATTCGGCACGGGAAAGCTTAAAATAGTAAGATTCCAAACAGAAATCATATCTGAAAGTGGCCTAGAGCCCTGGAGCCTATGCCCCCACCAAATCTTGAGATGTCAACAAGCTCTCCCAGCCATCGATCCTCTAACTAACCGGATACGAATCCTACCAATCTCATAACAAATTGGATTCGGATCTCAACGGCCTTCGGACCCACGACGCTCCCAAGCAACCAGGTGATCCTCTATAAATACCACAGCCTCATATCCCCTCAGGTACGCCATCTCTGATGCACACACTCACTCACTGATTCTCTCTCCCCCTCTCTCTGCTTTTGCTTCCACCATTACTGCTCTGCTCAAAGCCTTGGGAGAGACTCTTCAGCGAGAGCCTTCTCCTCATTTTTGTTGACTGTCGATCTCTACTGACTTGAGCGTCGGAGGGTCTTCTGCAGAGGGCCACCCCCAACGCCTCTCGCGTGAGGACTGTTTTGCAGGTCCGCCCAGGAGGAAGCCCATCTCGAAGCCCAAACGCACCCGAGTCGGAGGACAAGATTTCAGCAGCAATAAATTGGCGCTAGAGGAAGGGCCCTCAAGTCCCTAAAAATATGTGATCCGGGAGACAAGGATCTCAGTCTGCAAGAAAACTCCTCCCATGGCCGACCGAAAAAAGGCTACCTCTGAAGCCCGAGATCAGGTCGCCTCTCAAAGGCCTGATCCAGTGAGCAGTGTCGCACCGCCACCACCGCTAGTCGAGACTCCATCGCCACCGGCGGCCCCGGTGACCCAGGACTAGTTCGCCTTACTGGTCTAGCAGGTCTAGGCCCTGGCCCACCTGATTCAGGGGTGCTCCAAAGCCCCCCGTCCGGCTGCTCCTACTTCTCACCCTTCTGAGGAGAATGCAGCCCCCGCTCATCCAGCGATCTCTTCTTCCAGCCCGCATGGAGTTGCAGACCCCCCTTGTCGTCCCAAAGAAGCTGAGCTAGATCCCCAATGAGCCCACATCAAAGATCTCCCTAGATCTCGACGGGCTCGATCTCTCTCCCCGGTGTATTCTCACCATGATTCAACACCGTCTCAATATTCTCCTCGTCCTGCACCTTCTGCTCTTCCTGACGAAGAGATCCACTGCTAGCTCCAAGAAATGCGTCAAGAGCTTGATGCCGCCAAGCAAGCCCATCCGCTTCAAAATAAAGCGGAGCAGGGCATCCCCTTCTCTAAGAAGATCATGGAGGAAGTGATTCCCTCCCACGTCAAGCTGCCTGCCATCGAGCCTTATCATGGCTCCTCCGACCCCGATGATCATCTCAGCAGCTTTCGATCAATAATAATGTTCCACAGGGCATCAGATGCGATCCTCTGTTGCGCCTTCCCTTCCACCCTCAAGGGATCTGCCCGAACTTGGTTCAATGCTTTGAGGCCAGGTTTCGTTGATTCATTTGACAAGCTAAGCCGCCTTTTCATCAGCCAGTTCGTCAGTAGCCGCCGCCACCGACGGAGATCCGACTCCCTCTCTAAGGTCAAGCAGAGAGAGGGGGAGTCCCTGAAGAAGTATCTCGGCCGTTTCAACACGGCCATGCTGGAGGTGGACCACCTTAATCATGAGGTGGCCATGTCCATCCTAGCAGGCGGAGTATTGAAGGAGAGCGACTTTTACCTGGCCTTGGAGGTTAGCTACCCTCCAAACCTCTCCGACATGATGGCCTTGGCAGACAAGTATGCTAGAGTCAAAGAGTCGTGGAGAGCCGCCCGAGCCAAGCTAACGAAGAAGGAGCCAAAGGGCTCAGATAAGCACCGACCTGCCCACCGGTCGAGCCCGCCTCGCCGCCAGAGGATTCCCCAGCCACCGCCAAGGAACCGCACTCGAAGCCCGCCTAGGAGGTTCCACCGGTTCACTCCGCTCACTACCCCAAGAGCGGAGATCCTCATGGAAATCGAGCGCCAACTCCCTCGACCTCTTCCTCTCAGAGGGAATGCGGCTCGGAGAGATCCCGCAAAGTATTGCCGCTACCATCGCGACCATGGCCACGACACTGAAGAGTGTTGGAAACTAAAGAATGAGATTGAAAGGCTTATCCAGCGGGGTAGACTGGATCGGTTCAGAGGAGCCCCCAAGCTAAGAAACGGGGTGATCGCCGGCCTAAGCCCTAGCAGCAACCTCCTCCTCCTCCAAATCCTCTGGTTGCTGGCCACATTAACGTGATTGAGGCGGTCAGTAGTCATTCAGGCGGGAGGGACGATGAAGAAGGTTCGGCGCCGAAGAAAGCATGACCTGATGAGATCTCTTTCTCCAATGGCGACTTCCAGGGGATACAGTTCCCGTACGATGATGTGCTAGTTGTATCTCTTAATTTGAACAACTATGATGTAAGCTGAATTCTAATTGATAGTGGAAGCTTCATCAATGTTTTGTACCTTGATGTGTTTGTGAAGATGAAGCTTCTCATGGAGAGTCTCCGAGCCATGGACTCCACCCTGATGGGGTTCACCAGTGATGTCATTATCTCGGAGGGGGTCGTCACCTTGACGGTCTGTGCGGGGACCTGGCCCCGCGTGGCCACTGTGTATGCAGATTTCCTGGTGACCAAGCTAGGTCGCCCTACAATGCAATCTTGGGAAGACCCGGCCTAATGTCTCTCATAGCTGCCATCTCCATCCCCCATCTTGTTATGAAGTTCCCTACCGAGCGAGGGATAGGTGTAGTTTGAGGAAGCCAAGCAATAGCTCAGCAGTATTTCGTCATCAGCCTACAATCCAGACTGCCCGAGGTCGATGGACTAGACGCTCAGGAGGATTTCACCGAGCAGCGAGGAGAACCAGCCGAAGAGCTAAAGGAGGTGCCACTGGATGAAGCTCGGCCTGACCGAACCATAAGGATCGGGTTGCTGTTGAAAGGGAAGCCCCGGCTAGAGCTGATCGACTTTCTTCGAAGGAATGCTGATGTCTTCGCCTGGTCAGCCTCAGATATGCCTGGGATTAGTCTAAACGTTCTTGTCCACCATCTTAATGTGGATGAGATATCTTGACCCATGAAGCAGAAGAAGAGGAGCTTCGCTCCTGACTGGCAGAGAGCGATTGAAGAGGAGGTGGACAAGCTCATCAAGGAAAACTTCATTCGAGAGGTAAATTATCCGAGCTGACTATCCAATGTTGTCATGGTGAAGAAGTCGAATGGCAAATGGCGAATCTGCATCGACTTCACCGATCTTAATAAAGCATGCCCAAATGACAGGTTCCCTCTCTCCCGGATCGACCAGCTCGTGGATGCCACTTCCGGTCATCAGATGCTGACCTTCATGGACGCATACTCAAGCTATAACCAAATTCGGATGGCATCCGAAGATGAAGAAAAGACCGCCTTCATAACTGACCGAGGTACCTATTGTTACCGAGTCATGCCTTTCGGTCTGAAGAATGTAGGCGCCACCTACCAAAGGCTGGTAAACAAAGTCTTCAAGGAGCAAATTAGTCGGAACATGGAGGTATACGTTGATGACATGCTGGTCAAAAGCAAGGAAGCTTCCTGATATGACTGATCCCAACGTCATATGACTGGTCCCAACGTCATCAGGCAGGTAACGGCAGTCAGTCATTCCCCACCTCCGGCACCCCCTCGGGGTCGGGGTGGGGTCATCATTTCTTAACCCCGGGGCCCCTACCGGCCTCGGGGTGAACGGTCATTTCCCCACCTCCGGCACCCCCTCGGGGTCGGGGTGGGGTCATCATTTCTTAACCCCGGGGCCCCTACCGGCCTCGGGGTGAACGGTCATTTCCCCACCTCCGGCACCCCCTCGGGGTCGGGGTGGGGTCATCATTTCTTAACCCCGGGGCCCCTACCGGCCTCGGGGTGAACGGTCATTTCCCCACCTCCGGCACCCCCTCGGGGTCGGGGTGGGGTCATCATTTCTTAACCCCGGGGCCCCTACCGGCCTCGGGGTGAACGGTCATTTCCCCACCTCCGGCACCCCCTCGGGGTCGGGGTGGGGTCATCGTTAACCCCGGGGCCCCTACCGGCCTCGGGGTGAACGGTCATTTCCCCACCTCCGGCACCCCCTCGGGGTCGGGGTGGGGTCATCATTTCTTAACCCCGGGGCCCCTACCGGCCTCGGGGTGAACGGTCATTTCCCCACCTCCGGCACCCCCTCGGGGTCGGGGTGGGGTCATCATTTTAACCCCGGGGCCCCTACCGGCCTCGGGGTGAACGGTCATTTCCCCACCTCCGGCACCCCCTCGGGGTCGGGGTGGGGTCATCATTTCTTAACCCCGGGGCCCCTACCGGCCTCGGGGTGAACGGTCATTTCCCCACCTCCGGCACCCCCTCGGGGTCGGGGTGGGGTCATCATTTCTTAACCCCGGGGCCCCTACCGGCCTCGGGGTGAACGGTCATTTCCCCACCTCCGGCACCCCCTCGGGGTCGGGGTGGGGTCATCATTTTAACCCCGGGGCCCCTACCAGCCTCGGGCGGCCCCACCTCCGGCACCCTCGGGTCGGGACTGGCCTCAGGTGCATGGTCGACATGCTATTCAACCGCCAAGAAAACAGCAACTGTCAGCATGCACGGTGCTCACGCATGATCTTCGGCACATGGCTGTGCCTTGCCGTAGTACCATTTCGTACTCCTGTAAAATGTGCCCCGGTACGGAGGGTCATGTCTCATAACGATGTTTGGCGCATTGCACGCCTCTGTGCGCCACCACGCCTTACTAGGATGTACGACTCGCCGCCTCTAGCAATAGGAGCCCAGCCACGTCCATCAAGACAGTACAAGAAAGGTCTTCCGAAGCTGCACGTCACGGTATTCAGACAGGTATAAAAGAGACATATTCAGGCTGTAAGGGATCCGAACTCTCTCTGAGCTTTCTCCTTTTGATCAAAACCCTAACTGCCCCAGCTTCTCTTCGCGGGGGGTGGTTCCTTGTCTGAACCCAAGCCACTAACTTGATCGTCGGAGGGTCCCCACCGGTGCTACCGGTCCCCGGGGACTTTTCTTGCAGGATTTCCCGGAGCGAGACATCCGTCTTCCCCGACGTTCGAAGGCGGTGACTTGGCGTCATCAGATTGGCGCGCCAGGAGGGGGGGAGTGTAAGAGAGACTTCGAACCAGCGGCTTTCTTCGAGACCTTAAAGCCATGGTGACAACTCGAATGAAGGGAGCTTCAGCCGGTCGCGCTGGGAGGCAGCGCTGCGGGGCTGGTCCACCCGCGGAGGCCCCCCCAGCTCTCGTATCTTGTTTCCCAGAGCCTCCGAACCTCCAGGAGGCAGGGCCTTCTGCTCCGCAGAATGGCGCCCCTGCATCCGCTCCACAGCCACTTCAAGAAGATCGATTCGCTGACCTGGCCACCCAGGTCCAGTCGCTGGCAGCGGCGGTCAAAAGCATGCAGCAGCAGCAACAAGTAGCCTTGCGACAGCCGGAGCCGAGCCCATCTGTCCCAGGGGCGGTGCAGCCCAGTCAGCACTCCTCCCGCCGGAGGTCGCCCGTTCCTGCAGATCATCACCGCCGATCTCCAGCCAAGCCGCATCGCCGCGAGGCGTCCAAAAGGCCCCGGTCTCCTTCTCGCCACGCCAGCATCTCTCCTAAGCGACGGCACGGAAAGGAGGCGGAGCGCGCGCGCCGACATCGTCGCCTCCGCTCTTCTTCTGAGTCTTCAGGGGAGGGTTCCGTTGATGGCCGGATGCCTCGCCGAGCTGAGCGGCGACTCGAGGAGTGTAATCAGAAGTTGGAAGAACTTAGCCGTCGAATCACCCACCTGCCGGAGACTGATTACGACAGTCGGCCTCCCCTGTCCCGCCGCATCATGGAGGAGCCAATCTCTACCCGGTTCCGCCTTCCTCAGCTGGACCCTTATGACGGGACTACGGACCCCCTGGACCATTTGGAAAGTTACAAGGTGCTCATGCAGGTTCAGGGGGCCACAGACTCCCTTATGTGTGTGGCCTTCCCTGCTACTCTGAAAAAAGCTGCCCGGGCCTGGTACTCTCGCCT
The DNA here is from genome assembly GCA_900491605.1 of Calamus simplicifolius. Lineage (NCBI taxonomy): Eukaryota > Viridiplantae > Streptophyta > Magnoliopsida > Arecales > Arecaceae > Calamus > Calamus simplicifolius. The sequence continues at coordinate 394,997 of UESW01004671.1, read as the reverse complement.
GCCGCCACGGAGCATCGACTCCTTTCGCCAGTTGGAGAGGGCTTTCCTGGCCCACTTTGACGCCTGCCGGAAGATCCCGAGGGTGGCGGACAGTCTATTTGCTGTCCAGCAGAAGAATGGCGAGTCCCTGCGAGACTACGTCGCCCGGTTTAAGGAGGCCGCCCTGGAGGTATATAACTTGGAGGACTCAGTGGCTACCTTGGCTCTGAAGCGAGGGCTCCGCCCTTCCCGTTTCGCGTATTCTCTTGACAAGAAGCCACCGGGTTCCTACTCCGAACTCCTGATCCGCGCCCAGAAATACATCCGGGCAGATGAAGCTGACTTTTCTCGGCGTGAGGCCGGCGGGAACGTACCCCGGAAGCCAGCCCAGCCAGAACCTGCGGAAGCCCGCCCCAGGAGGCCCGAGCCTCCTCGTCGACCAGACAACCGCCCTCGACCTCCTGCACCAAGAGACGGGCCGTATACTCCGTTGCTTGCTCCCATATCCCAGATCCTGCTCGAGATCGAAGGGGAGCCTTACCTGCAACGTCCTCCTCCCATCAACCCGAAGATCCCCCGGAACAAGAGCCTCTACTGCCGCTACCACCGGGACCATGGCCACAACACCGACGACTGCCGGCAGCTGAAGAAAGCCATTGAAGATCTCATTCAACAGGGCCACCTGAGGAAGTTCGTCCAAAGGAACAACCCAGGAGCTCCCGGCCCATCAGCGCCTGCACCGCCGATGATTGATAACGCCCCGACGGAGAAGACGGTAGCGATGATCTCCTGGGGGGCAGGGGGCCCGCCGAAGAGACCGAGGGGGGAGGGGGGAGCGGAGGCTATAATTCCTTTTTTCGAAGAGGGCCTAGAGGGGGTTGTAAACAAAGATGATGATAGCGTCGTCGTATCCATGACGATCGCTAAGCACCCTGTAAAACGAATCCTGGTCGACAGTGGAAGTTCAGTAGATGTTTTAAACTACGACGCCTTTATTCGCATGAACCTGTCGCATGATTTACTTCAACCTGTCGTCACGCCTTTGATGGGATTCACGGGGGATTCTGTGAGGGTCGAGGGGGAGATTACTCTTCCTGTGACAGCCGGAATGGCTCCGTGCCAGAGCACTGTCCTTATAAAGTTTTTGGTGGTCCGTGTGCCCCTGGCGTACAATGCGATTCTTGGGAGGCCCGGGCTCAACCTCTTGGATGCCGTCATTTCCACCAAGCGACTCCTAGTGAGGTTCCCAACCACCAGCGGGATCGGCGAGATGCGAGGAGAGCGGACCTGCCGGCGCTATGCTATCACTTGGCCCCCAGTCCCCAGGGGGCAGTGCTTGCACCACCGTCGACATCGACATCGGAAACTCTTGACCCACGGGACTTGGAGAGGAGGGGGGAACCGGCCGAGCGGCTGCTTACCTTCCCCCTCGGGGAGGACCCCGCGCAGACGGTTCGAGTCGGAGCTTCGCTTCCTGACGAAGCCCGTGACCAGCTCCTAACCTTTCTACGGGCCAACGCCGACGTCTTCGCGTGGTCAGCATCTGACATGCCCGGGATCCCGGAGGAGGTGATTACACACCAGCTCAACATCCGACCAGAGTGCCGGCCCATCAGGCAGAAGAAAAGGAGTTTTGCTCCGGACCGGCAGAAGGCTGTCGACGAGGAGGTGCGGAAGCTGTTGGCGGCTGGCCACATTCGTGAGGTGCGCTACCCCGACTGGTTGGCGAATGTCGTGATGGTTCGGAAGGCCAGTGGGAGCTGGAGGATGTGTGTGGACTTCACCGACCTCAACAAGGCGTGCCCCAAGGACAGCTTTCCGCTCCCCCGAATCGACCAGCTGGTGGACGCCACTTCCGGGCACGGGACGCTCAGTTTCATGGATGCGTTCTCGGGGTACAATCAAATCAAGATGAGCTCAGTAGACGAGGAGGCAACCTCCTTTGTCACGGAGAAGGGGATCTACTGTTACAGAGTGATGCCTTTCGGGCTGAAAAACGCCGGGGCCACTTATCAAAGGTTGATGAACAAGGTTTTCGAGAATCAGCTGGGGCGCAATATGGAGGTCTATGTGGATGACATGCTGACTAAAAGCACCAGCGCAGGAGACCATGTGACCGATCTCGGGGAGACTTCTGCGCACCTGAAGCTCAACCGCGCCTTTGGATCAAGCCCCCCGTGGCAGCGAGTGTGGCTAACAACAAAAGGGTCTGGCAGCCACTCAGTAAGTGTACCATCTGGCTGTACTCTCAACTTCAAAGCCCTGCACCAGCCAGGCATAAGCCCAGTGTACCACTGGCAGAGCGGTGTACCACCGGCTCTCAGCCCGGCACTTCGTCGGCACTCAAAGCCCTGCACCAGCCAGGCGCCCAGCCACTGGCAGAGCGGTCCGGCTGCCCGGCACTGCCGTCGGCACTCAAAGCGCCTTGGCACCAGCCAGGCACCCAAGTGTACCACTGGCAGAGCGGTGTACCACCGGCTCTCAACAACAAAAGCCCGGCACTCACTCAAAGCCCTGCACCAGCCAGGCATAAGCCCAGTGTACCACTGGCAGAGCGGCCACCGGCTCTCAACAACAAAAGCCCGGCACTCACTCAAAGCCCTGCACCAGCCAGGCATAAGCCCAGTGTACCACTGGCAGAGCGGTGTACCACCGGCTCTCAACAACAAAAGCCCGGCACTCCGTCGGCACTCAAAGCCCTGCACCAGCCAGGCATAAGCCCAGTGTACCACTGGCAGAGCACCACCGAGCGGTGTACCACCGGCGCCCGGCACTTCAAAGCCCTGCACCAGCCAGGCATAAGCCCAGTGTACCACTGGCAGAGCGGTGTACCACCGGCTCTCAACAACAAAAGCCCGGCACTCCGTCGGCACTCAAAGCCCTGCACCAGCCAGGCATAAGCCCAGTGTACCACTGGCAGAGCGGTGTACCACCGGCTCTCAACAACAAAAGCCCGGCACTTCGTCGGCACTCAAAGCCCTGCACCAGCCAGGCATAAGCCCAGTGTACCACTGGCAGAGCGGTGTACCACCGGCTCTCAACAACAAAAGCCCGGCACTTCGTCGGCACTCAAAGCCCTGCACCAGCCAGGCATAAGCCCAGTGTACCACTGGCAGAGCGGTGTACCACCGGCTCTCAACAACAAAAGCCCGGCACTTCGTCGGCACTCAAAGCCCTGCACCAGCCAGGCATAAGCCCAGTGTACCACTGGCAGAGCGGTGTACCACCGGCTCTCAACAACAAAAGCCCGGCACTTCGTCGGCACTCAAAGCCCTGCACCAGCCAGGCATAAGCCCAGTGTACCACTGGCAGAGCGGTGTACCACCGGCTCTCAACAACAAAAGCCCGGCACTTCGTCGGCACTCAAAGCCCTGCACCAGCCAGGCATAAGCCCAGTGTACCACTGGCAGAGCGGTGTACCACCGGCTCTCAACAACAAAAGCCCGGCACTTCGTCGGCACTCAAAGCCCTGCACCAGCCAGGCATAAGCCCAGTGTACCACTGGCAGAGCGGTGTACCACCGGCTCTCAACAACAAAAGCCCGGCACTTCGTCGGCACTCAAAGCCCTGCACCAGCCAGGCATAAGCCCAGTGTACCACTGGCAGAGCGGTGTACCACCGGCTCTCAACAACAAAAGCCCGGCACTTCGTCGGCACTCAAAGCCCTGCACCAGCCAGGCATAAGCCCAGTGTACCACTGGCAGAGCGGTGTACCACCGGCTCTCAACAACAAAAGCCCGGCACTTCGTCGGCACTCAAAGCCCTGCACCAGCCAGGCATAAGCCCAGTGTACCACTGGCAGAGCGGTGTACCACCGGCTCTCAACAACAAAAGCCCGGCACTTCGTCGGCACTCAAAGCCCTGCACCAGCCAGGCATAAGCCCAGTGTACCACTGGCAGAGCGGTGTACCACCGGCTCTCAACAACAAAAGCCCGGCACTTCGTCGGCACTCAAAGCCCTGCACCAGCCAGGCATAAGCCCAGTGTACCCTGGCTACCTTGTCAAGGGTTCTTCGCAGTCAGGACCCCGCACTCTACCGGTCAGGTCAAAGCCAAGTCCCGCGGGCATCAAGCCGCGCGCCAGACCAACGCCAGGTTCGATGCTTGATCAAGCGTCACGCCTGTGGCCCCAAGGGCGCCTACCGGCCTAGTCTCCGGTCAGCGGTGCCCCAGCTCCCAAGATTCAACCCACCTAACTTTAACTAGCGGTTCATGTAATTAAGGCGGAACGGCGTGGGTAGGAAGGTGTTCCCTAGAATCGACGGGACGAACGGACTCGTGTGGCACATGTCAAACAGCAAAGTCAATAACAGTGCAAAGTCGTCGAGAAAGGTACTTTCATTAATAGAAGGGGATTACAAAACCCCGACATAGTCGGGCTTACAAAAAAAAAAAAAAAAAAAAAGCAGCAGCAAGTAACGGGTGCGAGTTCAGGGCTCCGCCGGTGCGGGTTCGTCATCGGAAGGGGACGGGTCCGACGATGGCTCTGGCTCAACCTCCAGGGCGCGAGGGAAATCTAGGTCCTTGGCCACTTTTTCTTTGGCATACTGGAATCCGTCGAGGAACGCGGCGGCCGAAGCTTCGGCTAGGTCGTCTGTGTAACGCTCAGACGACCTGTACTCTTCGACAAGCCTAGCAGCTCGAGTTTTTTCTGCGGCTAAGGCTTCCGCCGCGTCCCTCTCGGTTTCTCTGGCGCGACCTAACTCCTCCTTATGCCGGCCAGCCTCTTCTTTTGCCGCTTCGGCCTCTGCTCTCGCCGCTCTAGCCTCCTCCGACGCCGCTCCCGCCCGTTCCTCTGCCTCCCGAAGAGCCTCGGTTAGCTCCGAGATGTGCATGTCTCCTCGCCATAACCGCGCTCTCGGATCCATCATCTGGGAGATCGCCGCGCGCGCGCGGTTGGCCTCGATCTCCGCTTTGCCCTCGGCGGCTCTTACCTCGCTGGCGCAGGACTCTTTGATCTCCCCCAGTGCCTTCTCTGCTGCCTCTGCGCGATCCTGCATCTCCCGGAGAAGGTTCTTCTCCCCGCGGATCACTTCCCTAGCGGCCTTTAGGGAATGCACAATCTGCGCGCACAAGCCTCAAGTCAGCAAAATATGTATACATGAACAATAAGATAAAGGGCAAAAAGGTCGCCTACCCTGAACGCAGCGGCATAAGATTCCCTGAAAAATTCGCCTGTCTTCTGACGACCGAGGCCTTCGGTGATCCTAGGTCCAGAACCGAGCCCAGGACCCGCTCGGCCAAATAGCCATCACCCAGGAAGTCCAGGGGCGACCTGGATGCGTCCCCACTTCCCTCTGCCGCCTCTGACCTCCCCGGCCCTGTGGGCGGGTCGCCCCTAACCGGCCCCTCGGGGGCTGGACTGGTGGGACCGGATGGCCCCTCACCCCAGTCCCGGCTGGCACCAAATGAAGTCGCTCCCTCGGGAGCCGGGAGCCCTCCGGTCGGCACGGGCTCCCCCGCCACCGACTCTGCAGCGGTACCTCCCGCTGCGGCTCCAGCCTCCGGTGGAGTGTCGGCCGTGAGGTCGACCTCCGCGGGGACAGGGATGTGTTGCGGAATCCCGGGAGGGGAGGTCCTCGCTGGGGAGGAGGCCCTCGCGGAGGAGGAGGAGCCCGGATCACCAAGCGCTTCGGGGCCGGGGCTTGCTGCCCCCCGGATGATCCTTCCCGACCCCTTTCTTGATGACCTTTAACAATTTCGCCCTCGGAACCTTCATTGCTGCACAATGCAAGTCAAGTTTTCAGCAAAAAAAAAAAAAAAAAAAAAAAAAAAAAAAAAAGAAAAGAAAAGAGAGGGGGATTTTTAGCTAAGTGCGAAGAGGACTTACCCCGATGGGAGACTAGGCCCGCCAACTCGAAGTTCTCCTCCCCTAGCAGTAGGGTGTACCGGGGAATCTCGGCAGTCAGCAAGGCCCCCATCGCTTCCCGGTCCCCAGGCTGGACGGTCGCGACATTCCCTCGGAGGTCGGGGTTCCCCCACCGGGGCCGGACTTGATCGATATTAGCAAAGAAGAAACGGGGTTTCCACCCCTTAATCGATGAAGGCAAAAGGAGTTTGATGACCCTATTGGGTCGGGGCTGAAACACCCACCACCCCTTCTGGGCCCGAAGAGAATAAAAGTTACGGAACAAACTAACCCTAGGGGTAATACCTAGGCGATGACAAAGGATAACGAAGGCGCTAATTACCCGACAGGAGTTCGGGACTAGCTGGGAGGGGTTAAGGAATAGAAGTCAAGGAGCGTGATAAAGAAAGGGTGGAAAGGAGGACGGAGGCCTACCTGTAGGCAGACCTCGTAAAAAGCTACGCGACCGGGTCGGGAGGAGATAACCCGGTCGTCAGGGGTCGGAAGAAATAATTTGATCTCCTGAGGGATCCGATAACGGGCCCGGATCCTTTCCAGATCCGACCGTGTCATCGAGGAGGCTACCCCCCCTGGGGATTCCTCCACCCTCGAGGAGGTCCCGACCCCCGGCCGACGACCCCTCAACGAGGCTCCACCGGCAGCTCCACCGGCGGCTCCGCCGGCGGCCTGCCGCCGGGCCAAAGGAATGTGGTCCTCTGAATCAGAGGACCATTCGATGGAGGAGAAGGAGAAGGGGTTTGGGGCCCCAGAGGGAGGACGGTCCTCAGAACCGTCCTCCGATGTCCAAGAGGGTAGACTCATGAAAAAAGAAGAATCAAGATGAAAGAAGCTGACCTGGAGAAACAAGAAATCGGACGCGAGCTTGCAGGTTGCAGGAGCACTAGAACAGGCAGAGAGGAAGACGATGATGGGGTGGTATGGTGCCAGTTCCTTCCCCCTCGCCTGGCTTTGTGGGGTTTTCAAAACATCCCGCCATGTCCCGTCGGCCACGCGGCCCTTCACCATACGCTGGCTCGCCTCGAGGAATGCCCCAGCGCGCGGCGCGATACGCCCCCGACCGATGGTGGGGCCCCCGTTGATATCGCCGTAATGGGAAGAAATCATTACGCACCTTTCCGCGCGGACTTCGAAGAGTTGATCCTCACTTTCGAGGACGATCGTGGCTGGCGTGATACGGAAGGCCGTCTCTTTGCATCCCCCGTACCGTCCGCATAAGGAACAAGGCTAGGGATCAGCCACGTGGAGAACGCCCCTTGGGCCTCAGCGGTGGGACCCGCTTCGCCCCAGGGGCGAGGGGGCATCTGATATGACTGATCCCAACGTCATCGGCAGGGTAACGGCAGTCAGTCATTCCCCACCTCCGGCACCCCCTCGGGGTCGGGGTGGGGTCATCAAACCCCGGGGCCCCTACCGGCCTCGGGGTCGGTCATTTCCCCACCTCCGGCACCCCCTCGGGGTCGGGGTGGGGTCATCATTTCCTAACCCCGGGGCCCCTACCGGCCTCGGGGTGAACGGTCATTTCCCCACCTCCGGCACCCCCTCGGGGTCGGGGGGGTCATCATTTCTTAACCCCGGGGCCCCTACCGGCCTCGGGGTGAACGGTCATTTCCCCACCTCCGGCACCCCCTCGGGGTCGGGGTGGGGTCATCATTTCTTAACCCCGGGGCCCCTACCGGCCTCGGGGTGAACGGTCATTTCCCCACCTCCGGCACCCCCTCGGGGTCGGGGTGGGGTCATCGTTAACCCCGGGGCCCCTACCGGCCTCGGGGTGAACGGTCATTTCCCCACCTCCGGCACCCCCTCGGGGTCGGGGTGGGGTCATCATTTCTTAACCCCGGGGCCCCTACCGGCCTCGGGGTGAACGGTCATTTCCCCACCTCCGGCACCCCCTCGGGGTCGGGGTGGGGTCATCATTTCCTAACCCCGGGGCCCCTACCGCCTCGGGGTGAACGGTCATTTCCCCACCTCCGGCACCCCCTCGGGGTCGGGGTGGGGTCATCATTTCTTAACCCCGGGGCCCCTACCGGCCTCGGGGTCATTTCCCCACCTCCGGCACCCCCTCGGGGTCGGGGTGGGGTCATCGTTTCCTAACCCCGGGGCCCCTACCGGCCTCGGGGTCATTTCCCCACCTCCGGCACCCCCTCGGGGTCGGGGTGGGGTCATCGTTCTTAACCCCGGGGCCCCTACCAGCCTCGGCGGTAATTTCCCCACCTCGGCACCCAGGGTCGGGTGGGGTCCCTACTGGCTTCAGGTGCATGGTCGACACGCTATTCAACCGCCAAGAAAACAGCAACTGTCAGCATGCACGGTGCTCACGCATGATCTTCGGCACATGGCTGTGCCTTGCCGTAGTACCATTTAGTACTCCTGTAAAGTGCCCCGGTACGGAGGGTCATGCCTCATAACGATGTTTGGCGCGTTGCACGCCTCTGTGCGCCACCACCTTACTAGGATGTACGACTCGCCGCCTCTAGCAATAGGAGCCCACCTACGTCCATCAAGACAGTACAAGAAAGGTCTTCCGAAGCTGCACGTCACGGTATTCAGACAGGTATAAAAGAGACATATTCAGCTGTAAGGGATCCGAACTGACTCTGAGCTTTCTCCTTTTGATCAAAACCCTAACTGCCCCAGCTTCTCTTCGCGGGGGGTGGTTCCTTGTCTGAACCCAAGCCACTAACTTGATCGTCGGAGGGTCCCCACCGGTGCTACCGGTCCCCGGGGACTTTTCTTGCAGGATTTCCCGGAGCGAGACATCCGTCGCCCCCGACGTTCGAAGGCGGTGACTTGGCGTCATCACTTCCCATCATATCGAAGACCTCTCAGAGAGCTTCGCGACACTCCGAAAGTATCAGATGAAGCTCAATCTGACAAAGTGTGCTTTCGGCGTCACCTCGGGAAAGTTTCTGGGCTTTATGGTTTCTCAACGAGGCATCGAAGCCAACTCGCAGAAGATTCAAGCCCTTCATTAAATGGTGCCCTCGACATCTATCAAAGAAGTCTAGCGCCTAACCAGGAGGATTGCAGCCCTCAACTGCTTCATGGCTTGGTCGACCGAGAGGAGCCTCCCTTTCTTCAAAGCTCTCCGATCCGCCAAGAACTTTCAATGGACTCCTGAATGCCAAAAATCATTTGAAGACCTCAAGAAGTATCTCGGCTCACCGCCTCTCCTTGGTAGCCAAATCTGGGAGAGATGCTATTTTTGTACGTGGCAGTTTTAGAAGGCACAATTAGCTCGGTCTTGGTCAGAGAAGAGAAGAAGACCCAAAAGCCGATCTACTATATCAGCAAACTGCTTCGGGATGCCAAGACGAGGTACACCCAAATTAAGAAGCTAGTGTTGGCCCTGATAACATCGGTTCGGAGGTTGCGACCGTATTTTCAGGCACATTCTATAACAGTCCTCACCGACCAGCCCATCAAGACGGTGGTCCACCGCCCCGAGACATCAGGTAGAATGGCAAAGTGGGCCGTTGAAATGAGCAAGCATGATATCCGATATCAGCCTCGTCTTGCCATCAAAGAGCAGGTTCTAGCTGACTTCCTCCTTGAATGCACTATCCCAGAAGATGGCTTTGCTCCGGACTCCTCCGAGCATCCAAGGTCGAGTGCCCTGTGATTGCTTCATGTCGACGGATCCTCCAATGCCAATGGCTCCGGTGCTAGTTTAGTCCTCACCAGCCCAGAGGGGGCGACCTTCAAGTATGGCGTTAGATTCTCCTTCTCAGCCTCCAACAACGAGGCCGAATATGAAGCTCTGCTCGCCGGACTCTGAATCGCCCGTGATCTAAAAGTGAAGAAGCTAAATGCCTTCATTGACTCTTAGCTGGTATTTGGTCACATGCGGGGCGAGTTTGAAGCCTGAGAGCCAAACATGATTCGGTATCTCCAAGAGGTGCGGAACCTACTCTCTCACTTCTCTGAATTTGAAGTTATCCAGATCCCCAGATCCGAAAATGCTCGTGCCGACCTATTATCCCGACTAGCAACTGCGGAGTCGATTGACTCCGAGCAGAAGTTCCCTTTGGAAATCCTGGAAAGGCCTAGCATCGCGGAGGCAGACCGAGTGATGCAGATTGAGGTCGAACCATCTTGGTTCGACCCTATATTAAAGTATCTTAAAGAAGGGTCGCTCCCAGCCGGCCGCAGGAAGCAAGGAAGCTGAGACTGCAAGCTACCCACTATGTGCTGATCGACGACCAGCTCTATAAGCGGTCCTTTTCCATGCTGCTGCTCAGATGCCTCCACCCGTCTGAAGCTGATTATGCTCTTCGGGAGGTGCATGAAGGAATTTGCGACAATCATCTAGGAAGTCGATCTCTATGCCATAAGGTGCTTCGCCAGGGATATTACTGGCCAACCATGCAAAAGGATGCCGATAATCTCGTCCGAATCTGTGACCCATGCTAGAGGCACTCCAACATCCAGAGGCTCCCCTCTGCCAGTCTGGTCCCTATTTCCTCCGCTTGACCCTTTGCTAAGTGAGTGATGGACATTCTCGGCCCTTTTCCCCTCGCCACTGGACAGAGGAAGTTCTTATTCGTCGCCATTGATTACTTCACTAAGTGGGTCGAGGCTGAAGCAGTTGCCCAAATAACCGAAACTTGGGCCAGGGATTTCGTGTGAAAATCCATCATTTGTTGTTTTGGTCTCCCGCATACCATCATCACTGACAATGGCAAGCAATTTGATAATCCCAAATTCTGGGAGTTTTGCGAGGATCATGGCATTAGTCATCGCCTCACCTCAGTAGGGCATCCGCAAGTTAATGGAGAAGCCGAGGTAACAAACCGGACCCTACTTCAAGGGATTAAAGCCCGGCTCGCCAGAGCCCGAGGCAGATGGGCGGATGAGCTTCATTATGTTCTATGGGCCTACCGCACCACCCAGAGAATCCCCACGGCGAGACCCCATTCCGGATGGCCTTTGGCACGGAAGCCGTCATCCCTGTGGAGATAGGCCTTCCCTCTCCGTGAGTGGAAAGCTACTCAGAAGAGGCTAACGACGAGTAGTTCCGCACCAATCTCGACTTGGTGGAAGAGATCAGGGAAAAAGCTTGAATTAGAATGGCCGCGTACCAGCAAAGAGTGGTCCGCTATCATGCCTCCAGAGTCAAGGGTAAATCCTTCTCGCTTGACGACCTTGTCCTCCAGAAAACATCCGTCTCCAAACCGCTAGAGCAAGGAAAGCTCTCGCCAAACTGGGAAGGCCCCTACCAAGTAGCGGAAGTCATTGGACCTGGCACCTACAAGCTCCAGGATCTAAGAAGGAAATCCATTCCTCGAACGTGGAACTCGGACAATCTCCGCATATACTATCAGTAGGGTATGCCTCTTTGACCTGCCCCGTTTATAACTTTGGCATAGTATTCCTGTTATCTACGACATGGTCACTTCTTTGGAAAAACTATGATGAGAAATGGATACCTCTAGCTCACTCTCGGCACAACCGAGATATTTCTCCAAGCTTTCAATTGAATCTCCAAACCTCGGCTAGGTCAAGTCCTACTTTATAAAGACTCGGTATGGCCGAGCGCCCCTAGTATGATTAAGAGCCGAACAATCTTCAAAATTTAGTTCGGATTCGGGCAGCTTATAAGCCCCGACCGAACCAAACATTCTCCTAAACTTAGCTCGGATTCGGGCCGCTTACAAGCCCCGGCCGACCTAAGCGATCTCCAAAGCTTTGTTCGGATTCGGGTCGCTTACAAGCCCCGGCCGACCTAAACGTTCTCCAAAACTTAGCTCAGATTCGGGCCGCTTACAAGCCTCGGCCAACCTAAGCAATCTCCAAAGCTTCGTTCGGATTTGGGCCGCTTACAAGCCCTGGCTGACCTAAACGTTCTCCAAAACTTAGCTCAGATTCGGGCCGCTTACAAGCCTCGGCCGACCTATGCGATCTTCAAAGCTTCATTTGGACTCGGGCCGCTTACAAGCCCCGGCCGACCTAAATGTTCTCCTAAACTTAGCTCGGATTCGGGCTGCTTACAAGCCCCGGCCAACCTAAGCGATCTCCAAAGCTTCGTTCGGATTCGGGCCGCTTACAAGCCCCAGCCGACCTAAACGTTCTCCAAAACTTAGCTCGGATTTGGGCCGCTTACAAGCCCCAGCCGACCTAAATGTTCTCCAAAACTTAGCTCGGATTCGGGCCGCTTACAAGCCTCAGCCGACCTAAGCAATCTCCAAAGCTTAGCTCGGATTCGGGCTGCTTACAAGCCCCGGCCGACCTAAATGCTCTCCTAAGATTTGTTCGGACACGGGCCATTTACAAGCCCCGGCCGACCTGTCGATCTCCAAAATGCAGAACATTGTTCGATGGAGACAAACATCTTGGGGATGGCAGTGAAAATAGAAGTTGCAAAAACCTCCCTTATTTATCATAAAGGAAACAACAAAGAGGAAAAGAAAAGATAAAAAGAACCCTCACAGGGGCTTATCGTTTTTTCCAGGAGCCACCGAGCCCTCCTCACACCGAGCCAACTTGGCGACCAATTGACGAAGGGACGCTATTTCCCCTTCCTGCCGGCTGATAACACGGTGAAGGAGCTCGACCTCCCTCGATGAAACGGCCAAATATCGCTTGGTCATTCTTTGAAGCTGCTCATGGCTCGCGAACGCCAACGCCAGAACCACTCCATCAATAGTCACTACAATGCGACTCCCCCAGGAGTCCCTGCGGCCATTAGCACCACCGTTCGGCCCTTGAGTCGATCGCCTTTTGCCGCTGGAGGCCATATCCATGCTCAAGAGTCGTTGGGAGACTAGCTGAAAGGATGATCGGCACATGCATCCCTCTCATCCATATTTAAACCACTCATGGCGAGTATTTCAATCACTCGAGTCATTAATCTCGACCCGTGGAAACTCACCACGTGTCATCGCCTCAGTAGGCGCTTGCGGGAGACAAGGGGTCGCGCCCCCTCATTGGGAAGGATCGGGAGGCATTGATGAGGTGCATGGGGAACTCCTCCTTTTTCTAGGGACCAGGCTCCCTCCAGTTTGCCAAACCCTTCTGAAATAAATGTCCTCGAGAACCTGCCAGACTCCTTCGAATTGGGCATCCTTGAAAAGATGCAAAAAAAAAAATGCGTCAGCAATCAGCGCTAGCTCGCCTCCCTTGAGGATAACCAAGTCATAAACTTCGGATGCCCCCATCCGTCGCTCGGATAACCCTCATCCTCTTTGGCAGCCTGCACTAGAATCTACATTTGCTGCAAGAGCTAAACAAAATATCATACCTCGGCAACAACCGAGTGATATCCTTCATACCTCAGCAACAACCGAGTGATATCCTTTATACCTCGGCAATAACCGAGTGATATCCTAAAGCTTCGGCTTAGTCGAGTAATCTCTCCATCGCTCTGACGCGGCTAAGGCGTCCTATTATAGCTCGACGGAGGCAAACGACCTCCCATTACTCAACAGCAAAGGCATGTCACGAACTATCTTTCCCTGCCGAAATACCTGCCTCTATAAACAAGATCATGCCTACCTCATGAGTCCATAGGATCGTCCAGGTCCCTCTTTAACTCAATCATGGATATATGCTATCTCCGCTGAGGACCGGACACTGGCCTTAGCAAGAACTAAGCCGCGATAGTGCTGCCAAAATATGCTACAGCATAAAAAGCGTAATATGGGAGTAACAACTCTCAGCACAGAAGAGGCAGAGACTAAAGAAAGAAGGAATGAAAACTTTCTTTATTTCCTCATCAAAAAAAAAGTTACAACCTCCTACGAGGAGTTACAAGTGCATCAAAGCACAGAAAATAAAAATGAGTACATAGCTCGGCCGAACTGCTTCAGTCAGTTTCGGTTAATAATGACATTTCGGCGTCTGACCCAAGAAATCAGACAAATCAGACAGCTCGCCCCGAACCGCCGACTAAGGCCGATCCAGCACTCCATGGGTCCTCTGGATGAATTAAGGGATCCAAAAAGAGACGCAGACCCATGGACGCTGATGCTGAGGAAGCTTCCCCCTGGGTGAAATGCTGGGTTGCAGGTCGTCGCCCGATTGAGAGAGCTAGGGGACCATCAGCCCCACGCTGCTCTCAACTCCCTCTCCACGTCGCAAAGGATTCTCATCAGAGAAGTGCCGAGAATCCAGCCCAAGGGAGAAGGGAGTCCATGCGGCTACGGGGGTTCCTGTGCACTTCCTACCTTGTGACCCCCGCAGCCAAACCATAAAGGACACACAGGAAGCGCATATGTGCACTCTCCATGTGATCTCTTTGGACCTCCTGTGCACTCTCCATATGATCTCCGAAACTCCTCCCTTGAGGACGAGCCGCTCTTCAGCGACTCCTTCATCACCCCAGCTATCCGGGGGAAGATGACTTGCAAAAGGAAAACTCAATCCCTCTGCTCTAAGCCTCAAGGATATAGGCATCATGAAAACTTTCACAGTTTGTAGAGAAGAAAACTTTGGGGATGGCCTAACACGGCCCCTTCCTCCCCTTCTTATAGGCGAAATAAACAGGGAGCAGATATTAAAGCAGAAAGCCCCGAGATTCAAAATGCCCAATCCATGCTGCCACGTGGCCTCCGAGGATGAAAAGAGCGCCCTTCTATGCGCGCCAAACGCATCTCTCAGTCCATGACATACGCCAGAGGATCTCCTCTGATCCCGGATCATGGGTCATAAATGCAAAAAATCGCCCACTGATCTTAAAAATACGGGCGGACCTGGGAAATTGCCTGGTGAAAATGATACCCCCAATGGCAAACGAGCGCCTGCGTTGTACGTTGAAACGACCTGCATTGGGAAAGATCGATGAGATAAATGCTCCTAGAAAGTACCGAGGCAACCTTTTGCTGGCTACAAAGCCGTATTATCTATTTTGGCAAAACGAAGGTCGAGTTGCCTTGAAAAAGACAAGGAACTGACAGAGTAATAAAGAGGCGGAAAGGCCAAGTACTCCTCGATAAAGGTGTTTCAATATTCCCCGCTTCGGCCCAACTACTGTTGTATCCGGGCATGAACCTGGACATCGCCTTGTGCTTCCATCCAAGGCCCAGCCGCTTTCATACTTCGGAACAAACCGAAGTATCCCTTTTCAGTCTAGCATGACTGAGTGTTATCCTACACTCCTATCCGGACTGAGATAGCTGCCTTTATCTCAACGATGACGAAACACTCTTTATACATGACTGAGATAGATGCCTTAAACCTTACCGAGGTGGCCAAAAATCCCCCAAGAGAGTGGCTCACTTATAAGAATTGCACGGTGAAAGCAAGCGTTTCAAAAACAGCAAGCACAAAAGCTACGAAAACTTTTCTCTTCATTCATCATAGAAAGGGCGACAGAAAAGGAAAATACATCGGCCCTCACAGGGGCTTGTCATTTTCTTCAGGAGCTGCTGAGCCCTTCCCTTGCTGCAGAGCCGGCTCGCCCACCAGTTGCTTAAGGGACGCCACCTGCTTCTCCAATCGGCTATTAGCCTCATGGAGGAGCACAATCTCTCTGGTAGAGACAACCATGTATTGCTCGATCGCCTTTTGAAGTTGCTCATGACTTGTAAACGATGATGCCAGGACTTCCCCGTTGATGTTTATCCTAGTACGGCCCCTATGGGTTCCCCAATGGGCATCGACGCTATCGACTGGTGCTTCGGCTAATCTCCTTCATCCTCAGAAGCCATCTTGCTATCACAAGTTTAGATAAACCAACAAAAGATCAGCAAAGAAAATAGTTAGCGATAGCCTACCATCCACTGGTATTTAAACTACTTCGGGCGAGTACCCTAATCGCCCGAGCCATCAGCTCCAACGCCACTGCCATAAAGCCTCGCCACGCATCGTCGCTTCAGTGGCTGCTCGCGGGAAGCGAAGAATCGCTCCCTCTTCATCGAAAAGGACAAGTAAATGATGGTGGGAAATTCAACAAACCCCCTTTTCGGGATCAAACTCCCTCCAAAGGCGCATCCACTTTCTCACCTTGATCAGACCGAACTATCTAACTTCGGCTCCAACCGAGCTATTCTCATATCTTGGTCCTGCTCGATCTACCCTTATACCTCGGCCTTGACCGGGATGTTTATTCAGGTCCGAGCTAAGTCAACCAAACAATGCAGATAGGCCATGAGCTGCCCGCGATCGAAAGAAAACTTGAGACAAAAAATCATTCAAGAAAAACAATCACGCAGAAGAAAAAGGTCCATTTCTTGAAAACGTCAACCGGGTTACAAGTTTGAAAGACAAAAACATACAGATAACCCTTAAGAATCAGGGTTGGGAACAGCCCCAGCGGCCTTGGCAGCTTCCTCGGTGACGTTCGGGGGAGCTTGACTTGTCTCACCCTTTTCAAACACTGTTGTTTCCCCGGTGGTATGATGAGTATACCCTTCGGGAGCCATGGCCACACTAACATCAGGAACAACATCGAGATTGGTGTTCGAAATATCGATATATTCATCCTCTTCATCCCCTGGGGAACAAGCCTCGAAGTATTCAACATCCAAGAAGGAGAGGTCCCATTCTGGATGCTCCTTGGATATATTGCTTCGAGTTTCCTCTACACCAAGCTAGTAGGCGTCGACACAGGTTGCATCTTGTTCGCCCCTGAGTAGAGCGAGCCGCATTTTAGTTTCAGTAACTTGACCCCGCAGTAAGGCAATCTGCTCCTCAGTCTCACTGACCCGCCTCTCGAGCTCCGAGTTCCTCCCTCGGCTATATGCCAGTTCCCCTTGCAGGGACTGCGTCTGACTTTGATTCTCCAGCTCTGCCTTCTTCATCTATAAAAACAGAATTAGCCGATGCCACGATGAGCTAGTAAAGGAAGCTAAAAAGGGGGGTAGTACTATACCTCCTCCTCCTGCCGAGTTAACTTCTTGGTCAGCTCCTTGGCCTCGCCAATAGCCCTATGTTTATCGGCCCTAATTTGCTCGATTCTGCTCTTAAGGTCATTGATCTTCGACTGCCTACCATCGCTTCCCCCCAGGCTTGGGAGAGCTCTCTATCGAATTGGATTAGCTTTTCCTGGTGCCGCTTGATCTTGTCGTCCCTGTCGGCGATACCATGGTTAAGTTGCCGCACCTTCTCCTCCAACTCGGCAAGCATTTTATTTAAGCGGATTCTCTCCTCGATGACCTCTCTCCTCTACCTGACCAGGCTTTCGCTAAACTGTTTCTTGACAGTTTTCATTTCTTCGAAATGCCTGGATTTGATCCGCGATAACTCTAAGCATGTGTCATCGAACTTTGCCAGGAGCCCGCGTAGCTCTTTCACTTCAATCCTTAGTTTGGACGCGTCATCTAGGGCAGCCTGATACAACACCTTCATCCTCGCCAAATTTTTGTTGCTGGTGCCTAGAAGTTGTTCAAATGTATCAGACGCCTCCGCTCGCGATCGAAGCTCGACGCTGACTCTCTTGGCCTGAGCAACGGCCCCTGTTGCTAGACTCAAGCGCCAGCACAGTGCCCTAGTAATCAAAGCACTCTGCAGAATGAAACACAAGTGAGAAAAGCATGATTGAGCTAGTCAGAAAGCATTCGCTACTCGGGAGTAGTAACTCACCCGGGAGATGTAGGACCTAGCTAGCCCCATGAGGGTGGAATTGTTGATCTTGGGGAGGAGGTGTACATCCTTCACCACATTTCGCTAGCCAAATGCGGCGTCAACAAGGTCTAGGTCCGCGAATTTATCCGCCGAGGGATCCATGCTCGGGTACAGTACTGACCTCATTAGAGCAGCGAACGCCACCTCGACGGCCGAGTCCGAGCTACTGGGCTGACTATCCCCGCCCGAAGGATCGATCCAGACAACCTCCGACTGAGAAGCCTTTGACCTTTTGGCCTCCTCCAGCAGAATTCTAGCCTGGCCTTCCTCGGATAACTCAGCCAGCCCAAGCACCAGTTTTCCCGAAGCTTTGGTGGAGGAAGCTTCGGCCGCAAGATTCTTACCTTGCCCTATCCCCTCGTCCGAGTTCCTTCCCTCGATCGCAGGCACCTGCTCCTCCCCTATAGGCTCCACCAAGGCCTCAGTTTGTTTGTCAGTTGCCCCAACCTCTCCAGGAAGAGGTTCTCCAGCCGTAGGCTCCTTGTGAGCCTCCGCCATAGTCGACTCGACGTCGCTGCCACTGAATCCCTCTGGGGGGAGCCCTCCAATGAAAAGCTCATCTTGAGCCTCGACGTTTGCGGTTGCTCCCTCCTGTTCTCCTGCCAAGGATAGAGACATCTCCTCGCCCAGAGGCGAGCCCTCAGAGGCACCGAACTCCGCTGTGCCAGCCATTGGCTCATCTTCCAAAGGAGGGGCTTCCGGACAAGCCAACGGAGTCTCGTCCGGGCTATCTACTATTTCCACCACTGAAGGACAAGGGATCTCAGCAGTCCTCTTTGAGTCCTCCTCTGTTTTCAGCGCCTCCACTATGGTTACCCCAACCTCCGGCGAGCGCTCTTCGGAGAAGCGAGCCCTCTTTTCAGGCTTGCATTTCTCTCCACCGCTGCTCTCACTCGAGCGTTTGCTCATTCTTTTCTTTATGCGGCCCGATAGTTCAGACTTCTTGGCTGTGGTGATAGATAACAATCGGTCAGACCGAGATATCTTTGCTTGAGTAAAAATCAATGGAAAAGCAAAAGGACTCACCATATGGGTCGAGGGGGCTAAGCCCAGTGGTGAAGAGAGCCTCCTCAGACAATAAATCAATAGCCGAAAATGTCCTGCCATCACAAAGGACCTCCAAATCCTCCTCCTCATATTCAGACAGGGTCGGATGTGCTTCCACATCCCGAACAAAGTTTCCCCATCCCTGGGAAAAATTGGAGCCGATGTTTCCCTCGGCAATAAAGAATCTGACCTTCCACTCCTTTATGGACGATGGTTTATCTGTTATCGTCTTTAATGACCTCCGAGGTTCGATATAAGGCCACTCCGATTTCCTCCCAGATATCAAGTGGAAACATGCACGAAAGGGAGGAGGAGTTACCGTTACCTGAATTCGGCTACACATTGAGATAAACCCAATGACGCTGCGCCAATTGTTGGGAGCTACCATCGTCAGGCAAACATTGTAGAATCTTATGATCTCCTTCACCAAGGGATGTAGGGGAAATCGTAGGCCTGCCTTTAGGCTATCTTCATAAAGAAAGACCCTATTCTCCAGATCCTGTGAAACCCTATGCTCAGGCTCCGGCAATCTCAGAAGAACATTCAAGGGAATGCCGTACTGTTGACGTATTCTTCCCAAATCCTCAGCGGCAATCTCCGAAGCCATGTCATCGAGGCTCATCATTCTGCTAGCTGAGAGGAACACTGAGTGAAATTATAGAGGAACGAAAGGGCGCTGTGAATGGGAATGACACTGTTTCGACTTTGCTTCCTCCCTAAGGAAATCGCCTTAAGAAAGAAGATAAGGTGTCTTGACCGAGATGCCTGGAACCACCATTATGAACGCCGTGAAAACTGAAATTTGCTACGTGGTGATTCTCCAACCGTTGCCCCAAAGGAGACTTACCCATAAAGGCACGGCGACCGTGTGGCATTAAATAGGGCATCATTGCGCAGGCTTTCAACTTCGGATCCCTCCGTTCAGTCATGCCACATGGAGTTATACTCCCTATGCCCGAACCTATGCTTCGAACTAGGGAGTGGGGGACATGTGTTGAGGGATAAAATTACTATGCATCAATAATCATGTTCATGGCTAAGGCTAGCGTTGATTTCCACCCGTTGTGTGACACCCGCTAGAGATAAATCAACCTCGGTAGGTCAGAGCGCCCTAGCCCCCACCAAGCCAAGGGTTCCCAAGGCGCGAGCTATCGTCTCTCGATCCCTTGAGCCGAGCTATCATCTCTCGGCCCCTTTGGTCGAGCTATCGTCTCTCGATCCCTTCGGCCGAGCTATCGTCTATTGTCTCTCAGCCCCTCGAGCCGAGCTATCGTCTCTCGGCCCCTCGAGCCGAGTTATCGTCCATCCTCTCCTGGCCCTAACCAAGCCATCCCATCACCTGGCCCTTCTAGCCGATCTCTTTTATCACTCGGCCTAGCCCGAGCGATATCTATACCTCTGCGAAATTCGGCACGGAAAGCTTGAAATAGTAAGATTTCAAATAGGAATCATATTTGAAAGTGGCCTAGAGCCCTGGAGCCTATGCCCCCACCAAATCTCGAGATGTCAACAAGCTCTCCTAGTCGTCGATCCTCTAGCTAACCAGATACGAATCCTATCGATCTCATAACAAACTGGATTTGGATCTCAACGGCCTTCGGACCTACAACGCTCCCAAGCAACCAGGTGATCCTCTATAAATACCACAGCCTCAGATCCCCTTAGGTATGCCATCTCTGATGCACACACTCGCTCACTAATTCTCTCTCCCCCTCTCTCTGCCTTTGCTTCCGCCATTACCGCTCTGCTCAGAGCCTTGGGAGAGAGTCTTCAGCGAGAGCCTTCTCCTCATTTTTATTGACTGTTGATCTTCACTTACTTGAGCGTCGGAGGGTCTTCCGCAGAGGGCCACCCCCAACGCCTCTCGCATGAGGACTGTTTTGCAAGTCTGCCCAGGAGGAAGCCCATCTCGAAGCTCGAACACGCCCGAGTCGGAGGACAAGATTTTAGCAGCAACATAAAGAAACAAGTGAAGCGCACAAAAGAAATTTTAAGTGCCAACATAGCGGCTCCAATATCTGTCGAATCTCTATATGATGATCGTGATTTCATGTAAAGTCATATCCAAATTTGACGATGAGGAATATCATATGTATTGTTTATGCATGAGAGATTTTTCCCTCATATGAATGCCTTTTCATAACCCCTCTATACTGCCTTTCTTGTATTGACCTTTTCTTTACCGAGTTTTTTCCTAAGACTTTGGTTCCTGATGATCATCATCGCTAGTACTCTTTTTATGCACTATGTTTATGTTGCTTTATTCTTATGTTACTCTAATTGCATAGACTTTATTTAAATGCTCACTGTCTATCCATAGTATAGCTGAATGATCTTTCATATATATCAACTTGTATGGTCCGAAGCTTTGTTATCATGAGGCAATTATATATTTTAGGTTGCTTTTGGAGGTTTTTAAATATGAAAATCATAGAAAATGCAAATTTTGCTGGCATAACCAAAAGCTTTATCCTATACTTGAAAGACTTTTCCTTTGCTGTAATCATCAAGCAACGGATCAAAACTTTAAGGCACCTTTTGATTGCAGAGAAAGAGAAAGAAAAGAAAAATATATCAGCAACAACTCAACTCAACTCATCTAAGCCTTTTTTCAACTACATGGGGTCAACTACATGAATCTGCTTCCTCTACTCAGCTCTATTCAAGACCAAGAGAGAAAAGAAATAAAATTATGTACGTTCTCATGTTTGGGTAAACTGATAAAATTGTGAAGAAAGTTAATAAGATATGTTTATATTAAGCCACTTGCTTATGTTTTATTTTCTCTCAAAATCTCTACCTTTTGAAGAAGAGAAATTTTAGACTTCTAAAAGAAATTTTTGGTGCCTCTTTGATTTTCTCTTTCTGGACTTTATTTAAAAGCAAATAATAGGAAAGAAGATTATTATTTGGCAAACTTTTTTCCTTTACTTTATTGGTGACCAAACATAGCCTGTTTCTTTTATAGGATGTTATTGATAATAAGTAACTCTATTGAATAAACATTTAGTCATCATTCTCTTCTTGAATTGTCATCAAAATATATGATGATAGCAACAATAAGATCTTAATCCTAAACTAGTTGTGGTCGGTCATATGAATCCTTTTTTTTTTCATCGACTTGGTTTTGAGTCGTATTTTTTATAAGATGCAAATTTTTAAATCTATTTTTGTCATTTTCTTTTATTCAATTTTTGATCTATCTCTAACTCTTTTTCTTTCTACTGTATTAAATCACTTCTTCATAAAGGTGTATCTTTAGGTCTACAATGTACATGTCAAAATCATCTAAGTCATCCTTTTCTTAATTTATCCATTCCTTAATTTTTTTTCTTTTATGAATGATTTTATATCTTATTCTATCTTTTCTTGCATTACTATACATCCATATCAGCATTTTGATTTCCACCGCATTTATTTTATCTACAACTCAACTCATCTAAGCCTTTTCACCACATTTATACAACGAAGATCTTTAAATGCTCTAGTTAGAA
Source organism: Calamus simplicifolius (assembly GCA_900491605.1). Taxonomy (NCBI): domain Eukaryota; kingdom Viridiplantae; phylum Streptophyta; class Magnoliopsida; order Arecales; family Arecaceae; genus Calamus; species Calamus simplicifolius. The sequence goes on along the minus strand of UESW01004671.1, from coordinate 373,049 downwards.
AGAGTAATCTTTTAACAATCCATGGTAAGGATAGAGGTATAGGTAGATCTAAACTAATATGGATAAAAATAATTAAAAAAGATATAACTATTTATAATTTAAATGTTAACTTAGTCTTGAATAGAGCAAAGTGGAGGAAGCATATTTATGTAGCCGACCCCATGTAATTGGAAAAAGGCTTAGATGAGTTGAGTTGAGTTGTACTCCTAGGTTATCGCATCATCCTTTAATTTACTAGATTATTTTTATTTAATAATTTTTTAAAATAACTTTTTATCATTCTTTTATTTTTTCTTCTTTTACTAAGACTCTTTCATCTTCATCCTTAATACATTTAATATAGTCAAGAATTTTTATTTTTATTTCTCTTAGTTTTGCTAGTTTATATATCTAGTCTTTTCACCTTCTTTCGTATCTAGTCTATTATATAAATCATCATAGGCTTTAAATTTGGCATTACTTTACAACATTTAGCTTATGCATGTGTCTTTTTCTAACTGCCTGACATTTTGTACCTTGGTTAGGGGTGCAACTCGGGCTCATGAAACTCGGGTTTTTCTCAACCTTAACCCTAACCCTATTTGTAAAATATCAACCCTAACCCTAACCCTAACCCTATTTGTAAAACCTCAACCCTAACCCTATTTTTAAAAATTGGGTTCGGATTGAGTTTCGGGTTGAAATTCGGGTTGATGAGAAAAATAAAATAAAATATTTTTTAAGTAAATAAACACCGAATTATGGATCCCAAAGATGAAAAAAAAAATTTCTTGCCGAACGCATAAGCTGGACTCGAAGCTTTAACATTATATTAAAAAAAATCTTACTTGAAATAAAAAAGAGGAGGTGCCGTAAACAAAGAAGAGAAGGAGGCTGAAAGTAAAATGAAATGTACGGATGGTCCGCCTTTATGTTTGTCCTTTTCTCGTATGCGACCGACGATCTTGCCCTTCTCGCCCTTAAGTTGGCCATCTCGTCCGATCCGATTGGCACCTTCAATATCCCTAAAAATTTGGTGCCGATAAGCTACCCCGTTCGGTAACCCTTGGGTTCGGGTTATCTCGGGTTCGGGTTGTGGTCAACCTTAACCCGGATCAAGTGTAAATCGGGCCGAGTTAAACTCGGGTCTTTCGGGTTCGGGTTGGGCAAACATGAGTTTAAACACTGCTGTAAATCGGGTTGGGCGGGCCGGGTTCGGGTTGAACCCGGCCCAAGTTGCACCCCTAACCTTGGTTTTATGGTTGTTCTATAGAATTTTTTCTTTAACTTGCTAGGTACGTTATGATGACATAATATTCCAAGTGCACTTTTCATTTTATATAACCTACTTTAATCCTATGGATAATGTCATCCTTAATCTTTACTTCGTTATGAATAATCGATCCTAAATATTGAAAATGATCATTTTTAGAAACTTCATTGCCCTTAAATTTTATTCTACATTCATCTTCATTTCTAATTATATTAAAATTGCATTTCATGTATTCTATCTTTATCCTATTTAACCTAAAATATTTCGATTCTAATGTAACCTTAGTCTTAGTTTCATCCACTAATATTATATTATCTACAATAACATGCATCATGAAATATTATTCTGAATATATCAAGTAATCTCATTTATAATTAAAATAAAAAGTTAGGGATTAAGGGTATATTCTTAATATAAATCTACTATGATAGATAATTCACTAGTATTACTATTAATAGTTCTTACACTAGCAACTGTTTCATTACATGTATCTTTTAATATGTTAATATATTTAATAGATACTATTTTTTTTAGCACTCACCATAAGATTTTTTTAGAGAGTCTGCTTTCTTTAAATCAATAAAAACCATATGAAGATCTTGTCTCTTTTCTCTGTACTTCATCATTAACCTCCTAAGGAGGAATATAGCTTTTATGGTTGTCATTTCTGGCATAACATATGTGAGACTTTCAAAAAATTTTGTATGACTTTGTGCTCTTTTCCTCTAGTAGTTTTCTTCTTCTTCTAATGTCTTCTTCCTGAACTTTGCTGTAATTCTGAGCCAAACCCAATAATGCAAATTTTGTGACAGTTGTTACAAATTGATTCTAATATATTTCTTTTTTTGTTTTCCAAATCCAGAAGCACAATAACACGTGAGAAATTTGAAGAACTTTGTGGGGACTTGTGGGAACAGGCTCTGGTTCCGTTAAAAGACGTGGTCAGAGATTCAGGCTTAAAGATGGGTGAAATATATGCAGTAGAGCTGATAGGTGGAGCAACTCGGGTGCCAAAATTGTAGGTCCTTTTTTTAACGCTGCTGTTGTTCTTATTTGCTCTAATGCTTTACCTGCCTTATGTATTGATTTCATCTTCTGAAAGAGTCTGTTTTTTATCATATTTTGGCTTGGTTAGATCTTTTGGTAACCCTGGCCCCTATGAAGAGACCAGCAAACAAAACTCCAATAATTCCTCACATCATCTCATTTTTTAGTGCCCGACTTAATTTTTCTTAAAATAATATTGTACAGTAGTTCTTTTGATAAGCCACATATCTAGGTTCAATGTTTTCTATTGAATGTATACATAAACTTTTTGATAGTTTGTGCCTTTGTGCATCAAATTCATCATTACGTTGTACAGAAGTTTCTAGTTTATTGACACCACATATTGTAGTGAAAATTGTTGTGCACTGTTTCATGCAGGTTAAGCTTCAGGAATTCTTGGAAGAAAAGACTTGTACAGACATCTTGATGCTGATGAAGCAATAGCTCTTGGTGCATCACTGCTTGCTGCAAATTTGAGTGATGGCATCAAGCTAAACCGTAAGCTAGGAATGATTGATGGCTCTACTTATGGCTTTTTACTCGAATTAGATGGCCCAGATCTTGTGAAAGATGAGAACACTGATCTTTTACTTGTGCCTCGAATGAAGAAAATGCCTAGCAAGGTAGGCACATAGTTTTTGTCTCTTTTAGTCATATTCAATGAGTTACAATCAGGCTTGTTCCATGTAACAAATTTATTGGCATTACTTTTCTTAATAACTGATGTCTTTTCACTGGACAGATGTTTAGATCTATCAAACATAACAAGGATTTTGAAGTTTTTCTAAGTTATGAAAGCGTGAATGAATTGCCTCCAGGAGTTTCTTCTAATAATTAAGTTCGCACATTATTCAGTATCTGGTCTTACAGAAGCCTCTGATCAGAAGTAAGATAATAATTTGGTTATTTATCAAAGTGCTAGCATTGACATGCTTTATTTATTTATTTATTTATTAGGGCATTAATGTTTGGTTTGCAAATGGTGTTTACCAATGCTTATCATTGCAAATAAAAGCTTGAGTGACATTTCCTTGTTCTTTTTAGGTATTCAATTCGCAACCTCTCTGCTCCTGTCAAAGCAAATCTACATTTTTCTCTGAGCAGGAGTGGAGTTGATATGGTTGATCCAACACCGTCAGGGTTAACGGTAAAAGAAACTGACGGAGTCCAGCCTTGGCTTTCGAAGCCCCCTTCGGCCTCCGAGGCATCTGCAACCTCTGAAGCCCCCTTCGGCCTCCGAAGCATCTTCAACCTCCGAAGCCCCCTTCGGCCTCCGAAGCATCTCCGAGGCATCTTCAACCTCCGAAGCCCCCTTCGGCCACCGAAGCATCTTCAACCTCCGAAGCCCCCTTCGGCCTTCTAGGCATCTTCAGCCTCCGAAGCCCCCTTTGGCCCTGGGCTTCAGCCTCGGCCTTGGGCTTCAGCCTCAGAGACACCCTCGGCCTCCTTCGGCCCCGAGCTCCAGCCTCGAGCCTCGGCCTTAGGCTCCCGTCATAGTCTGGCCCTTGGGACCAGTAGCTTATAGCCACGAGACACCTAGCACGTCCACATGGCCAGCTACTCGCCTGCTACAGTGCATCCCCATGCCCTATTAAGGCGTATGGCCCACCACGCGCCCGTAACAGTGTATGGCCATGCCTCGTTACGGCGTACGATCCACCACTCACCTACGGCTGCATGTGGCCATACCTCATAACGGCGCGCGCTAGGCGCAACTATAGCCACCCGACACACATAATGCCGTACTGGCAGGTGGCAAATGAGGCAGGACACCTCTGACACGCCCATGATCTGTCACTATCAGCCTGGCCTTTTTGTCCGTTATCGGATAGCAGTATCTCGAAATCATGAACCTTCTGGAAGCAAGAGGGAGGGAGATCTTGGAGCAGGTATAAAGGCCCACACCTATGACGAGGGAAGGATCCTGAACCCTAACTCTCTAGCTTTCTTCTGCTAGCAATCTCTTCTATGTTCCCGAGTGACTAACTTGTGCGTCAGAGGGTCCCCACTGGAGCATCCGGTCTCTGGGGACTTTTCTTGCAGGAACCCGGAGCGAGACGTCCGTTTCCCCGACGTTCGAAGAAGGTGACTTGGCGTCATCAGATTGGCGCGCCAGGAGGGGGGAGAAGAGAAAGACTTCGAACCAGCAGCGCTTCTCTTTCGAGACCTAAAGCCATGGTGACAACTCGAAGGAGTTTCAGCCGGTCGCGGGGGGCAGCGCTGCGGGGCTGGTCCGCGGAGGGCCCCAGCTCCCCTCCGAGGGCCTTCTGCTCCCCCCCAGCCTCAAGAAGATCGATTGCTGCCCTGGCCACCCAGGTCCAGTCGCTGGCACCGGTCAAGGCATGCAGCAGCAAGCAAGTGGCCGCGCACAACCGGAGCCGAGCCCATCTGTCCCAGGAGTGATGCAGCCCAGCCAGCACTCCTCCCGCCGGAGATCGCCCGTTCCTGCAGATCACCACCGCCGATCCTGCCCAAGCCGCATCGCCGCGAGGCGTCCAAAAGGCCCCGGTCTCCTTCTCGCCACGCCAGCATCTCCCTAAGCGGCGGCACGGAAAGGAGGCGGAGCGCCGCGCCGCATCGCCGCCTCCGCTCTTCTTCTGAGTCTTCGGGGGAGGGCTCCGTTGATGGCCGGATGCCTCGCCGAGCTGAGCGTCTCGAGGAGTGCAACCAGAAGTTGGAAGAACTTAGCCGTCGATCACCCACCTGCCGGAGACTGATTACGACAGTCGGCCTCCCCTGTCCCGCCGCATCATGGAGGAGCCAATCTCTACCCGGTTCCGCCTTCCTCAGCTGGACCCTTATGACGGGACTACGGACCCCCTGGACCATTTGGAAAGTTACAAGGTGCTCATGCAGGTTCAGGGGGCCACAGACTCCCTTATGTGTGCCTTCCCTGCTACTCTGAAAAAAGCTGCCCGGGCCTGGTACTCTCGCCTGCCGCCACGGAGCATCGACTCCTTTCGCCAGTTGGAGAGGGCTTTCCTGGCCCACTTTGACGCCTGCCGGAAGATCCCGAGGGTGGCGGACAGTCTATTTGCTGTCCAGCAGAAGAATGGCGAGTCCCTGCGGACTACGTCGCCCGGTTTAAGGAGGCCCCTGGAGGTATATAACTTGGAGGACTCAGTGGCTACCTTGGCTCTGAAGCGAGGGCTCCGCCCTTCCCGTTTCGCGTACTCTCTTGACAAGAAGCCGCCGGGTTCCTACTCCGAACTCCTGATCCGCGCCCAGAAATACATCCGGGCGATGAAGCTGACTTTTCTCGGCGTGAGGCCGGCGGGAGTACCCCGGAAGCCAGCCCAGCCAGAACCTGCGGAAGCCCGCCCCAGGAGGCCCGAGCCTCCTCGCCGACCAGACAACCGCCTCGACCTCCTGCACCGAGAGACGGGCCGTACACCCCTTGCTTGCTCCCATATCCCAGATCCTGCTCGAGATCGAAGGGGAGCCTTACCTGCAACGTCCTCCTCCCATCAACCCGAAGATCCCCCGGAACAAGAACCTCTACTGCCGCTACCACCGGGACCATGGCCACAACACCGACGACTGCCGGCAGCTGAAGAAAGCCATTGAAGACCTCATTCAACAGGGCCACCTGAGGAAGTTCGTCCAAAGGAACAACCCAGGAGCTCCTGGCCCATCAGCGCCTGCACCGCCGATGATTGATAACGCCCCGACGGAGAAGACGGTAGCGATGATCTCCTGGGGGGCAGGGGCCCGCCGAAGAGACCGAGGGGAGGGAGGAGCGAGGCTGTAATTCCTTTTTTCGAAGAGGACCTAGAGGGGGTTGTAAACAAAGATGATGATAGCGTCGTCGTATCCATGACGATCGCTAAGCACCCTGTAAAACGAATCCTGGTCGACAGTGGAAGTTCAGTAGATGTTTTGAAACTACGACGCCTTTGTTCGCATGAACCTGTCGCATGATTTACTTCAACCTGTCGTCACGCCTTGATGGGATTCACGGGGGATTCTGTGAGGGTCGAGGGGAGATTACTCTTCCTGTGACAGCCGGAATGGCCCCGCCAGAGCACTGTCCTTATAAAGTTCTTGGTGGTCCGTGTGCCCCTGGCGTACAATGCGATCCTTGGGAGGCCCGGGCTCAACCTCTTGGATGCCGTCATTTCCACCAAGCGACTCCTAGTGAGGTTCCCAACCAGGGGATCGGCGAGATGCGAGGAGAGCAGGACCTGCCGGCGCTATGCTATCACTTGGCCCCCAGTCCCCAGGGGGCAGTGCTTGCACCACACCATCGAACCTTGACCCACGGGACTTGGAGAGGAGGGGGGAACCGGCCGAGCGGCTGCTTACCTTCCCCCTCGGGGAGGACCCCGCGCAGACGGTTCGAGTCGGAGCCTCGCTTCCTGACGAAGCCCGTGACCAGCTCCTAACCTTTCTACGGGCCAACGCCGACGTCTTCGCGTGGTCAGCATCTGACATGCCCGGGATCCCGGAGGAGGTGATTACACACCAGCTCAACATCCGACCAGAGTGCCGGCCCATCAGGCAGAAGAAAAGGAGTTTTGCTCCGGACCGGCAGAAGGCTGTCGACGAAGGAGGTGCGGAAGCTGTTGGCGGCTGGCCACATTCGTGAGGTGCGCTACCCCGACTGGTTGGCGAATGTCGTGATGGTTCGGAAGGCCAGTGGAGCTGGAGGATGTGTGTGGACTTCACCGACCTCAACAAGGCGTGCCCCAAGGACAGCTTTCCGCTCCCCCGATCGACCAGCTGGTGGACGCCACCTCCGGGCACGGGACGCTCAGTTTCATGGATGCGTTCTCGGGGTACAATCAAATCAAGATGAGCTCAGCGATGAAGAGGCAACCTCCTTTGTCACGGAGAAGGGGATCTACTGTTACAGAGTGATGCCTTTCGGGCTGAAAAACGCCGGGGCCACTTATCAAAGGTTGATGAACAAGGTTTTCGAGAATCAGCTGGGGCGCAATATGGAGGTCTATGTGGATGACATGCTGACTAAAAGCACCAGCGCAGGACCATGTGACCGATCTCGGGGAGACTTTCGGCAATCTGCCGGTACCGAATGAAGCTCAACCCCCACAAATGCGCCTTTGGAGTGGCGGCCGGCAAGTTCCTGGGTTTCATGGTGACCCAGCGCGGGATCGAAGCCAACCCCGACAAGATCAGAGCTATCCTGGAGATGCGGCCCCCGGTCAAGAAGGAGGTGCAGCGCCTGACGGGGAGGGTGGCGGCCTTGAGTCGTTTCATGTCAAGGTCGGCGGAGAGGTGTCTACCCTTTTTCAAGGCGCTGCGCAAGATTAACGGCTTCGAGTGGACGAAAGTGTCAGAGCTCCTTTGAAGAATTGAAGCAGTTTCTCTCCACTCCTCCACTGCTGTCCAAGCCCGAAAATGGGGAGGAGCTCTTCTTTCTGGCCGCTTCCCCGGAGGCCGTCAGCTCGGTACTGGTGCGCATGGATACCGACGGAACCAGAAGCCGATCTACTACACCAGCAAAATACTCCATGACGCGGAGACCAGGTATTCAAAAACTGAGAAGATCATCTTCGCTCTGGTGGTCTCTACTCAGCGCCTTCGGCCTTATTTTCAAGCTCATCCCATCGTGGTGCTTACGGATCAGCCCCTGCGAGCTATCCTGTCTCGCCCCGACACCTCCGGCCGGCTGGCTAAATGGGCCATCAAGTTAGGCGAGTTCGATCTGTCCATCCGGCCGAGGCCAGCCATGAAGTCTCAGGTGTTGGCGGATTTCCTAGTCGAATGCACCTGGACTGAGGAGGAACCGGAGGAGTTTGGGGGACCCCCTCATCAGGGGAGGTGGAGGATTGGATCCTACATGTGGACGGAGCGGCAAACTCCCAAGGGAGCGGAGCCGGACTCATCCTTGCAAGCCCGGAGGGAGATGTGTGGAGTACGCCTCAGATTCCAGTTCCCGGCGACCAATAATCAGGCGGAGTACGAAGCCCTGCTGGCGGGATTGAGACTAGCCAAGGAGCGCGGGGCGCTTGAGGGCCTTTACCGACTCTCAGCTCATTTCTGGGCAAGTTACTGGAATACGAGGCTAGGGACCCGGTCATGTCCCGTTACCTGAGCAAGGTGCAGTCCCAGGCGTCTTTTTTTTACTTCCGTCAGCTATATCCCCAGGGCAGAGAATGCCAGGGCTGACTCCTGTCCCGCTTGGCCACTTCGGTCGACGGGACGTTAGGGAGGACATACGTGGAGCATCTACCAGTCCCAAGCATTGAGCCGGGAGGAAGTGTGGTGGAGCCGGAGCCCTCCTGGATGGATGCCTACATCCGATACTTACCGACGGTACCCTCCCGGGGGACCCGCGGAGGCCAAACAGCTTAAGCGAAGGGCCCCGAGATTCTTGATGATGGACGGGAAGCTTTATCGAAGATCATTCTCATATCCGGTCCTTAGGTGTGTAGGGCCAGGAGTCGGATTATATCCTTAGGGAGATCCATGAAGGCATATGCGGGAGTCATCTGGGGGGCAGAGCCCTGGCTTACAAGGCTCTGCGCCAAGGGTACTTCTGGCTGACGATGAAGGAGGACGCGGCCGAGCTTGTCAAGAAGTGTGATAGCTGCCAACGTCATGCCAATATCCAGCGAGCCGACGTCTAACCTGACCCCCTGGGCGCCTTGGCCCTTTGCCCAGTGGGGCATGGATATCTTGGGTCCATTTCCCCCGGCCTTCCGGACAGCGAAGTTCCTCTGGTGGCGTGGACCACTTCACCAAGTGGGTCGAGGCCGAGGCCTGGCCAAGATCACCGAGGGTAAGGTGAGGTCCTTCTTATGGAAGTCTATAATATGCCGGTTCGGGCTACCGCATACTCTGATCACTGACAACGGCCGACAGTTCGACAACGCACCCTTTCGAGGATTCTGCACCGAGCTTGGCATCAGAGCATCGTTTGAGTGCTTCAACCTCACCAAAATCACACATCATGACAAAAGATTCGAGCCAAAGCAGCACAGGGAGCAACCAGATGGACAGCGATAGTCTTTTCTACCTTGGGACGTTTTCACCAATGCCCAGGCGTCCCGTGCGGCTGATGCGCACTAGGGAGTGGCATGCAAGGGCTCTAGCGGATATCTTGCTACAAGGCCAAGACTTCATCCCAGGAGGGGATGAGGCGCTCCTCGACTTCATCCCAAGAGGGGATGAAGCACTCCTCGACTTCGTCCAGGAGGAGGATGAAGTGATCTCCCCACACCCAAGGGTTCCCCATGGACAGGCAGTCCAAGAAGAACATAGTTCTGAAGAGACCGTAGAGGGTATAGTCAGGGAGAAGTCGGTGCAGGCACTCACAGCGTTGGTGGCTCCATCTCTCCGAGGCCTCCTTAGCGTAGAAGTGCAGTTCGATGGGCACAAGGTGCATGCCACGATCAACACCGGGACGTCACACAACTTCATTGCCGAGTCAGTGGCAAAGAGGTTGGGATTGATCATTTCACCTGATATTACTCTTTTGACAACCGGCGGAGCTGATGCGGAAGGGGCTCTCAGTTGGGTTGAGGCTGTAATGGAGATCGGCCTGTGGAAGGGAAGATGCAGTCTCATTGTCCTACCCTTGGAGAACTATCAAATCATCCTTGGCTTGGACTTTTGCTCACAAGCCATGATAGCAGTTATTCCACACATTCCTGGGATCATGATTTGGGGGTATGGGACCCCAAGTTTCATCCTGGCATGCGAGGATGCTGAAGGGGAGACGGCCTGCGCCTAGAGACAGGTGGGGCAGGGCATGGCATGCAACCATGCCAGGCGCACCTTCGGCCAAGTCCTTGGGTGGCATGCCTCCTGCGCGCCTGTCCCAACGGATGCACGCCGCTCCTTGGCTTGCCTCCGCAAACCTCGCCCGATGCAAAGGTTGGGATCATGACAATCCTCCTCCACTTGAATATGCCAAGAAACTCATAACAACTGAGTTACACAAGTACCTAAATACAAGTAGCGAGGTCCAACCTCAACCCTTTCGCAATCTATTGAGCAGACATGTTGACCAGACCATCTGCTCCTGCACCCACACTGCGCACCTCCTGTACACCTATGGCCATGGTGTGTTGTACTCAGTGGGGCGCGCCTCCTGCATGCCTTACTGCGACTTGACCCGGCGCACCTCCTGTGTGCTAGTAGGCAGGTTTATGCCATCGCCTGCCTTTGAGCCGTCTCGCGGATCAGAGTGGTGCGCCGCCTGCACACCCTTCTGTTGGCTTCTATGATGCACCTCCTGTGCGTCTCCGTTCTGAACTCCTAGGCATCTCCTCTGAACGCCACACTGGGGCTTGTTGGGACGCACCTCCTGTGCATCCTTGTTGGGATCCCTGTGATGCACCTCCTGTGCACCAGCCCGAGGTTGCTTGCGGTATGCCTCCTGCGCACCTTCCACCGGTTCTGATTGGGCTGAGCGTTTGGCACCCATCCGTGGAAGTGCCACTGCCTCACCCTGGCGTGCCTCCTGCATACATGGATTGCCAATACCTGGTCGAGCCATTGACCCGTCCAAGCCGACCTTCATCGATCGCTCCGCGGTAACACCCGTAGCTCCAGATGCCACGACCTGTGTTGCTGCTATAGGACCTCTGCGTCCCAAGCACTTTGGATCTCCCTCTACGGGAACAAAACAAGGACTTTTCTTTTTCCCAATGAAAATACCATGGAGGTAAGGTATTATCATTACCTTGGCTGCCATGAAGAACTCCAGCCCATGGATGACATCAAAGTCATCTAGGGGAATAACTATCAAGCTGCAATTTCCTTCCCATGAGCCCGCCGTGATCATCACCTCCGCTATGCCGTGAACATGAATAGCTCTGCTGTTCACAGCCTTGATCAAATTCGTGCTTCTAGATACTGCCAACTCCAGCTTCTTAGCTCTCTCCTGGCTAATGAAATTGTTGGTTGCTCCAGTATCTAGCATGGCCTTCACCCTTTGGCCATTGAGGAGTATGGGGATGTGCATCAACTTACGGTTTTTGGAGGGTTCTTTCACCGTAATCGCATTGAGTAGTTGCAATGGGTTCACCCGTGCAATTTCCTCCTCCTCAGCACTTTCAGACTCATCTTCATAAGAAGTCAGGGCACTGATTTTCTCCTTCTTTGAGCAGTCTCTCGCTCGATGGGGTCCGCCACAAATGAAACAACCTCCTGGCTTCACTTGCTTTGTGGGTTCGATTGCAACCACCTTCGCAGCTTTCTTCTTGAGCACAACCTTCTTCTTCTTCTCGTCACCTGGCAAGAGTGACTTTTTTGCCACCACGGTCACCTTCCTGTCACCTGGAGGCATGGGGGATGTACTTCGAAAGTCGACAAGGCCCTCGGCTACCGCCATTGCCGTAAGGAGGTCCTTGACTCCCTGCCTTCGAAGCTCGGTCTGTGCCCACGGTTGCAATCTGGACATGAAGTTAAAGAGTTTGTACTCCTCGGACATATTGTGGATATCCAGCAACAATGAGCTGAATGCCTTCACAAACTCCCGCACGGAGCTTGTCTGTCGCAGCTTTTTCAACGCCTCCCAGGCCATCCATGCTGTGTTGTGAGGAAGGAACTGCGCCTGCAACTCCTTCATAACTGGCCATGTCGCAATATTCAGCCTACCTGCCGCCTGATCGTCCGACATGCGGGTTCGCCACCACAGCTTTGCTTCCCCTGAAAGATACATGCTTGCCAAGTTTACCTGCTCCACCTCAGGGACTATAAAAGCCCTAAAGTATTTCTCCATATCCCACACGAAGTTGTCAAGCTCCTTTGCGTCCCGCTTCCCGTTGTAAGGCTTTGGTTCTGGGATCTTTAACTTGGGATGTGTCCTATCGCCGATCCTCACTATATACGCCATCCCCTGGCATAGCGATAGCAATTCTTCTTTCAGGGTCTGCATCTCCACCCGCAGTTCGGTGACCTGGCCATTCGCTTCGGCCAGTCGTCGATCCGTTCGCTCGGCCATGTCCTGACTGGACTCAGCTAAGCTTTGGCATAGTTGAGCGACCTCTTTGCCCTGTGCTGCAACAACGGCTGTGAGACTCCGGGCCTCTCCTACCCTCGCCTCACCAACAAACTCTTCAAGGCGTCTGATCCTTTCTTTGGTCTCCGCAAGCGTCATTGTGTTGATTTCTTTAGTGAGTTGGAAGCACTCAAACGATGCTACCTACATCAAGCACAAGAAGGCCAGATGTGCGCAGGAGGCGCACAGCGCTGGCCGGCCAGTAGGAGGGATCCAGGCGGTGTTGTCCGCCAAGCAGATCTGCAAAGGGCTAAAGTGAGGACATGCTACCTATGTGGCAGCCCTTGTGCAGATTCAACCCAAGAAGGTGGTGGAAGTTCCAGATGAGGTGGCAGACTTGCTTATGGAGTTCGGCGACAAGATGCCAACCGAATTGCCAAAGCATCTCCCTCCATGACGAGAGGTGGACCACAAGATTGAGCTCGAGCCGGGGACTCGACCTCCAGCGAAGGCACCTTACTGGATGGCACCTGCAGAGTTGATAGAGCTTCGGAAGCAACTTGATGAGCTCTTGGAGGCCGGATTGGTCCAGCCTTCCAAGGCCCCTTATAGAGCACCAGTCCTCTTCTAGAAGAAGCAAGATGGATCGCTGCGGATGTGTGTCGACTACCGGGCCTTGAACAAGATTACTATCAAGAACAAGTATCCGATACCGAATGCAGCGGACCTCTTTGATTGCTTGGCCAAGGTGAATTATTTCACCAAGCTGGACCTGCGGTCAGGCTACTAGCAAGTGAGGATAGCGGCGGGGGACGAAGCCAAGACAACCTGCGTAACTTGGTATGGATCATATGAGTTTTTAGTCATGCCTTTCGGATTGACTAATGCTCCTGCTACCTTCTGCAACTTGATGACAAATGTGCTTTATGAGTTTCTCGACGAGTTTGTGGTTGTTTACCTGGATGACATAGTGGTCTATAGTGGTTCATTGAAAGAACACTTAGATCATTTGAGGCGTGTTCTCACTCGGTTGCGGGAGCACCAACTCTTCATCAAAAGCGAAAAATGTGAGTTTTCCTGCAAGGAAATTAAGTTCCTTGGACATTGGGTCGGTCATGGTAGCATTCGCATGGACGAGCGGAAGGTCCAGGCGATCATGGAGTGGCCAGCGCACACGAGTGTTACTGAGCTGAGATCTTTCCTTGGCTTGGCTAACTATTATCGAAGGTTCATCTCGGGTTATTCCAGAGAAGTGAGCCCCTTGACAGACTTGCTGAAGAAGGATCAGAAGTGGGTCTGGTCTGAGTTGTGTCAAGTAGCCTTCGAGAAGATCAAATTGGCAGTTTCCAGGGAGCCAGTGTTGAAGCTTCCAGATTTTGAAGTTCCTTTTGAAGTCTACACAGACGCATCCGACAGGGCCTTAGGAGGGGTCCTGGTGCAGCAAGGGCATCCGGTGGTGTATGAGTCGTGCAAGTTCAAGGAGGCCGAGCAGAGGTATTCTACTCATGAGAAGGAGATGACGGCGGTCATCCACTGCCTCGAGACATGGCGACACTATTTGTTGGGCACAAGGTTCACAGTGGTGACCAACAATGTGGCCAACACCTACTTCAAAACCTAGAAAAAACTCACACCAAAGCAGGTCCGATGGCAAGAGTATTTGGCAGAGTTCGACTTGTGTGGATACACCGGCCGAGGCATCAGAACCTAGTTGCAGATGCGCTCAGCAGAAAGGAGGTGCAGGAGTACGTGGCAACTTTGTCCACATTGTAGACTGACTTCTTGGAACAGGTGAGGTGTGCGGCGCAAGAAGACCAAGCTTATGTTCGGCTCAAGCAGAGAGTGGCCGAAGGTTTGGTGCACAGGTTTTGGGTGGACAGAGACGTGCTGTGGGCGAAGGGCGGGAGGCTCTACGTTCCACATGGCGCGGGACTTTGAATGACATTGCTGAAAGAGACCCATGACTCGCAGTGGGCGGACATCTTGGTGTGGAGAGGATGTACGCGCTGCTGTCCAATACGCATATGGCAATGTGACCAAGGCCCATGCCCAGCGGCCTATCGCTTCACCAGAGACAAGTCCGAGATGATAGCCAAGGCGCATGATAGTTTGGTGCATACGACATGGCGGATGAAGGTGCAAGCGGATAAGAAGCGACGACCGGTGGAGTTCCAGGTCAACGATCGGGTCATGTTGAAGCTACCCCCTCAAGTATCAAAGAAGATGTTGGGACGACACATGCATCAGGGGCTTGTACCGAAGTACAGCGGGCCCTATGTGATCATGAAGAAGGTCGGACCAGTGGCTTACAGGTTGGAGTTGCCGGAGCATCTAAAGATACATCCGAATTTCCATGTGAGTTTCCTGAAGCCATTCTATGAGGACAACTTGGGGGATGCAAGCAGCAGCAACGAGTCATTCCGGCATTTGATTACAACAAGCGCCGGGAAATTGAGAGGGTCATAGCCCACAGGAGAGTGGGATCTAGCAAGCATGGGAAACATACAGAGTATTTGAACCAGTGGAAAGGAGAGGACCTTTCCGATGCAGGTTGGGAGAAAGCCGAAGCGTTATGGCGATATGAGCGGGAGATCCAGGCTTACATGAAGAGCTACACGACGAGGGCGTCTGCATCTTCAAGTGGGGGAGGATTGTCATGCCCCCAACCTGACGCCTAGGTCGGTGCCGAGGCATGGCGCGCTGCAGGGGCAGCAGTGCGCGTGGCAGACGAGGTGAGGTTCGCCAGACTTGGGTTGGTGCCCAAGTGACTTGGCCGTAGAGGGTCAAGGGTCAGACGGATGCCCAGGGAGTGGGGTGTCAAGGAGCTTGGCGGTGTGCCAGTACTACCAGGGGCCGGCATTAGGATGAATGCCAAGGACCATGGCGCACATGCGGATCCAACCACAGTGAGGTTCCATGGAGGGAACCTCACGCAGGGGAAAGAGACCCCAGTGTGACGCGACGCAGCAGGGGCAGCGGAGCGTGGGGCAGGTTCACAGGCGGGTCTTTGCCAAGTTAGGCCGCGCAGACTGCGCGGGCCAAAGCGCATCGGCCAAAGGATGGCACGACATGGACGCAGGACTGGTAGGAGGCCAGCAACATGCGCGGAGATAGCACGGATGCGTGGTGCACATGGAGGACATGAAGACATGGCGAGCGGTTTCAACTTCAGGACTCTCGATGGACGGTTGTAGTCATGGGGGCAGTGGCCGGAACCGCCCAACACATTGGGCCAGGAGGACGGCATGGGGCGACAGGGCGCGCGCGGGGCACGCGCACGGCTGGCGCACACCCGAGCGGTTGTCCAACCGCTCGGCCAAGCTGCAGACTGAGCAGTACATGCGCGCAGGAGGCGTGCATGACCAGCGGAGGCTGGGGGAGAGTGGGCCAAGTGGAAGTTGCCAAACCACCCACTTGGAGGAGGTTGAAGGCCATGATCCCAACTGGTTATGGCAACCACCTTGGGTAGTGCACATCATGGGCTGAGTGGTGTCTTGTGTGGCACCATGTGAGGGACATGGGCTCACTTCATGGGGGAGTGGGCGCCAACCAACCATAACCACCAGGTGGTTACCAACCGCCCCACTTGCTTGAGATAGTGGAGGCATGGGTCCAACCGGCTATATAAGGACCATGCCATGGCATTGGGTTGGGTTGGAGTGTTGCAAGCACTTTGTGGCTAAAGTGCGGGTAGATTAGGGGAGAGATCTACTTACTCCTGGAGGTTTGTATCCTTTATTGTGTATGATCAATGAACGTTAGGGATTACCCGTAATTGTGCTTGTGTGTTTGGGTGAGGGTAGTGCGCGTAGCATTCTAAGGGGCTACGGGACTTTGGTCGTGAGACGAGAGGCTGACTCAAGGGAGGACCTTGGGTGCCGCACGCTTAGGGAGGGCCTTAGAAAAAAAAATACCCTATACCTGGGGCGTGACACCATGCGGCACTTGAGGACTCCTTCCCCAAGTCAGCCTACCAACCTCACCTGCACTATCACCCCTTAGAAAGTTGGCATAGAAATCACACAATTGAACACTCTTGCTTACGGGATAACTCCCAACCTTTATTGCATAAAGGATAAAGGCCTAGTACAAGCTAGCAATGGTAAACCCTCCCCAAGGCTCACCCACTCTTGCCCTAACACTTGCACTCAGAACGCCCCTCTTGCCCTCCTCCCAGCCTTAGGCCAAGGCATGGCCTATTTATAGCCATTGCCCAAAGCATCTAAGTCCCACTCTCACGGCTCAAACTAGTGGGTGGCTGGTAACTGCCCAGACCCACTAGTCTGGCAGTTATGGCCATGGTGCGCGCTCCCTATGCGTGCCATCTGCCCAGCAAATGCACCACTAAACTCGCCCTGCACGTCCTAGTGCAGTTTGGCCCATGCGCCCTCTGTGCGCGCGGCGACGGTTGGCACAACCATCTGGAATGGTCCCAGGCGTGGGCAGCTCTCAACAACTGCCCCACGCCCCTTGCAGATTGTGCGCACGCCCTCCTGGTGTGTGCCAGGAAACTGCCTGGGCATGGGCGGTTCTCCTAACCGCCCAGCCACGATTTGGCCATCGTGCTAGTCGTGCACGCGCCCTCCTGGCGTGCGCCTGGACGTGGGCGGTCCACCCCACCGTCCAGCCACGTCCGGCTGATCGTGCGCATGCCTCCTGCGCGCGCACGCCGAACAGTTCCGCCAACCGCTCGGTCGTGGCCTGCTCTCACCCGCGCCCGAGCGGTTCTGGCAACCGCCCGGCGGTTCAAATTGTCCCTCCGCACGTCGCCCGTGGCTCCGACCATGTGCATTCGTCTTTGCCGCAAGGTCATCTATCGGTCCGACCGATAGTTGACGCCACGCAGGGGTTGCTCCACCCTGCGTAAGGTTCTCCTTAGCGGAACCTTGTGTTGGCCGGCATTGCCCATGCATCTTGGCCCAAGGCGATGGAATGCCTGGCCAATCTGAGCAATCGCTGATGCAGACTCTGCTCATCCCTCCGCGTGCTGCCCAACTTGATGCAGTCCCCAAGGCCCCTCCAGCCATGCCCTTGGGCCGCCCCATGGACCACCGAATCCATGCACCCAAGGTTTGGCAAGCCTGCCCCATGGCTTGCCCATGCCCGTGTCATCCCTCGCAACAGTGCACTGGCCTTGGATCCGAGCCTTGGCCTTCTGGTCGGGTCATGAAAGAGTCTCCCCTTCAATATTCTTGCGCAGCCTCCTATCTCTGGCCACCCCGGGGGTTCCTGTAGTCTGAGGAGCATTGCAAGGCTGGCCCAGGCCACTGCTCAGCCTGGCCGTGTGCTGATGCTGCATCTGGTGCTGCAGAGCTGCGCCTCAGCCCCTGCCTCGTGTCACAGCTGTGCCAAGTGTCGCTGGGCCGTGCCATGGCCTACATACCCTTCGGCCAAGTCCTTGGATGGCACACCTCCTGTGCGCCCGTCCCAACGGACGCACACCGCTCCTTGGCTTGCCTACGCCAACCTTGCCCGATGCAAAGGTTGGGGTCATGACAATCCTCCCCCACTTGAAGATGCCAACGTCCTCGTCGCATTGCCCCTCCAAGTAGATCTGGATCTCCTCCTGCAAAAATCTTCTCTCCCTCCTCCCCAACCTGGGTAGTGGTGACTTCATCTTCACCACCTGCTTCGGCACGTCTCCTTGCGCCCGGCACAGTATCATCATGCCCCACCCCACCTATCTCTAGGTGCAGGCAATCTTCATCTTCAAAGGTTGCTTGATTCGACTTGGACCCTGCCCACCGATAGTCCTTCTTCAGTAAGTCGATCAATGGAATTGCTGTTCTGTGATTCCTCTGGGATGAACCTTCGACCTTCGTTGGCCAAAGCTAAGGAAAGGATCCTAGCTTGGTCACTGGTGGGAATCGATCAATTACTCCAGCCAATCCTTTGCCCAAGGAACTCTGCTTCCTTGCAGACACACTCGCATCTCTCTCTGTGAGTAAGCGATCTAAGTGCTCCTCAGCGAGTAGTTATAGACCACTTCATCCAAATACACAATCACAAACTCACTCAAGTGTCTGTACAACACATTAGATTGCAGTAGAAGGAACTTTTGTCAAACATGACAAGAAACTCATAACAACTGAGTTACACAAGTACCTAAACACAAGTAGCGAGGTCCAACCTCAACCCTTTCGCAATCTGTTGAGCAGACATGTTGACCAGACCATCTGCTCCTGCACCCACACTGCGCACCTCCAGTACACCTATGGCCATGCTGTGTTGTACTTAGTGGGGTGCTCCTCCTGCGCGCCTTACTGTGACATGACTCAGCGCACCTCCTGTGCACCAGTAGGCAGGTTTATGCCTACTGGCGCATAGGAGGTCGGACCAGTGGCTTACAGGTTGGAGTTGCCGGAGCATCTGAAGATACATTCGACTTTCCATGTGAGTTTCCTGAAGCCATTCTATGAGGACAACTTGGAGGGATGCGAGCAGCAGCAACGAGTCATACCGGCATTTGATTACAACAAGCGCCGAGAAATTGAGAGGGTCATAGCCCATAGGAGAGTGGGATCTAGCAAGCATGGGAAACACACCCTGTATTTGATCCAGTGGAAAGGAGAGGACATTTCCGATGCAGGTTGGGAGAAAGCTGAAGCATTATGGCGATATGAGCGGGAGATCCAGGGCTAACTCCCTTAGACAAGGTTCCCTCTAGGGCTCCCTTGTGGCTTCACCAAGAAACACTCGTGGGCGAGTGGGGGTAGAGCTAGGGGAGTGTTCTACCATTGCTTGTAAATGGTCTTTGTATACTTGTTGTGAATATGCAATAAAGGTTGGGAGCTTTCCTGTAATTGTGCATGTGTATGTGGAAGTGTTGGGTGCAATCCAGCTAAGGGGCTTGCTAGGTTCGTGAGGAAAAGAGGGAAGGGCTGACTTGAGTAGGGCGCTCAAGTGCCGCACACCGAAGGATAGGCCTTAGTAGGAGAAAAAAAAAATCCTCTATACTGTTGGCGGGGGTGTGACAGATTGGTATCAGAGCACGACCAGCGCATGACCGGGCGGTTGCCCAACCGTCCGGCCAGCAAGGAGCATGCACTGGGGCGCGCGCAAGAGGCGCGGCACGGCCATTGCACGACCAGGTGGTTGCCCAACCGCCTAGCCACTCAGCCACGTCCAGAACGTGCGCGTAGGAGGCACGCACGCCCAGCAACCGTCCCAGCGAGTGGGCGGATAAGTGGGGAAGATGGAGCCAAGGCATGCAGCCCCATGCAGGCCAAGGAGAGGTGCCAACTCAGCGGGCGGTTGCCATAACCGTCCTAGACAAGCAGCGGGAGTGGAGGCCGAGGTGGTGCCAAGAGGGGCGCCTCATGGGCGCACATCAAGAGGTGATGGGTGCACTTGTAACCGCCGAGCGGTTGTTCTCGGGCGGTTGTCCTAACCACCCACTAGGGGCATGGGCCATGCCAAGTGGGGCAAGTGCGCCGAGGGCTATTTAAGCCAAGGCACATGGATGGGTTAGGCAAGCCACAAGGGAGCCCTAGAGGGAACCTTGTCTAAGGGAGTTAGCCAAACTTAGGGGAGAGTTTGGGGCTTCACCAAGCAACACTCATGGGCAAGTTGGGGTAGAGCTAGGGGAGTGTTCTACCATTGCTTGTAAATGGTCTCGTATCCTTGTTGTGAATATGCAATAAAGGTTGGGAGCTTTCCTGTAATTGTGCATGTGTATGTGGAAGTGTTGGGTGCAATCCAGCAATCTGTCACACCCCCGCCAACAGGATAGAGGATTTTTTTTTTCTCCTACTAAGGCCTATCCTTCGGTGTGCGGCACTTGAGAACCCTACTCAAGTCAGCCCTTCCCTCTTTTCCTCACGAACCTAGCAAGCCCCTTAGCTGGATTGCACCCAACACTTCCACATACACATGCACAATTACAGGAAAGCTCCCAACCTTTATTGCATATTCACAACAAGGATACAAAGACCATTTACAAGCAATGGTAGAACACTCCCCTAGCTCTACCCCCACTCGCCCATAAGTGTTGCTTGTTGAAGCCCCAAACTCTCCCATATGTTTGGCTAACTCCCTTGGAAAAGGTTCCCTCTAGGGCTCCCTTGTGGCTTCCCTAACCCATCCATGTGCCTTGGCTTAAATAGCCCTCGGCGCACTTCCCCCACTTGGCATGGCCCACGCCCCTAGTGGGTGGTTAGGACAACCGCCCGAGCACAACCGCTCGGCGGTTACAAGTACGCCCATCACCTCTTGATGTGCGCCCATGTGGCGCCCCTCTTGGCACCACCTCGGCCTCCACTCCCGCTGCATGTCTAGGACGGTTATAGCAACCGCCCACTGAGTTGGCACCTCTCCTTGGCCTGCATGGGGCTGCATGCCTTGGCTCCATCTTCCCCACTTATCCGCCCACTTGCTGGGACGGTTTCTGGGCGTGCGCGCCTCCTACGCGCATGTTCTAGACGTGGCTGAGTAGCCAGGTGATTGGGCAACCGCCTGGTCGTGCACTGGCCGTGCGCACGCCTCCTGTGCGTGGCCCAGTGCACGCTCCTTGCTGGCCGGATGGTTGGGCAACCGTCCGGTCGTGCGCTGGTCGTGCGCGCCACCTGCGCGCACCCCAGCGCAAGCGCCTCGCTGGCCAGGCGGTTTGACAACCGCCTGGTCGTGCGCTGGTCGTGCGCGTGCCACCCGCGTGTGCCTCAGCGCACATACTCCACGATCTGCCGTGTCCCACGATGGTGAGGTTGTCCAGCTCACTGGCCCCGCGCGCCATACGCCAATGCTGTGCAATGTTCGCCGATTTGTCCCAGGCCCTTGTGCCTCCTGCGCGACTTGGCATGGCAGTGGCCCACCTGGCCCTGCCGTTGCCCCTCCTGGGTGGGGTGTTTGCCGGTCTCCCCTTGGTCATGCGCGCCTCCTGCGCGCATGCGTGTGCGCCTCCTGTGCGCACGTCTGTGCTGGGCGGTTTCAGCAACCGCCCCCTTGCTGAGCTGGCTGATGCCTTGCTGACTTCCCTCAGTCGTGGCCCAGTCGTGCGTGCCTCCTGCGTGCCCTGGCAACGCCCCACTCTGCTGGATGCTTGTGGTCGCCGCCCCAATCCTGCGCCTGTGCGCCCATGGCCTGCATCCTGTCAGCAACCTCGCACACCTGCCTGTGCCTGTGCGCCCGACCTTGGCGCGTGCCTCCTGCACTGTGCTGGGTCGTGCGGCCCTCTGGCCGTGCCGCTGCTCTGCGTGCACCCGACTGCCGTGTCAGCGCCCAACTGCGCTGCCCCCGCAGCCTTGTGGCATTGCCTACGCCTTGCGCCATGGTGCTTCTGCGCTCCAGCGTCTACCTTCACCTCAGCCTGCCTCCTTGGCTGAGCGGCCAACCTCGCACCTCCTGTGCATGCAGTCTCGGTCGGTCATGGCAGGGTGTTGTCCAAGGCCACCTCTTGAACCTGCCATTCGTGCACCGCTGCGTTCACTGCAACACGCCACGCAGGGGTCGCCCCGCCCTGCATAAGGTCCCGTCCGCTGGACCTTTGCTGCTGTCAGATGCCTCTGTGCGCCTTGCCTGGGCATGTTTGCTCCACGCCCACCCCCTTGGCCACTATCGGCGCACCTCACTTCGCGCATCCCTCCAGCCCTTGGCCTCCTCTCGGCCAAGCCTTCAGATTGTGCACTGCCTGTGCACTGGCTGCCCGAAGGTCGGCAAGCTGCTCCTTGACTCGCCTTGCCCACAACCTCATGTTGATCGGGCCGCACCTCGGTCCGGACCTCGGCGCCGAGTTAGGGGTGTGACAATCCTCCCCCACTTGAAGCGTGAAGACGTCCTCGTCTTGCTGCCCTCCTAAGTAGGCCTGGATAGCACTCTTGTCACCCTCCACCAACTCCTTCATCTGCAGCCTCCCTGCCGCAGATCGTTGGTGAAGCTTTGACATATCGACTTAGCTCCACCTTGAGCATGCCATCACTTTGCTCAAACACTCAAACTCCACTGTTGAGTCCCAAACACATGTGCATGGCCTTCTGCACTCCTTGCGCCTAGTTTGTGGACAGCCCATGGAAACCATGGCACCACCACTGCTCCACCTCCTCCCGGTGAAAGCCACACTGCTTACACCTACAGCGTGTTGCACGCACCGCCTGTGCGCCCCAGCAGGTCCTCTCGAGCTGCTGCTAGCCCCGTGGATCACCCATCCACAGGTCGGCTGATTTGTGACGGGCTTCAGCTTCAGCCTCTTTTGGCGCGCCTCCCCAGGCCTTGGCACGGCCTGGTAGGAGCTCTGACCATGCCACCCCCGCGCCCCTCCTAGGCATCGGGCTTCCACACACTTGCCAGGACGAAAGTTGGGACTCCACGCTCCCAAACCAGAATTCCAGGTCTGTGTGGAATGATCACTATCTCGGCCTTGGTGCACAAGTCCAAGCCAAGAATGATCTGATATCCATCTAGGGGAAAGACGATGAAGCTACATCGACCCTGGCGTGGGCCGATCGCCAGCGTAGCTTCAGTCCGACCGAGTGCCCCTTCCGCGTCAGAAACTCCGGTCGCTTTGAGAGTGTTGTCGGAGACGATGGTCAACCCCAACTCTCTTGCCATCTTCTCGGCTAAGAAGTTGTGTGCCATTCCAGTGCTGATGGTGGCCTGCACCTCTCGGCCATCCAGCTGCACCAACACATTTAGAAGCCCATTGCAGGTTGGGGCCACTAGTGTTGACAGTGCCCGCACTGTAACCTCCTGGTGTGCACTCTCCACAGTCTTCATAGGATCTGCATTCCCTTGGACCGCCTGTCCCCGGGATCTCCTCTCCCACGGACTTGGGGAATTGACTTCGTCCTCCTCCTGGACGAGGTCCACTCCATCCGCTCCTCGGATGAAGTCTTGGTCTTTGGCTAAGAGTAGGTCGGCTTGAGCCCTTGCGCACCACTCCTTGGCACGCATCAGCTGCACAGGACGTCGGGGCCTTGGCGCTGGAAAGGTCCCGAGGTAGACAACACTATCGTCCACCAAATTGCTCCCGGTACTGCTGTTGCTCTTTGCCTGCTCCATCTCTCTCTTAGCTTGTGCATGTGTCCCAGCTATGGAAGTGGGTAGGACTCTGAGTAGTCTCACCATACTCTTTGTCACTTAGGCTCGTCAAGCTCTAGGTGTCGGCTGGTCAACCTTTTGATAGCGACTGTCCCTGCTCAACTCCACCTAGGCCACGGTTACTCGAACAAAGGCTCTGATACTAATCTGTCACACCCCCGCCAACAAGATAGAGGATTTTTTTTTTCTCCTACTAAGGCCTATCCTTCGGTGTGCGGCACTTGAGCGCCCTACTCAAGTCAGCCCTTCCCTCTTTTCCTCATGAACCTAGCAAGCCCCTTAGCTGGATTGCACCCAACACTTCCACATACACATGCACAATTACAGGAAAGCTCCCAACCTTTATTGCATATTCACAACAAGGATACAAAGACCATTTACAAGCAATGGTAGAACACTCCCCTAGCTCTACCCCCACTGGCCCACGAGTGTTGCTTGGTGAAGCCACAAACTCTCCCCTAAGTTTGGCTAACTCCCTTAGACAAGGTTCCCTCTAGGGCTCCCTTGTGGCTTCCCTAACCCATCCATGTGCCTTGGCTTAAATAGCCCTCGGCGCACTTCCCCCACTTGGCTTGGCCCATGCCCCTAGTGGGTGGTTAGGACAACTGCCCGAGCACAACTGCTCGGCGGTTACAAGTACGCCCATCACCTCTTGATGTGCGCCCATGTGGCACCCCTCTTGGCACCACCTCAGCCTCCACTCCCGCTGCATGTCTAGGACGGTTATAGCAACCGCCCGCTGAGTTGGCACCTCTCCTTGGCCTGCATGGGGCTGCATGCCTTGGCTCCATCTTCCCCACTTATCCGCCCACTCGTTGGGACGGTTGCTGGGCGTGCGCACCTCCTACGTGCATGTTCTGGACGTGGCTGAGTGGCCAGGAGGTTGGGCAACCGCCTGGTCGTGCACTGGCCAAGCACTGGCCGTGCGTGCGCCTCTAGTGCGTGCCCCAGTGCACGCTCCTTGCTGGTCGAATGGTTGGGCAACCGTCCGATCATGTGCTGGTTGTGCACGCGCCACCTACGTGCGCCCCAGTGCACGCACCTCGTTGGGCAGGCGGTTTGACAACTGCCTGGTCGTGCGCTGGTCATGCGCATGCCACCTGCGCGTGCCTCAGCACACATGCTCCACGATATGCCGTGTCCCACGATGGTGAGGTTGTCCAGCTCACTGGCCCCCGCACGCCACATTCCTCTGCCGTGCACGCACGCCTAACTGGCCTCCTGCCAGCTCGGCCAATGCTGTGCAGTGTCCGCCGATTTGTCCCAGGCCCTTGCGCCTCCTGCGCGACCTGGCATGGCAGTGGCCCACCTGGCCCTGCCGTTGCCCATCCTGTGCGGGGAGTTTGCCGGTCTCCCGTTGGTCATGCGTTCCTCCTGCGCGCATGCGTGCGCGCCTCCTGCGCGCACGTCTGCGCTGGGCGGTTTCAGTAACCGCCCCCTTGCTGAGCTGGCTGACGCCTTGCTGACTTCCCTCGGTTGTGGCCCAGTCGTGTGCGCCTCCTGTGTGCCCTGGCCATGCCCCACTCGGCTGGATACTTGTGGTTGCTGCCCCAACCCTACGCATGTGCACCCATGGCTTGCATCCTGTCAGCGACCTCGCACACCTGCCTGTGCCTGTGCGCCCGACCTTGGCGCTCGCCTCCTGCGCTGCGCCGGGTCATGCGGCCCTCTAGCCGTGCCGCTGCTCTGCGTGCGCCCGACTGCCGTGTTAGCGCCCAACTGCGCTGCCCCCACAGCCTTGTGGCATTGCCTATGCCTTGCGCCATGGTGCTTCCGTGCTCCAACGTCTGCCTTCACCTCAGCCTGCCTCCTTGGCTGAGCGGCCAACCTCGCACCTCCTGTGCGTGCGGTCTCGGTCAGTCATGGCACGGTGTTGTCCAAGGCCACCTCTTGAACCTGCCATTCGCGTGCCGCTGCGCTCACTGCAACGCGCCACGCAGGGGTTGCCCTGCCGTGCGTAAGGTCCCGTCTGCTAGACCTTTGCTGCTGTCAGATGCCTCTGTGCGCCTTGCCTAGGCATGTTTGCTCCACGCCCACCCCCTTGGCCACTATCGGTGTGCCTCACTTCACGCATCCCTCCAGCCCTTGGCCTCCTCTCGGCCAAGTGATATGGAACTCCCTAAGATCGACACAAGAACCGTGAAGAGTAGATCCTTGCGCACGATATCTTCAAGAACCCCAAGATCTAATCGGTTTCAAGCCCCCTAACTGGGTTAGATTCCTGGTTGGTTAAGGATTGATCAAAGATTCAGAACAAGGAAAAACTAATTTCCAAACCCCGAATTTCGAAACACTCCACAAAGAATTGATCAAGTTCTTTGAATGTTTCCTATAGATGCATTCACGTCAAGAATACAGGAAAAAGCCAAAAGGCGGCTAGGTTTTCTCTCCAAAACCAATCGTCCCCTGCAACTCGTTACAAATTTAGTTTAAATAGTCTCACTTTCAGACTGGGCTAACGAACTAAAGTCCAACAACTCATAAGCCCAATTATTCAGAAATAACTAAACTTAAGAATAAGCTAACCAAGCCCATTACAGATGTAAACCAAACATAGATTAAACATGGCTTGATCAGACATGGACCCAAAAGATTGGTCCATCAGTCCAGCTTCTATCGACACCATCAGATCCTGTAGATGCCTAATCATCAGCTGCTGAAACCTCTTGGCCCGAGAACGAGTAATAGGCCCAGGAGGCAAACTGACTGAACTGGACGAACTGGAGGTCGAATCAACACCAGAAATGCCACCAACATAGACGTCTTGGACTTGTGCTCCATCGTCTGCAACGTCGTCTCTTCCCTGCACGGCGTCACCTCCTCCTTGCGCGGCGTCTTGATCATCACGTTGTCTTCCATCCGTAATAGCTCCCCCCTTCTTAAAAGGATTCGTCCACGAATCGTCAGCACCACCTACATCAAAAGGACTCAAGTCAGTAACATTAAATGAAGTACTGACATTGTACTCACCTGGAAGATCCACTCTGTAGGCATTGTCATTGATTCGCTCAAGGATCTGAAAAGGTCCATCACCACGTGGATTGAGCTTAGATTTCCGTTGAAGAGGAAATCTCTCCTTCCTTAAATGTACCCAAACCCAATCACCAGGATGGAAAATCATAGGCTTGCATCCGCGGTTCACACGAGACGCGATTTTCACGTTCTGTTTCTCTATACGATCCTTCACCTGTTTATGTAATTTTTGTATGAATTCGGTCTTAGAAGATGCATCTGTACTAATAAGTTTATTAGAAGGCAAAGGCAAAAGATCAAGAGGGGTGGACGGATTAAAACCGTAAACTATCTCAAAAGGGGAACATCTAGTTGTACTATGGACAGCACGGTTATATGCAAATTCAACAAATGGTAAACAATCTTCCCAAGTTCGAATGTTCTTATCAATTATAGACCTAAGAAGTGTAGTCAAAGTTCTATTAACTACTTCTGTTTGTCCATCTGTTTGGGGATGACAAGTAGTAGAAAACATCAGCTTAGTACCCAGTTTACCCCATAGAACTCGCCAAAAGTGGCTCAAAAATTTAACATCACGATCACTAACAATGCTATGAGGAATGCCATGCAAACGCACCACCTCCTTGAAAAATAAATCGGCAATGTATTTAGCATCATCAGTCTTGTGACAAGCAATAAAATGAGCCATTTTGCTAAACCTATCAACCACAACAAAAATGCTATCATTCCCACGCCTGGTCCTAGGTAATCCTAGCACAAAATCCATAGACAAGTCAGTCCATGGAGTGTCAGGGATAGGTAATGGACTATACAAACCATGTGGTTTCAAACGTGATTTAGCCTCCCTACAAGTAATACAATGTTCACACAATTTATGCACATCATGCCGCATGCCAGGCCAATAAAAATGTTCTATTAAAACATCATAGGTTTTATTAACACCAAAGTGTCCCATTAACCCCCCACCATGTGCTTCCTGAACTAACAACTCACGCAATGAACAATAAGGAATACACAATCGGTTTCTACGAAACAAAAACCCATCAAACAGATAAAAATCATCTGAAGCATGCCCACTCAAACAAGATGCATATGAGTCACGGAAATCAACATCAGAAGGATACAATTCTTTGATAAAAACAAACCCTAACAATCTAGTATTGAGGGTGTTCAGAAGTGTGTACCTTCGCGACAGTGCATCCGCAACCACATTTTCCTTACCTTGTTTATACTTGATAACATAGGGAAAAGTTTCAATGAATTCCACCCACTTCGCATGTCTACGATTCAGTTTGTCTTGCCCCTTCAGATGTTTCAAGCTCTCGTGGTCAGTGTGAATAACGAATTCCTTCGGCCATAAGTAATGCTGCCACGTTTGCAGCGCACGCACCAGTGCAAATAGCTCTTTGTCGTAAGTCGGATACTTCAAGGCAGCTCCGTTCAGCTTCTCACTGAAATACATGAGTGGTCGCTGATCCTGCATCAAAACCGCTCCTATACCTACACCACTTGCATCACATTCAATTTCAAAAGTCTTAATAAAATCAGGTAAAGCAAGTAAAGGTGCAGAACATAATTTATTTTTAAGGAGTAAGAACGAATTTTCCTGTGCTTCACCCCACTGAAAAGGAACGTTTTTCTTCACAAGTTCATTGAGGGGTGCGGCAATTGTACTGAAATCTTTGATGAACCTCCGGTAAAATCCTGCCAAGCCGTGAAAACTACGAATCTCACTGACAGATTTCGGTCTTGGCCATTCCCTAATAGCATGAATTTTTGATTCATCTACAGCAACTCCTTTACTAGATACTACAAAACCGAGAAAGTTAACATGCTCCAAACAAAAATAGCACTTTGATAAATTGGCATATAACTTTTCCTGTCGCAGTATTTCTAGTACTCTACGTACATGCATCAAGTGGTCATCCAAACATTTAGAATATATGAGAATATCATCAAAATAAACCACTACGAACTACCCTAAATACTCACGTAAAACATGATTCATTAAACGCATGAAAGTACTAGGTGCATTAGTAAGTCCAAACGGCATGACTAACCATTCATATAGCCCATACTTTGTTTTAAATGCCGTTTTCCATTCATCACCCACATTCATTCTAATCTGATGATACCCAGACTTAAGATCTATCTTTGTAAATATGCTAGAACCATGCAACTCATCTAACATATCATCTAGCCTAGGTATTGGATGACGATACTTTACCGTGATTTTGTTGATGGCACGACAATCTACACACATCCTCCAACTGCCGTCTTTCTTGGGCACAAGGATGACAGGCACCGAACAAGGACTCAAGCTCTCACGAACGTATCCCTTCTCCAGCAACTCCTCCACTTGCTTCTGGATCTCCTTGGTCTCGCTAGGATTCGTCCGGTAAGCGGGTCTGTTTGGAATGGCTGCTCCAGGTATGAAGTCAATCTGGTGCTCTATTCCTCGGATGGGAGGCAGTCCTTTTGGTAGCTCTTCAGGAAACACATCTCCAAATTCCTGCAAAAGCTCATCAAAACCACTAGGCACAACAGAAAGTAAGTGGTCAGTAGAAATAAAAGCCCCTTTGCACAAAAATACAAAGATAGGCCCTCCTGTAGACAGTGCACTCCTCACATCACTTGACCTAGCTATCAGACTCACATTCTTGCCATTTTTCTTTTCGATTTTCTCCTGTTTTACATTCTTTTTGCATTCGGCTTTTGTACTACCCTCATTTTTTTTTTCTCTCAACTTTTGCTCAGCTTCCACTCTCATCCTATCTAATTGACATTGATCTTCATAAACTTCCTTGGATGATAGCGGTGTCAGAGTAGTTTTTCTTCCATCTTTGACAAAAGTGTATCTGTTAAGGTATCCATCATGGGTAGTCCTCCTATCAAATTGCCAAGGTCTCCCTAACAAGATATCTCCAGCATGCATTGGCACCACATCACATAAGACCTCATCAGAATACTTGCCAATAGAAAAATTCAGTAAAGTCTGCCGATTTACCTTAACCTCTCCACAGTTGTTAAGCCATTGCAGCTTATAAGGTTTTGGGTGTGGTGTAGTGGACAACCCCAATCGACTTACCAGAAAGCTGCTCACCACATTTGCGCAACTCCCACTGTCAATAATGACACTGCATGCTTTTCTCTGGACATGACACCTAGTATGGAATAAGTTGTCACGTTGCTCCTCATGACAATCCTCCTTCAGTTGTGTACTGAGGGCACGCCTAGTAACCAGCAATTCTCCCCGAATAGGTTCTTCAATGCTACCATCACTACAATCTTCTAATTCGGGCATCTCATCATCTTCCTTACCCATACCAGCGTCCTCCTCATCAGTTACCACTTCTCCATTTCGAATAACCATTGTTCTCTTATTAGGACATTCTTTGCTGATGTGCCCTACTCCCTGGCACTTCCAACACTTAATATCTCTATTCCTGCCTTTCTGCTCTTCCACCTTCACTTTATCTTTGGCAACCACTTCGACTTTGCCTCTATTAGGTTCGAAACTTCTGTTACCGAATCGCAACTCTTGCTTCCCTTCTTTCTTCCAAAAAGAATTACTAGTAGAGGTTGGTTTCGAATTGTATCTCGCTGCCCCATGATTCTGAATTTGTTTTTCTATCTTAAGCGCAAGGTGAACCATCTCCTCTAGTTCTACATAGGGCTGAAGATCCACCCTATCAGCTATCTCTCGGTTCAAACCCGCCAGAAATCGTGCCATAGTAGCTTCCGCCTCTTCCTCTATCCCGGCACGAGTCATGATCATCTCCATCTCCTTATAGTACTCATCAACACTCCTACTTCCCTGTCGAAGAGTCTGTAACTTCTGAACTAATTCCCGATGGAAATGCCTAGGAACAAATCTCTTCCTCATTACCGATTTCAATTCATGCCAAGTAGTAATAGGATACTCCAAGTTCCTCCTTCGACTAGTCACGACTTGATCCCACCAAGCAATGGCATAATCCGAAAACTGAGTGACTGCCAGCTTAACCTTCTTATCCTCACTAAACTGGTGACAGTCAAAAATCAACTCTACCCTCTTTTCCCACTGCAGATATGCCTCAGGATCAGATTTACCCTGAAAATGCGGAATCTCCATTTTAATATTTCCCAACCCTCTATCTGCAACTTCTTCCAATCCTCTATTTCTACCTACATAGGGCTGATCCTGCCAACGACCTCTACCCCTTCGAGGACCACGACCTCCTCTACCGAAACCTCTAGGACGTCGCATGCCATAATTGCCAACATTTCCCTCCTCAGGGTATCCGAAATATTCATCAACCGAACCATCCTCCTGATATAATTGTCTATTTCCTTCCTCCTCCGGTACTACATTGGTTTGAGACGCCCCCCGCTCTACTGCTTGCAGTCTCAAATCCATCCTTTCCAGGGTCTCTCTCATAGCTTCCATTGCCCTAGTAAACTTCACTACCTCACTTCCCTGCTCCCCTCGTATTCTACCCTCATTACTATTACCTCCCCCCGCAGTACTACCTTGATGAGACATAGCTGCACTGAAAAGGTTAGTAGCAATAAAAGCAAAATAATATCAAGACCTCACCAATAACTCCCTCACGTATTTTCACTCAATTCAAAGAAAGTTGTTCACTCGGTTTCACTCAAGTATAATGGAAATCACACAAGGTTATCTCACACCTCTCAAGCTAATTTCCTTATATTCTTAAATGAATCACTCTACAGGAAACAACTTCAAAGTTTGATAATATGGAGTATGCCGAAACACAAGGAAATAAAAAAAGTTTTTTTTTTTTTTATATAACAGATTTTGATGAGAACAAAGGAACAATGCTCAGCAAGGATAGAGTAGAAACTGAAATAACCAGGCAACAATCAAATAGACTGAAGTATTGATATAAAGAAAAAGGCAGAAGTCACGACAATTGAACAAAATCTAGAGTTTCCAACACCAACTAGGATTATAGTTGGAATAGATTAAGGAAAACACAAATTCAACACAAATTCCCTTTTCCTTCTAACTGTTCGAAGCCTTCAAATTCTCAATTCTTCTTTTTTTTTTTTTTTTTAAAGATCTACCGCCACTATGACTCTTTTTTTTTTTTTTTTTTTAAGCAAATTCAATCACAAACTTGCGTACCAACAAGAGGTAAACAGCAAAAAAAAAAAAAAAAAATTGAATGGAAGGATAAGCACAGAAAGAAAGTTTCGCGAATAAAACCTGATCTAGAGCCAAGGCTCTGATACCAAATGATATGGAACTCCCTAAGATCGACACAAGAACCGTGAAGAGTAGATCCTTGCGCACGATATCTTCAAGAACCCCAAGATCTAATCGGTTTCAACCCCCTAACTGGGTTAGATTCCTGGTTGGTTAAGGATTGATCAAAGATTCAGAACAAGGAAAAACTAATTTCCAAACCCCGAATTTCGAAACACTCCACAAAGAATTGATCAAGTTCTTTGAATGTTTCCTATAGATGCATTCACGTCAAGAATACAGGAAAAAGCCAAAAGGCGGCTAGGTTTTCTCTCCAAAACCAATCGTCCCCTGCAACTCGTTACAAATTTAGTTTAAATAGTCTCACTTTCAGACTGGGCTAACGAACTAAAGTCCAACAACTCATAAGCCCAATTATTCAGAAATAACTAAACTTAAGAATAAGCTAACCAAGCCCATTACAGATGTAAACCAAACATAGATTAAACATGGCTTGATCAGACATGGACCCAAAAGATTGGTCCATCAGTCCAGCTTCTATCGACACCATCAGATCCTGTAGATGCCTAATCATCAGCTGCTGAAACCTCTTGGCCCGAGAACGAGTAATAGGCCCAGGAGGCAAACTGACTGAACTGGACGAACTGGAGGTCGAATCAACACCAGAAACGCCACCAACATAGACGTCTTGGACTTGTGCTCCATCGTCTGCAACGTCGTCTCTTCCCTGCACGGCGTCACCTCCTCCTTGCGCGGTGTCTTGATCATCACGTTGTCTTCCATCCGTAATACCAAGCCTTCAGACTGAGAACTGCCTATGCACTGGCTGCCCGAAGGTCGGCAAGATGCTCCTTGGCTCACCTCGCCCACAACCTCATGTTGATCGGGCTGCACCTCGGTCCGAACCTCGGTGCCGAGTTAGGGGTGTGACAATCCCCATGCCCCTAGTGGGTGGTTAGGACAACCACCCGAGCACAACCGCTCGGCGGTTAAAAGTGCGCCCATCACCTCTTGATGTGCACCCATGTGGCACCCCTCTTGTCACCACCTCGGCCTCCACTCCCGCTGCATGTCTAGGACGGTTATGGCAACCGCCCACTGAGTTGGCACCTCTCCTTGGCCTGCATGGGGCTGCATGCCTTGGCTCCATCTTCCCCACTTATCCGCCCACTCCCTGGGACGGTTGCTGGGCGTGCGCGCCTTCTACGTGCATGTTCTAGACGTGGCTGAGTGGCCAGGCGGTTGGGCAACCGCCTGGTCATGCACTGGCCATGCGCGCGCCTCTTGTGCGTGCTCCAATGCACGCTCCTTCCTGGTCGGACGGTTGGGCAACCATCCGGTCGTGCGCTGGTCGTGCGCGTGCCACCTGCGCGTGCCCCAGCGCATGCGCCTCGCTGGCCAGGCGGCTTAACAACCGCCTGGACATGAGCTAGTCGTGCGCGCACCATCCGCGCGTGCCTCAGCGCACATGCTCCACGATCTGCCATGTCCCACGATGGTAAGGTTGTCCAGCTCACTGGCCCCCACGCGCCACGCACCTCTGCCATGCGCGCGCGCCTAGCTGGCCTCCCACCAGCTCGGCCAATGCTGTGCAGTGTCCGCCGATTTGTCCAAGGCCCTTGTGCCTCCTGCGCGACCTAGCATGGTAGTGGCCCACCTGGCCCTGCCATTGCCCCTCCTGGGCAGGGAGTTTGCTGGTCTCCCCTTGGTCATGCGCGCCTCCTGCGCGCATGCGTGCGCACCTCCTATGCGCCTCCTGCACGCACGTTTGCGCTGGGCGATTTCAGCAACCGCCCCCTTGCTGAGCTGGCTGATGCCTTGCTGACTTCCCTCGATCATGGCCCAGTCGTGCGCGCCTCCTGCGCGCCCTGGCCACGCCCCACTTGGCTGGATACTTGGGGTCGCCGCCCTAACCCTACACCTGTGCGCCCATGGCCTGCATCCTGTCAGCAACCTCGCACACCTGCCTATGCCTGTGCGCCCGACCTTGGCACGCGCCTCCTGCGCTGCGCCGGGTCGTGCGGCCCTCTAGCCATGCCATGGCCTTGGTGGTATCAGAGCCTTCGTTCGAGTAACCGTGGCCTAGGTGGAGTTGAGCAAGGACAATCGCTGTCAAAAGCTGGACCAGCCGACACCTAGAGCTTAACGAGCCTAAGTGACAAAGTGTATGGTGAGACTGCTTAGAGTCCTACCCACTTCCATAGTTGGGACACATGCACAAGCTAAGAGAGAGATGGAGCAGGCAAAGAGAAATAGCAGTACCGCTGTCATGCCCCCTTTGGCTAGAATGCGGAAGCTCTTTTTTTTCTCTAAGGCCTAGCCTTTGGCATGCGGCACTCGAGGACTCCTTCCCCAAGTCAGCCTACCAACCTCACCTGCACTATTGCCCCTTAGAAAGCTGGTATCAGAGCATCGTTTGAGTGCTTCAACCTCACCAAAATCACACATCATGACAAAAGCTTCGAGCCAAAGCAGCACAGGGAGCAACCAGACGGACAACGATAGTCTTGTCTACCTTGGGATGTTTTTGCCAATGCCTAGGCATCCCGTGCGGTTGATGTGTGCCAGGGAGTGGCGTGCAAGGGATCTAGCGGATATGTTGCTACAAGGCCAAGACTTCATCCCAGGAGGGGATGAGGCACTCCTCGACTTCATCCCAGGAGGGGATGAAGCGCTCCTCGACTTCGTCCAGGAGGAGGACGAAGTGATCTCCCCACACCCAAGGGTTCCCCATGGACAGGCAGTCCAAGAAGAACATGGTTCTGAAGAGACCGTAGAGGGTATAGTCAGGGAGAAGTCGGTGCAGGCACTCACAACGCTGGTGGCCCCATCTCTCCGAGGCCTCCTTAGCGTAGAAGTGCAGTTCGATGGGCACAAGGTGCGTGCCACGATCAACACCGGGACGTCACGCAACTCCATTGCCGAGTCAGTGGAAAAGAGGTTGGGACTGATCATTTCACTTGATATTACTCTTTTGACAACCGGCGGAGCTAATGCGGAAGGGGCTCTCGGTTGGGTTGAGGCTGTAATGGAGATCGACCCGTGGAAGGGAAGATGCAGTCTCATTGTCCTACCCTTGGAGAACTATCAAATCATCCCTGGCTTGGACTTTTGCTCACAATCCATGATAGCAGTTATTCCACACATTCCCAGGATCATGATTTAGGGGTATGGGACCCCAAGTTTCATCCCGGCATGCGAGGATGCTGAAGGGGAGACGGCCTGCGCCTAGAGACATGCGGGGCGGGGCATGGTGTGCAACCATGCCAGGCGCAAGGAGATGCACCGAAGCAGGTGGTGAAGATGAAGTCACCACTACCCAGGTAGGGCAAGAGGGGCATTCTGAGTGCAAATGTAAGGGCAAGAGTGGGTGAGCCTTGGGGAGGGTTTACCATTGCTAGCTTGTACTAGGCCTTTATCCTTTATGCAATAAAGGTTGGGAGTTATCCCGTAAGCAAGAGTGTTCAATTGTGTGATTTCTATGCCAGCTTTCTAAGGGGCGATAGTGCAGGTGATGCCCCCAACCTGACGCCTAGGTCGGTGCCGAGGCGTGGCGAGCTGCAGGGGCGGCAGTGCGCGTGGCGGATGAGGTGAGGTTCGCCAGACTTGGGTCGGTGCCCAAGTGACTTGGCCGCAGAGGGTCAAGGGTCGAACGGATACCGAGGGAGCGGGGTGTCAAGGAGCTAGGCGGTGCACCAGTACTACCAGGGACCGGCATTAGGATGAATGCCAAGGGCCATGGCGCACATGCGGATCCGACCACAGTGAGGTTCCATGGAGGGAACCTCACGTAGGGGAAGGATACCCCAGCGTGACGCAATGCAGCAGAGGAGCAGAGGAGCGTGGGGCAAGGCCAGGCAGGTCTTTGCCAAGTTAGGCCACACAGACCGCGCGGGCCGAAGCGCATCGGCCCAAGGATGGCACGATATGGATGCAGGGCTGGTAGGAGGCCAGCAACAT
Organism: Calamus simplicifolius; assembly: GCA_900491605.1. NCBI lineage: Eukaryota > Viridiplantae > Streptophyta > Magnoliopsida > Arecales > Arecaceae > Calamus > Calamus simplicifolius. The sequence continues at coordinate 337,658 of UESW01004671.1, read as the reverse complement.
GCGCGGAGATAGCACGGATGCATGGCACGCATGGCGGACATGAAGACATGGTGAGCGGTTTCAACTTCAGGACTCTCGATGGACGGTTGCAGTCATGGGGGCGGTGGCCAGAACCGCCCAACACATTGGGCTAGGAGGACGGCGTGGGGCAACAGGACGCGCGCGGGCGCGCGCACGGCTGGCGCACACCCGGGCGGTTGTCCAACTGCCCGGCCAAGCTGCAGACCGACCAGTACATGCGTGCAGGAGGCGCGCACGACCAGCCAAGGCTGGCGGAGAGTGGGACAAGTGGAAGTTGCCCAACCACCCACTTGGAGGAGGTTGAAGGCCATGATCCCAAGTGGTTATGGCAACCACCTTGGGTAGTGCACATCATGGGCTGAGTGGCGTCTTATGTGGCACCATGTGAGGGACATGGGCTCACTTCATGGAGGAGTGGGCACCAACCAACCATAACCACTAGGTGGTTACCAACCACCCCACTTGAGTGAGATAGTGGAGGCATGGGTCCAACCGGCTATATAAGGACCATGCCATGGCATTGGGTTGGGTAGGAGTGTTGTAAGCACTTTGTGGCTAAAGTGTGGGTAGATTAGGGGAGAGATCTACTTACTCCGGAGGCTTGTATCCTTTATTGTGTATGATCAATGAAGGTTGGGGATTCCCCATAATTGTGCTTGTGTGTTTGGGTGAGGGTAGTGCGCGTAGCATTCTAAGGGGCTACGGGACTTTGGTCGTGAGATGAGAGGCTGACTCAAGGGAGGACCTGGGGTGCTGCATGCTCAGGGAGGACCTTAAAAAAAAATACCCTATACCTAGGGCGTGACACTTTTGGTATCAGAGCCTTGTTCGAGTGCCAAGGTGGAAAGTCTAGACACTAGCCCAGTTCACCATACCACTTGCAAAAGCCAAAATGGAACATGGGAAGTTGGAGGAAGAGTGCCTCAACTTCATGTTCGGAGTTGCAACGACGAGCGTAGACGGAACTTTGGAGGCAGGGAGTGTGCGATCTCCCATCGGCAAAGGTGGAAGCCGAGGGCCTTGCCGATTTCCGGATTATCTCCCCCATCAACTACGACGACAAGGAGGTCCCTGTAGTAGTGAAGAAGTCTGCGTTCCCAGAGGAGGCTGTTGCAACCGTAGCCACATCACAGATGAAGAGGTGCTTTATCTGTGAAGGCCCTCATTGGAGGAGGGCGTGCCCAAAGAAGACAAAGGTCAGGTCATTGGCTTCCTTTGATGCTGACTATGGCGAGTCCGTGAGTGCTGAAGACAAGGATGTGTCAAGGGTAAATCCCATACAGCTCCTAAATGCAATCACGGGTAGGAAACCCTCATCCTATCGTGAGTTGCTATACACATCCATTCTCCTCAATGGCCGCAGGGTGCGGGCCATCCTGGACACCGGAGCCACCAACAACTTCATCAGCCAGGTGGAGGCCGAGAAGCTTGGGTTAAAGGTGACCATCGGCACTAATTTTACCAAGGCCGTGAACAGCAAGGCAGTGCAGGTTCAGGGTAGAGCGGAGGTAACTTTGGTAGCGGGCTCGTGGATGGGCAAATCCAATTTTCTAGTAATTCCCTTAGACGATTTTAAAGTCATACTTGGGCTGGAGTTCTTCATGGCAGCCAAGGTAATGATCATACCTCACCTCCGTGGTATTTTTATTGGGGAAAAGAAGAGTCTATGTTTTATCCCTGTGGATGGGACTCCAAGTAAGATGGGACAAGGGTGTTCCAACTCAACCAAACCGGCAGCAGCACTTTGTGATGCTGACGGTTCTTCAACGACCAGCGCCAAGATGGCTAGGCCTAGGACAAGGCCCGGCGTTCCGCGAACCAGCACACAGGAGGCGCGTGATGGTGGTGTGAAGGCGGGCGCAGTGCAGCGCGCACGGGGGCACACGCAGGGCGGGTCGTATGGTGGTGCGTAGGAGGCATGCCACTGTGGTGTCAGGCGGGTGCGCAGGTGCGTGCACCCCTGTCCGCCATAGTCGAGCGGGGCGCGCAGGAGGCGTGTCCTACCTACATCAAGCACAAGAAGGCCAGATGTGTGCAGGAGGTGCACAGCGCTGGCGGGTCAGCAGAAGGAGGGATCCAGGCGGTGTTGTCCGCCAAGCAGATCTGCAAAGGGCTAAAGCGAGGACATGCTACCTATGTGGCAGCCCTTGTGCAGATTCAACCCGAGAAGGTGGTGGAAGTTCTGGATGAGGTGGCGGACTTGCTTATGGAGTTCAGTGACATGATGCCAGCCAAATTGCCAAAGTATCTCCCTCCACGATGAGAGGTGGACCACAAGATTGAGCTCGAGCCAGGGATTCGACCTCCAGCGAAGGCACCTTACCGGATGGCACCTGCAGAGTTGATATAGCTTCGGAAGCAACTTGATGAGCTCTTGGAGGCCGGATTGGTCCAGCCTTCCAAGGCCCCTTACGGAGCGCCAGTCCTCTTCTAGAAGAAGCAAGATGGATCGCTGCGGATGTGTGTTGACTACCGGGCCTTGAACAAGATTACTATCAAGAACAAGTATCCGGTACCGAATGCAACAGACCTCTTTGATCGCTTGGCCAAGGTGAATTATTTCACCAAGCTGGACCTGCGGTCAGGCTACTGGCAAGTGAGGATAGCGGCGGGGGACGAAGCCAAGACAACCTGTGTAACTCGGTATGGATCATATGAGTTTTTAGTCATGCCTTTCGGATTGACTAATGCTCCTGCTACCTTCTGCAACTTGATGACAAATGTGCTTTATGAGTTTCTCGATGAGTTTGTGGTTGTTTACTTGGATGACATAGTGGTCTATAGTGGTTCATTGGAAGAACACTTAGATCATTTGAGGCGTGTTCTCACTCGGTTGCGGGAGCACCAACTCTTCATCAAAAAGGAAAAATGTGAGTTTTCCTGCAAGGAAATTAAGTTCCTTGGACATTGGGTCGGTCATGGGAGCATTCGCATGGATGAGCGGAAGGTCCAGGCGATCATGAGTGGCTGGCGCCCACGAGTGTTACTAAGCTGAGATCTTTCCTCGGCTTGGCTAACTATTATCGAAGGTTCATCCTGGGTTATTCCAGAGAAGTGAGCCCCTTGACAGACTTGCTGAAGAAGGATCAGAAGTGGGTCTGGTCCGAGTCGTGTCAAGCAGCCTTCGAGAAGATCAAATTGGCAGTTTCTAGGGAGCCAGTGTTGAAGCTTCCAGATTTTGAAGTTTCTTTTGAAGTCCACACTGCCGCATTCGACAGGGCCTTAGGAGGGGTCCTGGTGCAGCAAGGGCATCCGGTGGCGTATGAGTCGCGCAAGTTCAAGGAGGCCGAGCAGAGGTATTCTGCCCATGAGAAGGAGATGACGGCGGTCATCCACTGCCTTGAGACATGGTGACACTATTTGTTGGGCACACGGTTCACAGTGGTGATCGACAATGTGGCCAACACCTACTTCAAAACCCGAAAGAAACTCACACCAAAGCAGGCCCGATGGCAAGAGTATTTGGCGGAGTTCGACTTCGTGTGGGTACACCGGCCGGGGCTTCAGAACCTAGTTGCAGATGCGCTTAGCAGAAAGGAGGTGCAGGAGTACGTGGCAGTTCTGTCCACGTTGCAGACTGACTTCCTGAAGCAGGCAAGGCGTGCGGCGCAAGAAGACCAAGCTTATGTTCGGCTCAAGCAGAGAGTTGCCGAAGGTTTGGTGCGCAGGTTTTGGGTGGACAGAGACGTGCTGTGGGCGAAGGGCGGGAGGCTCTATGTTCCACACGGCGCGGGACTTCGAATGACATTGCTGAAAGAGACCCATGACTCGTAGTGGGCAGGACATCCTGGTGTGGAGAGGATGTACGCGCTGCTGTCCAATGAGTATTACTGGCCAAAGATGTTCGAAGAGGTGGAAGCATATGTTTGGTCTTGCCTCACTTGTCAGATGGACAAGGTGGAGTGCAAGAAACCGGCATGATTGCTGCAGCCACTACCCGTTCCAGACAGGCCGTGGAGTCTATTACTATGGACTTTGTGGTGGGATTTCCAGAAGTGCAGGGGAAGACATCGGTGTTCGTGGTGGTGGACCAGTTTTCCAAATATGCCGTGTTCATGGCCGCACCAAAGGAGTGCCCAGCCGAGACAGCGGCGAAGCTATTCTTTGCAAATGTCGTGAAGATTTTTGGAGTTCCGGCAAACATCATCAGTGACCGAGATGTGCGCTTCACCAGCAAATTCTGGACGACATTATTTCGGCTCATGGGTTCCGAGCTGAAATTTTTCACTGCATACCATCCTCAGACGGATGGCCAGACCGAGCGTATCAATGCTATGCTCGAGGAGTACTTATGCCACTATGCAACGGCGACGCAGAGGAATTGGTTGGAGCTTTTGGATGTAGCACAGTTTAGCTACAATGTCCATAAGTCCTCATCGATAGAGGCTAGCCCAGCAGAGGTGTGCTTGGGTTTCCAGCCAATGACGCCGACGCATGTGACATGGAAACGTGACCAAGGCCCATGCCCAGCGGCCTACCGCTTCGCCAGAGACAAGTCCGAGATGATAGCCAAGGTGCATGATAGTTTGGTGTGTACAGCATGGCGGATGAAGGCACAAGCGGATAAGAAGCGACGACCGGTGGAGTTCCAAGTCGGTGATCGGGTCATGTTGAAGCTACCCCCTCAAGTCTCAAAGAAGATGTTGGGACGGCACATGCATTAGGGGCTTGTACTGAAGTACAGCGGGCCCTATGTGATCATGAAGAAGGTCGGACCAGTGGCTTACAGGTTGGAGTTGCCGGAGCATCTGAAGATACATCCAACTTTCCATGTGAGTTTCCTGAAGCCATTCTATGAGGACAACTTGGAGGGACGTGAGCAGCAGCAACGAGTCATACCGGCATTTGATTACAACAAGCGCCGAGAAATTGATAGGGTCATAGCCCACAGGAGAGTGGGATCTAGCAAGCATGGGAAACACACCGAGTATTTGATCCAGTGGAAAGGAGAGGACCTTTCCGATGCAAGTTGGGAGAAAGCCGAAGCGTTATGGCGATATGAGCGCGAGATCCAGGATTACATGAAGAGCTACACGACGAGGGCATCTGTGTCTTCAAGTGGGGGAGGATTGTCACGCCCCCAACCTGACGCCTAGGTCGGTGCTGAGGCATGGCGTGCTGCAGGGGCAGCAGTGCACGTGGCGGATGAGGTGAGGTTCACCAGACTTGTGTCGATGCCCAAGTGACTTGGCCGCAGAGGGTCAAGGGTCGAACAGATACCCAAGGAGAGGGGTGTCAAGGAGTTTGGCGGTGCGCCAGTACTGCCAAGGGCCGGCATTAGGATGAATGTCAAGGGCTATGGTGCATCGCCAAGCTCCTTGACACCCCGCTCCCTGGGTATCCGTCCGACCCTTGACCCTCTGTGGCCAAGTCACTTAGGCATCGACCCAAGTCTGGCGAACCTCACCTCGTCCACCACGCGCACTGCCGCCCCTGTAGCGCGCCATGCCTCGGCACCGACCTAGGTGTCAGGTTGGGGGCGTGACAATCCTCCCCCACTTGAAGACGCAGACGCCCTCGTCGCGTAGCTCTTCATGTAAGCATGGATCTCCAGCTCATATCACCATAACGCTTCAGCTTTCTCCCAACTTGCATCGAAAAGGTCCTCTCCTTTCCACTGGATCAAATACTCGGTGTGTTTCCCATGCTTGCTGGATCCCACTCTCCTGTAGGCTATGACCCTCCTGCGCTGCGCCGGGTCATGCAGCCCTATGCGGTTCACCTCCGTAGGGCATCCTCAGACCAACGGAGCGGCCGAGGTGACCAACCACATCATTCTCCAAGGACTGAGAGCCCACTGGATGACTGCAAGGGACGGTGGGTTGAGGAGCTCCACAACGTGCTATGGGCCTACCACACAACGCCACGAGCTCCTACCGGAGAGACCCACTTTAGCCTCATCTTTAGATCCAAGGCCATCATTCCTTTGGAGATCGGCACCCTGAGCCCTAGGGTGGAGGCATATAGCGAAGAGGATAATCCAAACCTGTTGCGGGCCAACCTCGACCTGGTGGAAGAGGTACGGGACCGAGCATGACTCCGGATGGCAGCCTACTAACAGCAAGCGGCTAGGTATTACAATGCCCGTGTCCGCCCTAAGACCTTCTTGCCGGGGGACCTGGTCCTTCGGCGAGCCGAAGTCTAAAAGCCGACGGAAGGAGGCAAACTAGCACCGAACTGGTAGGGGCCCTATCGGGTCACTGAAGCACTCCGCCATGGAGCATACAAAGTTGAGGAGCTAGATGGGAAGCCGCTCTCGCAAATGTGGAATGCTGACAACCTCCGTCAGTATTATCATTAGTGTACCTTTTTACATTAAATTTCATGCATGTATTCTTTCAAGCTTTTGCCCTGCACTTAATATTAATAAACGTGAGTTCTAGTATCTCAGTCCCCAACAAAAAGCCCAATGTACCATTGGCACTGAAGACCCAATGTACCATCGGATTCAAAAAGCTCGAGGCCAGCTCGGCATGGAAAGCCCAGTGTACCACTGGCAGATAGATGTACCATTGGCTCTCAACAGAAAGCCCAATGTACCATTGGCACTGAAGACCCAATGTACCATCGGATTCAAAAAGTCCGAGGCCAGCTCGGCATGGAAAGCCCACTGTACCATTGGCAGACCGATGTACCATCGGTCAACAAAAAGCCCAATGTACCATTGGCACTGAAGACCCGATGTACCATCGGATTCAAAAAGCCCGAGGCCAGCTCGGCATGGAAAGCCCAGTGTACCACTGGCAAACCGATGTACCATCGGCTCTCAACAAAAAGCCCAATGTACCATTATCATTGAAGACTCGATGTACCATCGGATTCAAAAAGCCCGAGGCCAGCTCGGCATGGAAAGCCTAGTGTACCACTGGCAGATCGATGTACCATCGGCTCTCAACAAAAATCCAATGTACCATTGGCACTAAAGACCCGATGTACCATTGGATTCAAAAAGCATGGGGCCAGCTTGGCATGGAAAGCCCAGTGTACCACTGGCAGACTGATATACCATCGGCTCTCAACAAAAAGCCTGATGTACCATTGGCACTGAAGACCCGATGTACCATCGAATTCAAAAAGCTCGAGGCCAGCTCGGCATGGAAAGCCCAATGTACCACTGGCAGACCGATGTATAATTGGCTCTTAACAAAAATCCTAATGTACCATTGGCACTGAAGACCTGATGTACCATCGGATTCAAAAAGCCTGAGGCCAGCTCAGCATGGAAAGCCCAGTGTACCACTGGCAGACCAATGTACCATCGGCTCTCAACAAAAAGCCCAATGTACCATTGGCACTGAAGACCCGATGTGCCATCGGATTCAAAAAGCCCGAGGCTAGCTCGTTATGGAAAGCCAAGTGTACCACTAGCAGACCGATGTACCATCGGCTCTCAACAAAAAGCCCAATGTACCATTGGCACTGAAGACCCGATGTACCATCAGATTCAAAAAGCTCAGGGCCAGCTCGACATGGAAAGCCCAGTGTACCATTGGCAGACCGATGTACCATCGGCTCTCAACAAAAAGCCCAATGTACCATTGGCACTGAAGATCGATGTACCATCGAATTCAAAAAGCCCAAGCCTAGCTTGGCATGGAAAGCCCAGTGTACCACTGGCAGACCAATGCACCATCGACTCTCAACAAAAAGCCCAATGTACCATTGGCACTGAAGACTCGATGTACCATCGGATTTAAAAAGCCCGAGGTCAGCTCGGCATGGAAAGCCCAGTGTACCACTGGCACACCGATGTACCACCGGCTCTCAAAGAAGCCCAAGTTTCCCATGGCACTCCAAGGCTGATGCTCCATCGATCCCCAGAGGTCCAAATCCTTGGGGTAGATGCAGCCCCAGATCCGACCTTGGCTCTCTCGGGGGTTCGGTCCTACATGGCAAAGTCGCTCGTGAATGGGGAGAAGCTGCCCCTCGGTGCCGACGAAGCCCCTAAGGGTCCCACGTCGGCAACCCAAGAACTCAGAAATGAGACGTTATTGGATAGAAACAGTTTCATTAATGAAGTGTTTACAAAATGCCAACTGAGTCGGACTTGATACAAAAAATATAAAGTAAAAGAACTACAAGGTCAAGGTTCGGCCGCGGGCTCGCCATCTAAGGCCTCCTCGTACTCTTGGTCGAGCTCGATGTCCATGGCCTGGGGGAGGTTCAAAACTCGGGCCACCTTTTCTCTGGCATCACAGAACCCCTGGATGTAGGAATCCGTATTAACCTCAACCAGCTCATGGGCGAACTGCTCCGATGCCTTGAATTCCTCCACGGCCGCGGTAGCCCTAGCCTCGGCGGCGGCCTCCACCTCGACAACCTTGGCCTCCTTCTTTACGACTAGAGAGACGGCCACCCTCTCTGCCTCATTAGCGTGCTCCGCTTCCTCATCGGCACACTTGGCCCTATCCTCGGCCTTCCGGATGATCGAGTTTAGTTCGGTGATATGGAGGTTGAGAGCCTCGATAGCGCCCTCGGCCTCGGTGAGCTGGTCGAGTGCCACCCATAATCGGTTGGCTTCAGCCTTCGCTTGGCTCTCAGCCTCCTTTATTTCGTTGGCTCGAGCAGTCCTCGCCGATTCCAGAGCCTTCTTGGCAGCTTCCGCCTGGGCATCCTCGGCATCCTGTTGGATTTGGAGGACGATGGCCTCCCCTTCGACAAGGGCCTCCCGAGTGAGTACTAGGGAGTTCGTCACCTATACCCGAAATGTCAGCCATGCAAATTATAAGAAATTTCAATGGAAGGGCAAGGAAGATAAGTTACCCGGACCAGGGCTGAGAAGGCCTCCCAGAAGAACCTGTTTGCCCCCAGAGTTTGGAGCTCCTCCTGGAAGTCGGGATACGATTTGGGATATAAGCCCTTCTACCTGATGCCCATTGTTCATCAAAGAGAACCCACAAGGGGTCGGCCCAGCCTTGCTCCCCTCAGCGTTTTTGGTGTGCTCCTACTCGGCGCGCAGAGGGCTGCTCGCTGGCGTCTACTCGGGGGGCGGGCTCACTTCCCCTGATGGTCCCTCCCCCTAGCCCCTTTTTACCTCGGCTGGGGTTGGTTCGTTGGGAGCTTGGGGCTCCTCCATCGCCGCCGGCTCCTCCATTGTCACCCTCTCGGCCACTACCCCCTTCGGTGGGGTGTCGGCCGTCAGGTCTACCTCCGGAGCTGGTGGGGACTCTCGCTGCACGGGCAGTCGGGATACCCACACCGTAAGGTTCTTAGGGGCCGGTGCCTGCTGCCCCTCTCTTGGGCCACCCTAGGCCCTCATCCTCTTGGCCGCGGCCTTCCTGAGCATGGCGGTCGGAGGCTTCATCGCTATGCAACGTCGGCTGGAGTTAATAAAAAAAGAAGAAAAAAGAAGTTTGGCTAAGTATTGGGATGCCTGTTACTCACCGCTTTGGGTGGTGAGGCCTGCCAGCCGGAGGTTGTGCTCCGATAGAAGCAAGTTGTATTTGGGGATGTCGGCAGTCAACAGTTGCCCCAACGCTTCTTTATCTCCTAGGAGGATAGTGGAGTTCATGTTGGGTCGGAGGTCGGGATCCCCCCATTGGGGCTTGACTTGATCAAGGTCAACAAAAAAAATGAAATTTCCTTCCCTTGACCGAGGAGGAGAGAAGTAATTTGAGGACGCGACCGGGTCGGGGCTAGAACAGCCACCAACCCCTCTGCTGCCTGAGGGTGTAAAAACAGCGGAAGAGGGAGAGTCGGGGGGTGATTTGGAGGTGGTGGCAAAGGACAAGAAAAGCACAAACAGTTCAAAGGGAGTTCGGGACCAGCTAAGTAGGAGTCAAGGAGTAATAGTCCAAAAGGTTGATAAAAAAAGATTGAAAGGGTAGACGAAGACCTAACCTAAGGGATATCTCTGACCACTTCTTTTAACGGAAGCAGAGCCTGTTCCCACAAGTCCCCACAAAGTTCTTCAAATTTCTCACGTGTTATTGTGCTTCTGGATTTGGAAAACATAAAAAGAAATGTTGACCCAATTATTGATTTTAATGATTAATAAAAGACATGAGTATATTCATTTTGTTTCTAATAGATTTAACAAGTGTTTTAGGGATTAAAAATATTTGATCAATCAAAATGGATAAAGAAACATGTTTTGAATTAATGTTTTAAAAGAAACTTTCAAAGTTCAGAGCCTGGAGTCGACACCCAACTAGTCAGAAGCCGACCCCAAGGCGTATCAAAAGGTTTATGGGACTTTGGCACGGCCTGGAGTCGACACCCAAGGTTTCAGAGCCGACTCCAACCTGAGATACAGAGAAGTGCATTCTATTTCAGTTTCTGGAGCCGACACGTAGAATTTGGGAGCCGACACCTGAGATTTTGGGAGCTGACACCTGAGTTACTGGAGCTGACTCTAACCTGAAAATAGAGAGTGTATTTTATGAACTTTTCTAGAGCCGACACTTACAGTTTTCGGAGCCGACTCCTGAAAGCGACGAGCCGACACTTACCTTTCTTGGAGCCGACCCCCAACAAATTTTTCTTTACTATTTTTGAACACCCGACTTGGAGCCGACACATGAAAAGTTAGAGCCGACTCCAACCTGTCAGGAACGGATTTTTCATCTATCAGAACATACTTCAACGGTAAGATTTCTTTTCACCTAACCTCTAACGGCTATTTTTTTTGTGTAGAAGAATCCAAACATCTCCAATGGCTATATTTCCCACCTAAAACTTGGATTAAGGAGATCTATAAAAAGGGAAAAACCATCCGTTTGAAAGTGTAGAATAGAGAGGAAAAATAGAAAAAGAAAAAGGAAATATTTTGTAAAAAATCTAAAAATCTTGAGAGAAAAATCAAAAGGAAAGACTCAGAGCTTACATCAACCAATCCAAGAGAGTCCAAAGAGAAATCCAAGGCATTCAAGTTCAAAATCGGAGGATTTTTCAAGTGAAGAAAAAGAAAGCAAAAGCCTTGATTTTCCCAACTTCTCAACTGCAATCTTTGTGAAGAATCTGAGCTGAGGCCTGATTCAACATTTCAAAGGAGAAGAGGAAAAGAAGAAAAGAAGAAAAGCTCAAATCAAATTCGCTTCAAACAGGCTTTTCTTACCCTTGTTTATTTAATTACATATTTGCTCACTTAAGGAGTTGTCTTATATTGTAAACTCTATTTTTTATTGTTGTTGGCTAGTTCAATCAAGGGGTTGAATTAGTGGAGGTGGTATACCTCGGTACAAGCTAAGGATAGCTTGTGGTTGGGTTTAGTGCTGGTGAGCCCAGAAAATCAGCTGGGTTCATTGTAATCCCGAGGAAAACAACAAGTTTTGAGTTGTGAGCTTGTAAAACAACTCGGCTGTAATCAAGTAGATTATAGTGTGGACCCAAGTGATACTTGGGAGTGGACGTAGGTGTTGGATACACCGAACCACTATAAAATCCTTGTGTTTGCCGTGTTTTGACTCTCTCACTCTATCTCTTTATTTGTGCTTAATATTTATCCTGCACTTAATCTCATTTATTCCAAAGCATATAGTTTTTAAAAGATTAAATTTTTAAGAACCCAATTCACCCCCCTCTTGGGTTGCCATCTGGGCCAACAATTGGTATCAGAGCAAGTGCTCATTATTTATTTGATCACACGATCAAGAGCTAAAGATCCAAATGGCAGCTCAAGCTGGATCTTCATTTGCTGAAGGTCATTCTACTAATAGACCTCCTTGTTTAATGGTTCAAATTATTCTTATTGGAAAGCTAGAATGAAATTTTATTCAAGCTTTAGATTATGAACTTTGGAGTGTAATCACTAATGGACCAAGCACACCCACACACTTGGTAGATGGTTCAATAGTTCCTAAACCCAAAAGGGATTGGAATGAGAACGATAGGAAAATGGCTCAGCTTAATGCAAAAGCCATGAATGTTTATATTGTGCTTTAGATGCTAATGAGTTCAATAGAATTTCTATATGTATTTCCGCAAAAGAAATTTGGGATAGATTAGAAGTTACCCATGAGGGTACTAATCAAGTTAAAGAATCTAAAATCAATATTTTAGTGCACAAGTATGAATTGTTTAGCATGGAACAAAATGAAACCATCACATGCATGTACACTAGATTTACTGATATTGTAAATGGTCTAAAAAGTCTTGGCAAGACCTACACTAACTCTGAATTGGTTAGTAAAATTCTTAGGTCTCTTCCAAGGACATGGGAAGCAAAGGTAACTGCTATCCAAGAAGCCAAGGACCTCAACACCTTACTTTTGGAGGAGCTACTTGGATTATTGATGACCCATGAACTGACCATGAAGCAACATTAAGAGGAGGAAGTCAAAAAGAAGAAAACAATTGCCCTTAAAGCTACAGAAAAGGAGATAAGCAGCAGTGAGGAAGAAGAAGATGATGATGAGACAGCTCTCCTTACTAGAAAATTTAAGAAATTTATGCAAAGAAGGAGACCCTCCATAAGAAAAGATATGGAACCAAAATGGAAGAAGAAAGAGAAAAAAAGAAGGACAAGGACAAAGAAAAAGAAAAGACCCCCTCATATGTTATGAATGTAAGAAACCGAGGCACTTTAGATATAATTGTCCTCAGCTAAAAAAGGGGCAAAAGAAGAAGAAAAAGTCATATGTTGCAACATGGAGTGAAAGTGATGAATCCTCATCCGAGGAGGAACAAAAGAAGTTGCAAACATTTGCTTTATGGCAAACGACGACAATGAGGTAAGTTCTGAAACACCTTATGATGATTTTACTTTTGAAGAATTATATGATGCATTTAATGAATTAGTTAGTGATTTTAAAGCTTTGAAAAAGAAGAACAAATTTTTAAAAATGATAATTTAAATCTTGCCAAAGAGAAGGATAAACTAACTCAGGATGTTGAAAAACTAAAATCTGAAAATGAAAATTTGCTAAAAGATAAAGAGTTAATTTCTAATGAAAATATTAATTTAAAGAGAGAAGTTGATAAATATAGAAATATAGTTGATAAATTTATATATAGCTCTGAAAAACTTAATTTGCTATTGAGTAATCAAAGAGCTGTATTTGATAAGGCTGGATTAGGGTATAGACCTAATAAGAAAAAGTATGTTAAAAACTTCTTTAGAAAAGAACAGGATAAGAATGATTTTTCATGTTATTGCTGTAACAAGAAAGGACATAAAGCCTATGAATGCAATCTTAGAAAACTTAATAAGAATTTAAGTATTAAAGAAAAGAAAATATGGGTTCGAAAGGAACAATCTTTATTGCTACTAACCATGAAGGACCCAAGAAAGCTTGGGTACCTAAACAGAAAGTTTGATTACCTTGCAGGAGTGTCTTGCGGCCAAAAGATCAAAACAAAAGTGGTATCTTGATAGTGGCTGCTCAAGGCACATGATGGGTGACAAGGAGCAATCATCACCTTGAAGATAAAAGAGGAGAGTTGTCACATTTGGAAACAATGGTAAAGGCCAAATTATATTTGGTAAAATTCAGATAACTCCTTTACTTTTATAGAAAATGTTTTATATGTAAATGGCTTAAAGCATAATTTAATTAGTATTAGCCAATTGTGTGATAAAGGTTTTAAAGTTTCATTTGAAGCTTCTATCTGCACTATTTCTAATCCCATTGACAATAGCATTGTATTTATTGGCAATAGAAATGGCAATATATACTTAATTGATTTAGACAATTTGTCTACTAACAATCATTGCTTAGTAGCTAACAATGCTAATGCTAATGAGATTGGATGGTTATGGCATCGTAGATTAGGTCATGCAAGCACACACCTAATTTAAAATTAATTAAAATGATTTAGTTAAAGATCTTCAAAGATAGATTTTGAAAATACAGAATTTGTGATGCATGTCAATTAGGCAAACAAACTAGAAACTCTTTCAAATCAAAAAATATAGTTTCCACTTCTAGGCCATTAGAGCTACTTCATATGGACCTTTTTGGACCTACTAGAACCACTAGTCTAGAAGGAAAGAAATATGGTCTTGTGATAGTAGATGATTATTCTAGATACACTTGGGTATTATTTCTAGCTCATAAGGATGAGACTTTCTCAATATTTCTAAAATTTTTCAAGAAAGTCACTAATGAGAAAAACAACACCATAGTGTCTCTTAGAAGTGATCATGGCACAAATTTGAAAATCACTTATTTAAAATTTTTTGCATAGAACATGGCATTCATCATAATTTTTCCGCACCTAGGACACCACAACAAAATGGAGTTGTAGAAAAAAAATAGGACTTTAGAAGACATGGCCCGTACCATGCTATGTGAAAGCCAACTCCCAAAGTACTTCTGGCGGAAGCTATAAACACGGCATGTTACATTCTTAATAGAGCCCTAATTAGGCCAATCCTTAAGAAAACACCTTATGAATTATGGAATAATAGAAAACCAAAGATAGTTATTTTCATGTATTTGGCTGTAAATGTTTTATTCATAATAATGGAAAAGATAATCTTAAAAAATTTGATGCAAAATCTGATGAAGGCATATTCTTAGGATATTCAACAACTAGTAAAGCCTATAGAATATTTAACAAGAAATCCTTAATTGTAGAAGAATCCATTCATGTAGTTTTTGATGAGTCTTTAGCATCAAGTTCAGAAAAATTGATGATGAGAAGATACAAATATTCTAGAAAGAAATATTAAAAAATTAAATATAGATGTATCTTCAGATCATGAACAAGAAGCTAAAGATGATGATTCACCTAGGATTGATGATATTGATACTAATCATAATGAAGTAGATCTTCCTAGAGATTGGAGATATGCCTATGGTCATCCAAAGGAATTGATTATTGGTGATCCATCTCAAGGAGTAAGAACTAGGTCATCTATGAGGAATATCAATAATCATCTTGCATTTGTATCTCAAATTGAACCTAAAACTATTGAAGAAGCTGAAAAAGATAGTAATTGGATGCTAGCTATGCAAGAAGAATTAAATCAATTCACTAGGAATAATGTATGGTCCTTAGTTGATAGACCTAAAGGTCATTCATTTATAGGATCTAAATGGGTATTTAGAAATAAATTGGATGAAAATGGCATAGTAATTAGAAATAAAGCTAGATTAGTTGCAAAAGGATATAATCAAGAAGAAGGAATTGATTTTGATGAAACTTTTGCACCTGTAGCTAGATTAGAAGCAATTAGATTAATACTTGCATTTGCATGTCATATGAACATAAATTTATTTCAAATGGATGTTAAAAGTGCATTTTTAAATGGTTTTATAAATGAGAAAGTATTTGTGGAACAACCACCTGGTTTTGAAGATCATGAATTTCCAAATCATGTTTTTAAATTGCACAAAGCACTATATGGTTTAAAACAAGCACCTAGAGCTTGGTATGATAGGTTAAGCAAATTTTGATTGAAAATAATTTTACTAGAGGAAATGTAGACAAAACCTTATTTTTGAAAAGGAAAGACAAAGACTTATTAGTAGTACAAATATATGTAGATGATATTGTATTCGGTGCTACTAACAATCTCTTGTGTCAAGAATTTGCTAAGTTAATGCAGGGTGAATTCGAAATGAGCATGATGGGAGAACTCAACTTCTTCCTAGGACTTCAAATCAAGCAAAGTAAAGAGGGGATTTTCATCAACCAAACAAAGTACACAAAGGAACTTCTCAAGAAGTTTGGAATGGAATCAGTCAAACCCCTTGGAACACCTATGAGTCCTTCATGCAAATTAGACAAAGATGAAGATGGTAAGAAGGTAGATCAAAAATACTGAGGTATGATCGGATCTCTACTTTACTTAATAGCAAGTAGACCAGATATCATGTTTGCTGTTTGTCTATGTGCTAGATTTCAATCAGAACCTAAAGAATCTCACTTAATTGCTGTGAAAAGAATTTTAAGATATCTAAGTGGAACTAAAAATGTAGGATTATGGTATTCTAGAGACTCAACACTAAACTTAATTGCATATTCTGACTCTGACTATGCTGGATGTAAACTAGATAGAAAAAGTACAAGTGGTACATGTCAATTCTTAGGAAGTAACTTAATCTCTTGGTTTAGCAAAAAGCAAAATTTGGTTGCATTATCTACTGCTGAAGCAGAATATGTTGCAGCTGGAAGTTGCTGTGCTCAAATCCTTTGGATTAAGCGACAACTTGAAGATTATGGCATAACACTTGATAAAACTCCTATTAGATGTGATAATACAAGTGCAATCAATTTAACTAAGAATCCAATCCAACATTCAAGAACTAAACACATTGAAATTAGATATCATTTTATAAGAGAACATGTAGCTAACAATGAAATTTGCCTTGATTATGTTAGTACTGAAGAACAATTAGCTGACATATTTACAAAACCTTTGAGTGAAGAGAGATTTTGTTATCTTAGAGGTGAATTAGGGATTTGTGATCCTTTGGAATGACTTTGAAACCCTAAGGAATGATTATCTAGATTTCTATCAATTTCTTGAGATTCCTTTCATATTTTAAGGATAATTTATCTAGTCATTTGAGCAATTTGATTCCTCACATTCCAAAGATTTTTTTTAAAAATTTATTGACCTTATTTTGACAAGTTTCGGCTGTTGAAATTCATTTATTTTTCTCTAAAACTGTCAGTGGAGTCGACACCTCAATTTGAGGAGTCGACACCTCTTCTGTGTCGCTCTTGGTCTTTGACCTTGGAGCCGACACCCGCTTAAGTGGAGCCGACTCCAGTTCGGGCGCTAACTGTTTAGCGACTTGGAGTCGACACCCGACTTTGCAGGAGTCGACACCTGGTGGACCCAAATTGACTTTATTAGGGCAGAGTCGACACCTTCTCAATTTTTATCTTCTCCAAACCCTCTCCAAATCTTCTCCAAACACTCTCCAAACTTCCCAAAGCCAAATACTCTTCAAATCAACCATTCCTTAAGATTTCTATGGCACCTAAGCATAGGGGATCGGTGTTTGATGCTCCCGTTGCTACAAGGAAGCGTACGGCTAGGCGTCCCGTCCGAGAACCTAGTCCAAGTGATGATTCTTCTTCAACTCCCTCAGATAATCCTGGCCCCTCCTCTCCACAGGTAGATACCTTGCTGGGCGAGTTATTACCATGGGTAGGAAAGTAGATTTTGATTTCTTTGAAGTCGAGGGTTTTGACATTGGTAGACAGATTAAAGAACTCGGTTGGGATAAAGTTTGCTCTTTGGATGTTCCTACTTATCCAGCTCTTGTTAAAGAATTTTACCTGAATTTATCTAGAGGAGATGGTGGAATTGTTAGTTTAGTAAGAGGAAAGAGAATTCATCTTACTTTTCAAATTTTAGGAAATCTGTTAAGTATTCCTGTCACTGGATTTGTTGCAAACATTCACAGTGAGAGATCAGCTGCTTTATCAAGAATGTTAGGAAGAGAAATAACTGAATTTGAAGAGGTTAGGGCAAACCAATTGCCACTTGAGCTTAGGCTGTTGCATAACATCTGCAGTAGGATTCTATTTCCCAAGACTGGCCATTTTGAGTATGTCTCAGAGCGAGACATTGTAGTCATGGACAGTATCTTGACGGGTCAGCCAATAAATCTTGCTGGAATGATGATATGGTATATGGCTGAGGCCGGGGGCAAGAAGAGATCTTCACTGCCTTATGGGATGATCCTTACTTGGTTTTTAGAAGTCAAGGAGTAGCTATTTCTGAGAATGAGCCATCGAAGAACCTTAGGCACACTGACTACTATAGTTTAGCCACTGTGCACAGATGGGATTTGTGAAAGTGGATGGAAAATGGGAGAGAAAAGGTCATATTGGAGATAGGGTTGCTGAGACTAATGTGCCTGGCCCTTCTGAGGCAGGACCATCTGTGAGACATAGCTCACCAGAGCCCAGTCAGAATGTACCTCCAGCTCCACCGGTTCCTTCTACTTTTGATCAGTCATCTATTGGTTTTTCCGATACTCAGTTAGAACAGCTTAGAAGTATTTTTGCTACTCACAAGAAAGAGATGAAATCTGAGCTAGATAGCCAATATATGAACATGAGAGAGACCCTCTATTCTTTGGATGAAAGAATTGGCAAAATTGAGTCTACACTTGGAGCCTCCGCTGAATCCTTAAAGAATGATCTCAAGAACATTTTTGAAGAACTTAAAGATATTGGTGGAGACTCAGAGACTTATTCCAATGCAATGCTGAGCTTCAGGACAAAATTATGACTGCATGTGCATTTGTTGATAGAAGACTAAAAGAATTTGTAAGAACTCAGAGTGAAGGAATGGGAAGAATATTAGAAGATTTGCAAAGACTCATTAGAACTAACTTTTGATTATATTGTAATGAAGTTTCTTTGATGTTATTTAGTCTAGTTTGATGTTGATTTACTTTTATTAAAAGTTCTAATGTAATGAAGTTTTGATGTAATGAAGTTTCTTTTTGCAATATGATGTAATGTTTGACATTTTGAAGTAATGAACTTATTTGATACTTAATGAATGTCATTTGATCTTGAAGCATCTATCAATTTTGTCATTTCACTTAAAACTTCGTAACCTTTTTGTTGATTACAAAAAAGGGGGAGAAGTTTTTGATAGTTGTATATGCATTGAAAGTTATAAAAGGAAAGAGTATTTAATTGCATATTTGTAGATGCATTAGAACAATTAAGCTTAATTAATTGTCATATATGCATTGAAAGGATGAATAGATGTTAAAATTGATATAACTATTTAATTGGTATCAAACATTAAAGGTTTACTGTTAAAAGGAAAAGAATAGATGTTAAATTGAGTATCATAGGGGGAGCTACCTCATTCAGGGGGAGCTTACCTGTGAGGAATAAATATTTGAGAAATTTGATTTGAAAATCTTATTGTTTAATCATGCATATACTCAGTTTTTATAATCATCAAAAAGGGGGAGATTGTTGACCCAATTATTGATTTTGATGATTAATAAAAGACATGAGTATATTCATTTTGTTTCTAATAGATTTAACAAGTGTTTCAGGGATTAAAAATGTTTGATCAATCAAAATGGATAAAGAAACATGTTTAAATCAATGTTTTAAAAGAAACTTTCAAAGTTCAGAGCTTGGAGTCGACACCCAACTAGCCAAGAGCCGACCCCAAGGCATATCAGAAGGTTTCTGGGATTTTGACATGGCCTGGAGTCGACACCCAAGGTTTCGGAGCCGACTCCAACCTGAGATACAGAGAAGTGCATTCTGTTTCAGTTTCTAGAGCCGACACTTAGAATTGGGAGCCGACACATGAGATTTTGGGAACCGACACCTGAGTTTCTGGAGCCGACTCTAACATGAGAACAGAGAGCATGTTTTATGGACTTTTCTGGAGCCGACACTTACAGTTTTCGGAGCCGACTCCCGAAAGCGATGAGCCGACACTTACCTTTCTCAGAGCTGACTCCCTAACAACTTTTTCTTTACTATTTTGAACACCCGACTTGGAGCCGACACATGAAAAGTTGGAGCCGACTCCAACCTGTCAGGAATAGATTTTTCATCTATCAGAATGTACTTCAATGGTATGATTTCTTTTCACCTAACCTCTAACGGCTATTTTCTTTGTGTGTAGAAGAATCCAAACATCTCCAATGGCTATATTTCCCACCTAAAACTTGGATTAAGGAGATCTATAAAAAGGAAAAAATCGTCCGTTTGAAAGTGTGGAATAAAGAGGAAAAATAGAAAAAGGAAAATGAAATATTTGTGAAAAATCCAAAAATCTTGAGAGAGAAATCAAAAGGAAAGACTCAGAGCTTACATCAACCAATCCAAGAGAGTCCAAAGAGAAATCCAAGGCATTCAAGTTCAAAATCGGAGGATTTTCAAGTGAAGAAAAAGAAAGCAAAAGCCCTGATTTTCCCAACTTCTCAACTACAATCTTTGTGAAGAATCTGAGCTGAGGCCTGATTCAACATTTCAAAGGAGAAGAGGAAAAGAAGAAAAGAAGAAAAGCTCAAATCAAATTCGCTTCAAACAGGCTTTTCTTACCCTTATTTATTTAATTGCATATTTGCTCACTTAAGGAGTTGTCTTATATTGTAAACTCTATTTTTCATTGTTGTTGGCTAGTTCAATCAAGGGATTGAATTAGTGAAGGTGGTATACCTCGGTACAAGCTAAGGATAGCTTGTGGTTGGGTTTTGTGCTGGTGAGCCCGGAAAACCAGCTGGGTTCGTTGTAATCCCAGAGGAAACAACAAGTTTTGAGTTGTGAGCTTGTAAAACAACTCGGCTGTAATCAAGTAGATTATAGTGTGGACCCAAGTGATACTTGGGAGTGGACGTAGGTGTTGGATACACCGAACCACTATAAAATCCTTTTATTTGCCATGTTTTGACTCTCTCACTCTATCTCTTTATTTGTGCTTAATATTTATCCTGCACTTAATCTCATTTATTCCAAAGCACATAGTTTTTAAAAGATTAAATTTTTAAGAACCCAATTCATCCCCCCCTTTGGGTTGCCATATGTGCCAACAAGAAATATATTAGAATCAATTTGTAACAACTGTCACAAAATTTGCATCATTGGGTTTGGCTTAGAATTACAACAAAGTTCACGAAGAAGACATTAGAAGAAGAAGAAAATTACTAGAGGAAAAGAGCACAAAGTCATACAAAATTTTTTGAAAGTCTCACATATGTTATGCCAGAAATGACAACCATAAAAGCTATATTCCTCCTTAGGAGGTTAATGATGAAGTACAGAGAAAAGAGACAAGATCTTCATATAGTTTTTATTGATTTAAAGAAAGCATATGACAGACTCTCTAAAAAAATCTTGTGGTGGGTGCTAGAAAAATAGTATCTATTAAATATATTAACATATTAAAAGATACATGTGATGGAACAGTTGCTAGTGTAAGAACTATTAATAGTAATACTAGTGAATTCTCTATCATAGTAGATTTATATTAAGAATATACTCTTAATCCCTAACTTTTTATTTTAATTATAAATAAGATTACTTGATATATTCAGAATAATATTTCATAATGCATGTTATTCTAGATAATATAATATTAGTAGATGAAACTAAGACTGAGGTTACATTAGAATCGAAATATTTTAGGTTAAATAGGATAAAGATAGAACACAAGAAATGCAATTTTAATATAATTAGAAATGAAGATGAATGTAGAATAAAATTTAAGGACAATAAAGTTTCTAAAAATGATCATTTTCAATATTTAGGATCGATTATTCATAACGAAGTAAAGATTAAGGATGACATTATCCATAGGATTAAAGTAGGTTATATAAAATGAAAAAGTGCAACTGGAATATTATGTCATCATAACGTACCTAGCAAGTTAAAGAAAAAATTCTATAGAACAACCATAAAACCAAGGTACAAAATGTCGGGTAGTTAGAAAAATACACATGCATAAGATAAATGTTGTAAAGTAATGCCAAATTTAAAGCCCATGATGATTTATATAATAGACTAGATATGAAAGAAGGTGAAAAGACTAGATATATAAACTAGCAAAACTAAGAGAAATAAAAATAAAAAATCTTGACTATATTAAATGTATTAAGGATGAAGATGAAAGAGTCTTAGTAAAAGAAGAAGAAATAAAAGAATGATAAAAAAGTTATTTTAAAAAATTATTAAATAAAAATAATCTAGTAAATTAAAGGATGATGTGATAACCTAGGAGTACAACTCAACTCAACTCATCTAAGCCTTTTTTCAATTACATGGGGTCGGCTACATAAATCTGCTTCCTCCACTTTGCTCTATTCAAGACTAAGTCAACATTCAAATTACAAATAATTATATCTTTTTAATTATTTCTATCCATATTAGTTTAGATCTACCTCTACCTCTATCCTTACCATGGATTGTTAAAAGATTACTCTTTCTAACTTGAGCATTTAAAGGTCTTCGTTGTATAAATGTGGTGAAAAGGCTTAGATGAGTTGAGTTGTAGATAAAATAAATGCGATGAAAATCAGAATGCTGAGATGGATGTATATTAATGCAAGAAAAGATAAAATAAGATATAAAATCATTAATAAAAGAAAAAAATTAAGAAATGGATAAATTAAGAAAAGGATGACTTAGATGATTTGGACATATTGTAGACCTAAAGATACACCTTTATGAAGAAGTGATTTAATACATGTAGAAAGAAAAAGAGTTAGAGATAGATCAAAAATTGCAAAAAGAAAATGACAAAAATAGATTTAAAAATTTTGCATCTTATAAAAAATACGACTCAAAACCAAGTCGAAGAAAAAAAAAGGATTCATATTACCGACCACAACTAGTTTAGGATTAAGATCTTATTGTTGCTATCATCATATATTTTGATGACAAATCAAGAAGAGAATGATGACTAAATGTTTATTCAATAGAGTTACTTATTATCAATAACGTCCTATAAAAGAAACAGGCTATTTTTGGTCACCAATAAAGTAAAGGAAAAAAGTTTGCCAAATAATAATCTTCTTTCCTATTGTTTGCTTTTAAATAAAGTTGAGAAAGAGAAAATCAAAGAGGCACCAAAATTTTCTTTTAGAAGCCTAAAATTTCTCTTCTTCAAAAGGTAGAGATTTTGAGAGAAAATAAAACATAAGCAAGTGGCTTAATATAAACACATCTTATTAACTTTCTTCACAATTTTATCAGTTTACCCAAACATGAGAACATACATAATTTTATTTCTTTTCTCTCTTGGTCTTGAATAGAGCTAAGTAGAGGAAGTAGATTCATGTAGCTGACCCCATGTAGTTGAAAAAGGCTTAGATGAGTTGAGTTGAGTTGTTGCTGATATATTTTTCTTTTCTTTCTCTTTCTCTGCAATCAAAAGGTGCCTTAAAGTTTTGATCCGTTGCTTGATGATTACAGCAAAGGAAAAGTCTTTCAAGTATAGGATAAAGCGTTTGGTTATGCCAGCAAAATTTGCATTTTCTATGATTTTCATATTTAAAAACCTCCAAAAGCAACCTAAAATATATAACTGCCTCATGATAACAAAGCTTCAGACCATACAAGTTGATATATATGAAAGATCATTCAGCTATACTTATGGATAGACAGTGAGCATTTAAATAAAGTCTATGCAATTAGAGTAACATAAGAATAAAGCAACATAAACATAGTGCATAAAAAGAGTACTAGCGATGGTGATCATCAGGAACCAAAGTCTTAGGAAAAAACTCGGTAAAGAAAAGGTCAATACAAGAAAGGCAGTATAGAGGGGTTATGAAAAGGCATTCATATGAGGGAAAAAGCTCTCATGCATAAACAATACATATGATATTCCTCATCGTCAAATTTGGATATGACTCTACCTGAAATCATGATCATCATATAGAGATTCGACAGATATTGGAGCCACTGTATTGGCACTTAAAATTTCTTTTGTGCGCTTCACTTGTTTCTTTAATTTAGCCATTGCTTTACCAGACTTCCTCACATCAACTCCATTTCCTAATTGCTTGTTAAACTCATCAGCAAAATATTCAACCAACTGAAATTCCATATCTTGACCTCCAAGTTTAGAATTCCATTTAACATCCTTGACCTGTCAAAAGCAACTTATTAGCATCACAGTACCAAAATTTAGTGCAGAAAACAAACAAAACAACTGGATAAAGAAAATTAACGTTTTTTCTCCATGTTTGATGAAGGTTAAGTCTAGCTGGGTATCTGCTTATTAGCATACAGCCTAATAAATGGGAGTGTATGAACCAGAAAAGGTAATTAGCATGGGATTGGAGAAAAAGGTTCAAACTAGATGTTTCTCAGGAAAAAAAAGAAAACCCAGAAAGCATATAAAAAGTAGATAAGGCTCAAAATAGAGACTGCTTGTCACGCCCCAGACCCAAAAATTTTGAGCTAGGGTGACAACCCGCCGCGTGCCGGGCACGCAAGGCGTCCCGAAACATGACACTGAATTCAGGAAAAGCAACAACCTATATATCATTCAAGTCCATGACTTTAATACAATCCATAACTAGAGATTTGGGCTACAAGCCCTACACATAAGCATTACTGGGGTTACATCAACATATGAATCCACTTTATTTTAAATAGAAGCTCCAACGAACCTATGGTTCCTTACACACTACAATAATATAGTCTGGGCATCAAGCCCTACACATAAATACACTGGTATAGCAATAAAACAAAAATCTATATTTTATTGGAGTTGAGGTCCATCACTCCAACATGTTATTCTCAAATCTCATGGTCCTGTAGCAAAAATATTATAATATTTTTATGAGATTACACTTAGTAAGTAAACCATGTTATGCAGTCAAATCATAGCATGATAATCAATAAACACATAGATGATTTGCATGCTTAAACATTGTTCAATTACTCAAACATGCCATTTAAGTAAACCTATCATTGTTATATTATATCATATGTGTCCCACGGCCCTGCAATGCCCCATAACAAAGGAGAGCCGCGGCGGCACATATAATATAATTCAAATCATTTGCACTCATCATTGTTGTATTATATCATAGCAAATTATCAGTGCATATAAACAATTCATTGTCATATTATATTATATGTGTCCCACGGCCCTGCAATGCCTCATCTGAGCACATCCTCTAGATGTGTGGCCTCTACATGCCCTAACAAAGGAGAACCGTGGCGGCACATATCAATATAATTCATTCTTTTGCATTCACAATCACTCATTATGCAATGTAAGTATTATATCATGCGTGTCCCACGGCCCTGCAATGCCTCATCTGAGCACATCCTCTAGATGTGTATGGCCATAGCAAAGGAGAACCGCGGCGGCACTTATGAATATAATACCAATCATTTGCATCCATAACCGCTCAATTATACTATATAAGTAAACCCACTGTTTATACTCTCAATGGTAACTGTAAATGTGACCCACGGCCCAGCAATATCTCAATATCATGGTCCACCAGAACACATACTCTATATGTGTGGTGCCACCTCAAAGCAATCCTAACAAAGGTGAACCGCGGCGGCACATATAGATATGTGTCCCACGGCCAGCAATGCCTCCTCTGAGCACATCCTCTAGATGTGTAGGTGCGTGGCAATAATCATCAAAACACATCCTCTAGATGTGGTGTGGTATGACAGAGCAAAGGTGAGCCGCAGCGAAACATAACAGTACCTCACATCATACATCAATACATCAATACATCAATCATGTAGCAAAAGTGGATTATACTTACTGAACAATTGCATGTAATATATCACATCAATGTCATACTAACTGCATTTCCCATGCATAGCATCCCCACACGAAATCATAGCACATAAACAGCCATGTATTCATCTACTTACAATTTAGCCAATAACAATTCTTCATATCACAATTCACAATTTAACTACGCATATCCTGAAATAAATTATTTAATAAACTGATAACTGGCTTACTTACCTCAATACGCAATCCAACAGTATAAATAAGCTAATCAGATGTCTGAGCACCTACAGGATCATTTACACAATTAATTTATTAGAATACGAATGTTAAAATGACCCTTAGGATTTCTACCCAAACTAATTCACGGGCCCTACTTTGGGCTCGAATATCTCTCACTATACAAACCCAATTGGGGAAGTAAAATACCCCATGAAACTAGAATTCACCAAGATTCTAACCATATAATTATTTTTCTAATCCCAACCCGTTACAGGGCCCAAAATTCAGCCCAAAGTTGGCTCACTGCATGGCCCAAAAGGCCTGAACCGGCCGGCCCAGCCGGCCCGGTTCAACTCTTATCCCTCCCGACCCCCTGTTTCATCGAACAGGGGACGGGAACGTGGCCGGCGGCCGGGGCCACCGCCGGCCAAATTGAGGGCGGCCCGGCCGCCGGTGGCCGGGCCAGAGCCGGCCGCCGCCGCGGCCGGCCGCCAAACCTTCTCCCTCTCCCTCAATTTCCCTCAGCATCATCCACTCACCCGCGCGGCACGGAGCTGTGCCGGCGGCACGGCCGGCCACCTTGGCCGGCCGGACCTCCACCGGACGCACGCCCGGCACCGGTGGAGGCGACAGGCCAATGATCGAGCCCGGCGAGGCGGCGAGCACGCCGCCGGGCCCGAACCAACCGACGGAAGCCGGTTGAAAGCCGAACCGGCTTCCGCCACCGCGCGAGAGGAGGGCCAATTGGCCCTCTCTCTCTACTCTCTCTCTACCACCACCCCGCCGGACGCCTCCTCCGGTGCCGGCGGAGTCGTCGGCCAGATCTCAGGCCCGACGCGGCGGCGAGCATGCCTCCGGCCTGAACCAAGGGGATCGGCCGGCTCGTGATCTCTCTGGTTCTCTCTCTCTCCGCTCTCTCCGGCTCGCTTTCTCTTTCTTTCTCTCCCGCTTGCTTTCTCTCTCTCCCGCTGTCTCTCTCTCTCTCTCTCTAGAAGCCAAGGAATTTACCTGATGGATGAAGTGCCAGGATGATGGAGGGAGTCCCCCTCCATCATATAAATAATCCCCCAGTGCAACGCTTTGGTCAGGTAAAGAGATCGGGCATTCAATCGTCAGGTCTAAACATCAAGAAGGTTTTCCCCGGGATGCCAGGTGTCCCCAGAAGTAATTACTAAGGGTTACGTTCCCCCACGATAATTTATGGGGGGTTACATTCTTCCTCCCTTATAAAAATTTCATCCTCGAAATTTGATATACATCCAATGGAATACAAATACATATTTTCTATCTAATAATCAGTTAAATTTCATTCAAAAGTCACCGTCATCGATACGTCGTTGATCTGTAATAAGATACAAATAATTGTGGATGTTTTTTTTTTTTTACAACATAATCATTATAATTATCATAGAATCCATCATAGGTATTATGTCATCCATTCTTAAGGTTAGTAACACATCAGGCACTCTTAATTCCTCGATAAGACAGTTCCAAGTTCTTTTGAATTAAATAAGATAGTTTTCTTCCAATGCTCTCTCAACTCATAAATAGTTGAATGTGCCATTAATCATTACAATACTTATTTCAATCATCATAACATACTTGGTTTCACTCTTGAATACTTCAAGCTAACATCAATGAACATTAAGCCAATCATTTAGGATATCTATCATAATTATCATAATCAACTAATTTAATTTCTTTGAATAATAGTGCCATCATTAATCATCAGTATGATTAATTCATCTCCTTCATAATTATCAATAATACCACATAACCAATCAATTCCTCTGAATAGGTCAGTATATCTTCAATAATGCAATTTAAATGATTCAATTCTTGAATCGATTATTTCGTTACCAATGATTATCAAAATCATCTATAGATTATGCAATGTCTCGTGCCATAACATGACCAACTAATTTAAACCCTTCAAATATCTCAAGTGACTTCACTAATCTAGCTCAGATAGATACAAGACTTATAAGGTCAATAAAGATTAAAAATGCACTTACCATTCGAAAGACATAATTAAAAATTATAGTAATCTCTCTATGACTTGAAAGTGATAATAGATGTACCCTTAACCATAATCCATAATTGATAATAATCAAAATAAAATCACCTCCCTCCTATTTTCTTAATAATAATTATGCCACTTATGGATGATTGATAATTTATCCATCTGAAGAAAGATATCTACACAGAACTATGAAGAAAGGTACATAAGTATGCACGATAATTATAAATAGATATCTTGATTTAGAAATCTATTAACAGATAAAAATCCCCATGAAATTCTTTATCAGTGGAGTTTATCATATCTCATTATTGCTAAAATCTTTCACTTCTACCATCAAAATATTTGATCATTTATAGCCAAAATCAGTTCTAAAGATTAATAGAGTCTACTGCTCTCAAAAACTTAAACAGTAATTGTCTCAGAATTTAAAATTTTATAATCTTCCTAAATGGTCCATCAAGATATAATATGCAGTCAACTATTTCATTAGCATCAATATCAACCATCTCCACATCTAGCAAATTAACAATCAGTTTTGAACATGCAATATCCATAATAAAAGTTCTCTTAGTAAAATTCACTATATATACTTATCCATCCAGACTCAAATCCAGAAAGTACTCAATTGTGATTAATCAAAAACATGTAATTAACTATTTTATTCCCAAAATATCATCAATATTAATCATCCATATAACCAGCAGATGAGTTCATAATCTTAAACTTATAATATCAACAATGTAAGTTCCACTAATAAAAATTCATTATATACATCCACATTCAAATTTAGATTTACTAACTCCAAATCCACATATCAACTCAATTGCAATATGAACATAATGATGATATCTTAGTCATATTAGTCATCAATTGAAATTTTTAACTACTATGTTTATTCCATATATTCATCTATCTTTTATTGCATATCCAATTAAAATTTCATCTCCCATATTATTTAAAGGTCTGAAATTGCTACGAATCATTTCCAACAAGTTTAATGGAGCTAAAACCTCTAGAAGCCCCTTGACCTCCCCACTAATCAAGGCTACCAGCTAGGGAGCCCACATAATATCATTGGCTTGCGATGGTTCATTCTCAATTTCTATCAAACTTGTAATTCAATTAATATCTTGATAAACTTTAATTTTCAAGCTTCCAAAGCATAATTCATGAAATTCCTTGAAAGTCATAATTGTCTCCATATCATCCTAGTATTTTTCCTAGAGTGTCATCATGCATATGTCCCTAAGGTCATAACCTGGGTCTTGTGGGTTATGGGCCCACCACGCTTCCGCTGCGCACTCTGATGCTGCATGTCCTGCATAGACTGTGCCATACCCGAGAGAGCTTGAAGCATCTCGGACTGGAATCGCTGGTGCTCAGCTCCTACTGGGTTGGCAGGGGCCGCACCTCCAGTAGTTCCTTGACCCACCGACTGATCAGCATTACCGGCCAGAGAGTCCTCCTCATACAGTTGGCTCCTAGTATGGCGAGCCATAACTATTTCTGTTAAATTAGATGTGGTTAATATCATAAACTAAAGTGTCAGGTGACTCTAAGTATAATGTCATCAAATATGTTCTCTACGTGTTATCATGTCAATATGTCTGTGTCCCTAGGGTCATAACTGTATCATGTCAATATGTCCGTGTCCCTAGGGTCATAACCTAGGCTCTGATACCATAAAAGCTGTCACGCCCCAGACCCAAAAATTTTGAGCTAGGGTGACAACCCGCCGCGTGCCGGGCACGCAAGGCGTCCCGAAACATGACACTGAATTCAAGAAAAGCAACAACCTATATATCATTCAAGTCCATGACTTTAATACAATCCATAACTAGAGATTTGGGCTACAAGCCCTACACATAAGCATTACTAGGGTTACATCAACATATGAATCCACTTTATTTTAAATAGAAGCTCCAACGAACCTATGGTTCCTTACACACCACAATAATATAGTCTGGGCATCAAGCCCTACACATAAATACACTGGTATAGCAATAAAACAAAAATCTATATTTTATTTGAGTTGAGGTCCATCACTCCAACATGTTATTCTCAAATCTCACGGTCCTGTAGCAAAAACATTATAATATTTTTATGAGATTACACTCAGTAAGTAAACCATGTTATGCAGTCAAATCATAGCATGATAATCAATAAACACATAGATGATTTGCATGCTTAAACATTGTTCAATTACTCAAACATGCCATTTAAGTAAACATATCATTGTTATATTATATCATATGTGTCCCACGGCCCTGCAATGCCCCATAACAAAGGAGAGCCGCGGCGGCACATATGAATATAATTCAAATCATTTGCACTCATCATTGTTGTATTATATCATAGCAAATTATTAGTGCATATAAATAATTCATTGTCATATTATATTATATGTGTCCCACGGCCCTGCAATGCCTCATCTGAGCACATCCTCTAGATGTGTGGCCTCTACATGCCCTAACAAAGGAGAACCGCGGTGGTACATATCAATATAATTCATTCTTTTGCATTCACAATCACTTCATTATGCAATGTAAGTATTATATCATGCGTGTCCCACGGCCCTGCAATGCCTCATCTGAGCACATCCTCTAGATGTGTATGGCCATAGCAAAGGAGAACCGCGGCAGCACTTATGAATATAATACCAATCATTTGCATCCATAACCGCTCAATTATACTATATAAGTAAACCCACTGTTTATACTCTCAATGGTAACTGTAAATGTGACCCACGGCCCAGCAATATCTTAATATCATAGTCCACCAGAACACATACTCTATATGTGTGGTGCCACCTCAAAGCAATCCTAACAAAGGTGAACCGCGGCGGCACATATAGATATGTGTCCCACGGCCAGCAATGCCTCCTCTGAGCATATCCTCTAGATGTGTAGGTGCATGGCAATAATCATCAAAACACATCCTCTAGATGTGGTGTGGTATGACAGAGCAATGGTGAGCCGCAGCGAAACATAACAGTACCTCACATCATACATCAATACATCAATCATGTAGCAAAACAGTGGATTATACTTACTGAACAATTGCATGTAATATATCACATCAATGTCATACTAACTGCATTTCCCATGCATAGCATCCCCACACGAAATCATAGCACATAAACAGCCATGTATTCATCTACTTACAATTTAGCCAATAACAATTCTTCATATCACAATTCACAATTTAACTACGCATATCCTGAAATAAATTATTTAATAAACTGATAACTGGCTTACTTACCTCAGTACGCAATCCAACAGGTATAAATAAGCTAGTCAGATGTCTGAGCACCTACAGGATCATTTACACAATTAATTTATTAGAATACGAATGTTAAAATGACCCTTAGGATTTCTCCCCAAACTAATTCATGGGCCCTACTTTGGGCTCGAATATCTCCCACTATACAAACCGAATTGGGGAAGTAAAAATACCCCATGAAACTAGAATTCACCAAGATTCTAACCATATAATTATTTTTCTAATCCCAGTCCGTTACAGGGCCCAAAATTCAGCCCAAAGTTGGCTCACTGCATGGCCCAAAAGGCCTGAACCGGCCGGCCCAGCCGGCCCGGTTCAACTCTTATCCCTCCCGATCCCCTGTTTCATCGAACAGGGGACGGGAACGTGGCCGGCAGCCGGGGCCACCGCCGGCCAAATTGAGGGTGGCCCGGCCGCCGGTGGCCGGGCCAGAGCCGGCCGCCGCGCGGCCGGCCGCCAAACCTTCTCCCTCTCCCTCAATTTCCCTCAGCATCATCCACTCACCCGCATGGCACGGAGCTGTGCCGGCAGCATGGCCAGCCACCTTGGCCGGCCGGACCTCCACCGGACGCACGCCCAGCGCCGGTGGAGGCGACAGGCCAACGATCGGGCCCGGCGAGGCGGTGAGCCCGCCGCCGAGCCCGAACCAACCGACGGAAGCCGGTTCGGCTTCCGCCACCGCATGAGAGGAGGGCCAATTGGCCCTCTCTCTCTCTCTCTCCACCACCACCCCGCCGGACGCCTCCTCCGGCACCGGCAGAGTCATCGGCCAGATCTCAGGCCCGGTGCGGCGGTGAGCACGCCGCCGGGCCTGAACCAAGGGGATCGGCCGGCTCACAATCTCTCTGGTTCTCTCTCTCTCCCGCTCTCTCCCGCTCGCTTTCTCTTTCTTTCTCTCCCGCTTGCTTTCTCTCTCTCCGCTATCTCTCTCTCTCTCACATTCGCTCTTTCTCTCTCTCTATCTTCCTGTCTCTTTCTCTCTCTTACGCTCTCTCTCTCTCTCTAGAAGCCAGGGAATTTACCTGATGGATGAAGTGCCAAGATGATGGAGGGAGTCCCCCTCCATCATATAAATAATCCCCCAGTGCAACGCTTTGGTCAGGTAAAGAGATCGGGCATTTAATCGTCAAGTCTAAACGTCAAGAAGGTTTTCCCCGGGATGCCAGGTGTCCCCAGAAGTAATTACTAAGAGTTACATTCCCCCACGATAATTTATGGGGGGTTACACTGCTTCTCGAAAAACCAAATTCCCAATGCTCAAAAAGTAAATAATAAAAAGATTAGAGATGTTGACAGCTAGCAGACAATAAACACACACCAACACATGGCCATGCACACAAAATGGCATACAAATAGTTGATCAATGAGCCAATCATCTAATCTCTAAATATAGTAAATTTTCTAGCAGATAGGCACGCACACAAGCAAAATTGCATACAAAAAGCTGATCAGTAAGTAAATCATCCGACCTCCAAATATAGTAAATTTTACTTTTTGCATTGGGAGGCCGATGAGGACAGAAAAATAGGTGCTTTATCAGGAATGCTAGTCACCGTTGGGACTTTGAATGCATTTTGGTCTTTGGTCAGGTACATAGAAATCGGTTTTGATTTTTAGATGGCTTAGTCTTGTCATCATGTCCGGTTGGAAGAGGCCTCGGTCTAAGTCCCCTGCCCCCCCCCCTCTCCAATGATCATAAGGAGGTTGTCCCGCCGGTCATCCCTCCTGCAGCCCCGCTGACCACACTGCCGATAGATCTAACCATCGACACGCCCTCGGAGGAGCCGAGGGCCATGGCGGTCCACCTGAGCATGGAGCTGGCTGCCTTGGGCACGGAGCCGACCCATCCTGCAACTACGCCAGTTCTGGAAGAGGGTCCGCCGGCGAGCAGGGACACCATAGTAATGGCTGATGCGGCGTAGAGGATGCTCCTATCGGCAAGGCTAGTGGAGGAGTGCCGCTGGCTCCTGGGGTGACATCCGCATCCTCGGCCTCGACCGAGCCCGCAGGGGGGAGGAGGATCGAGGCAATCCTGTCCCGATCTTTCCTCTTGAACCACGGTCGCATGGCGAAGCGGCTGTTGGTCGGTGTCTGCCTACTGGAGTTCTAGGTGGAGTCTGAACGCCTCCACCATGCTCTAGGATGCTTTCGCAGCGCACTTATGGGTAAGTACTTTCTCTCCCCTATGAATCATTTTTTTGCTTCACTGTGTACTAACGGAGGCCCTCCCTGTGCAAGCGGTGAACTCCCTATCGACCTTGAGGGGCATCACCCTCCGGAGCGACAGCATCCACCAGGAGACCTCAGTTGCCCTGGCCCGGGCCAAGAAGGTCGAGGGTGCGCTGGAGGCGGCCCGAGGGGAGGCCGAGGAGGCCAAGAGGATGCTGGGGGTGGCCCGAAGGGAGGCTGAGGAGGCCAAGAGGACGCTGAGGGCATTCCAAGAGGAGGTCGAGGAGATCAGGCGGCAGGGAGCGGCCAACCTCGGGCATGCTCGCACCGCCAAGGTAGAGTTGGAGAGGACGACGGCTGAGCTGAGGGCTCATCGACACCAACTAGACACGATGATCCAGGAAGTGAAGGAGCTCGAGGAGCAGATTGAGGATGCTGAGGAGATTGCTTGGATGGCCGATGCCAAGGTTGCCGATGCCGCCGCCCAAACAAGCGAAGCCCTTCAGAGGGCACGAAATGTCAAGGAAAGGGCTGCAGCAATGGAGAGGGTGGCAGTAGAGGTGATAGAGCACTTTCGAGGCTTCGCTGCCTTTGCTGGCAAGCTGGTGGAGGCCTCCATGGATGCTTACTTCCAAGGCTTCCAACATGGCAAGGAAAAGGCTGCGAGGGTCTCCAGCATCGCGAGCATCAACGACCTCGAGCCCGATGCCGATGAGGAGTCGGAGGAGGCAACTGGTGGTGGATCTGCGCCGGTTGATGCTTGAGAGTCTCCTGCTATACTTTTTCTTTTTGCTTTTGTTACCATTATATCAAAGTCTGACTTGAGTCGGCATTTTATAGAAATTTGACAAGTAATGAAAATTATTGTCTTTTCTTGAAATTTCTAAGCTTTTAAAAAGCTTCTTCGAATACTTAGCTCTGTGTAGCGCATTCTTCCCTCAGTCTGCACTTGTAGGACCCCCCCGATAGGGTTGCATCAGTCCCGGCAAGGTCAGAGTAATCGTTCGCTTGCCGTAAGTGGGCTCAAGATGATGCTTAGTTGTAGTGCAAGAGTGGATCCCAGAGCGAGTGTTGAGGCCGACTCTGAAATTGGCCTTTGTGAAGACTCGAGGTCGGCCTTGGGTGTTGATTTTGCAGTAGGCTTGTGCTGCCGATTTGTCACTGGGTCTTAGTGCCAATTGAGGTCGGTCTTTAGGTGCCGAGCTGGCCTCGAGCTTTAGGTGTCGATCGAAGTCAGGCTTTGGTGCCGAGCAGGCCTTGGGCTTCAGATGCCGATCGAGGTCGGGCTTTGGTGCCAAGCTAGCCTTGGGCTTCAGGTGTCGACCGAGGTCGGGCTTTGGTACCAAGCTGGCCTCGGGCTTGAGGTGCCGACCGAGGCCAGGCTTTGGTGCCAAGCTGGCCTTGGGCTTTAGGTGCCGACCAAAGTCGGGCTTCAAGTGCCGACCTAGCCTCGGGCTTCAAGTGTCGACCGAGGTCGAACTTTGGTGCCAAGCTAGCCTTGGCCTTTAGGTGCCGACCGAGGTCGGGCTTGGTGATGAGCTGGCCTCGAGCTTCAGTTGCTGACTGAGGCCGGGCTTTGGTGTCGAGCTGGCCTCGGGCTTCAGGTGCCAACCGAGGTTTGGCTTTGTTGCCGAGCTGGCCTCGAGCTTTAGATACCGACCAAGGTCGGGCTTTGGCTGAAAAGACAAGATACTCAAACAAATCTTTATTAGCCAAAAAGGGATGTGTAATTCAAACTCATGAAAAGATGAAATACTTAACTTTATACTCAAATATTTGTGTACATACTGGTAGTACCGATGGAGGTTATCAGAGTTTCAGGTGTAGGGGAGTGGCTGCCCATCTGGTCCCTCGATCCAGTACGCTTCGCGGTGGAGGGCTTCGGTGACCTGATAGGGTCCTTCCCAGTTTGGCGACAGTTTGCCTCCCTTCATGAGCTTTGAGACCTCAGCTCACCTAAGAATCAAGTTCCCTCGGAGGAATGCCCTAAGGCAAATGCGAGCATTGTAGTACCTGAAAGCTCTCTGGCGATAGATAGCCATCCTAAGTTACACCTGGTCACGCACCTGCTCGATGAGGTCAAGGTTGGTTTGCAGTCGGTTCGAGTTGCCCTCCTAATTATATGACTCTATCCGAGGACTCGGGATGCCGATTTCCATGAGGATGATAGCTTCAGACTCGAATGCAAGGCTAAAGGGAGTCTCTTTAGTGGAAGCCTGCGGCATCGTGTGATAGGCCTACAACATATTAGGGAGCTCCTCCACCTATCTTCTTTTGAAGTCATCCAGCCGTGTTCTGAGCCCTTGAAGGATGGTGTGGTTTGTTACCTCTGCTGCTCCGTATATTTGTGGATGACCAACATAGGTAAATTGCTGGTAGATTCCTAACTTGGCACAAA
Source organism: Calamus simplicifolius (assembly GCA_900491605.1). Classification (NCBI taxonomy): domain Eukaryota; kingdom Viridiplantae; phylum Streptophyta; class Magnoliopsida; order Arecales; family Arecaceae; genus Calamus; species Calamus simplicifolius. Next base: position 302,438 of record UESW01004671.1, on the reverse strand, counting down.
ATCCTCTGAAGGGGGCATTGTCGAATTGCTGACCATTGTTGGTGATGAGGGTGTGGAGGAACCCGAATCGGCAGATGATGGACTTTCAGAAGAAGGATCTCACCTTGCTCTCAGTGATCTTTGCTAGCGCCTCAGCCTCCGCCACTTGATGAAGTGGTCGATGGTGACAAGTAGAAACCTTCACTGACCGAAGGTCGAGAGGAATGGTCCCAGAATGTCCATCCCCCACTGGATGAAGGGTCATAGGGCCGTCAGAGGGCTCAGCTAAGAGGTCGGCTATCTCTAAATGTTGGCATATCGCTGACAGCTATCGTACCTTCGAACCAGCTCGATGGCATCCTCCCTTATAATGAGCCAGTAGTACCCCTGGCCAGAGCCTTATATGCCAGCGCTTTGCCTCCCATATGGCTTCCACAGATGCCCTCATTGATCTTGTGAAGGACACAGTCAGCATCTGTAGGGCCGATACACCTAAGGATTGGGTATGAGAAGGACCTTCGATATAGTTTCTTGTCCAATATCAAAAACTTAAAAGCTCACCATTTAAGCAGCTTAGCCTCTGTAGGTCCTCGAAAGAGTGCTGTCGGTGAGGTATCAGATGTAAGCGTCCATTCATGTAGGCTCTTGGTTGATCAGTAGGGCCTCCTTCGCAGCCTCGATGCTCGAGACCTCCAAGCGCTCCACATTTGTCCTCCCTAGGGCTCCATCAACTGAGGTGGCTAGGCAGGATAATGCATTGGTTCTGGCATTCTCACCCCTGGGGATGTAGCTGACACTAAAATGAGCAAAAAATAAGGCCTATGATCGGACCTTACTCAAAAAATGGGATATGATGGGATCCCGGGCCTCGTACTTTCCAGCAATTTGTCCAGAGATGAGTTGGAAGTCGGTGAAGGCTCTGAGGTACTCCGCCTTAAGCTCCCTAGCAAGTCTCATCCTAGCTAGCAAGGCCTCATACTCGGCTTGATTGTTGGTCGTAGGAAAGATAAATCAAAGGGCATCCTCCACTACCATCCCCTTCAGACTTGCGAGGATCAGGCCCGCCCTACTTTCCTAAGAGTTCGATGCGCTGTTCACATGGAGGATCCAGTCCTTCCCCATCTCCTTGAATGGAATGCCTGATGGCACCATGCAGAGCTCCTCCGACTGCTCCTCAGCCCAAGTACACTCAACCAGGAAGTCCGCTAGGACTTGGGACTTCATGGCCGATCTCGATCGAAATGACGGGTCGAACTCTCCCAACTTGATCACCCACTTTGCCAGCCCACCGAAGATGTCAGGATGAGATAAGATCAACTTTAGCGGCTAGTCCATGAGCATCATGATCAGGTGAGCTTGGAAGTATGGCTTGAGATGCTAAGCAAAGACTATTAGTACAAAAATAATTTTTTAGTCTTGGAATACCTGGTCTCCGCATCATGAAGCACTTTGCTAGTGTAGTAGATTGGTCTCTGCGTCCATCGGGATCCAGATGGATGAGGACCGAGCCGACCGCCTCTTAGGAGGCCACGAGGTACAAGAAGAGGCCCTCTTCCTTCATCGACTTCGACAGCAATGGCAAGGTCGACAAAAACTCCTTTAGTCCTTCAAAAGCTCTTCGACACTCCTTCATCCATTTAAAGTCATTTATCTTTCGCAATGCCTTAAAGAAGGGCAGACACCACTCGGCAGATCTCGATAGAAATTGACTCAGGACTGCTACCCTCCCGATCAGGCGCTGCATCTTCTTCTTGTTGGCTGAAGGTTTCATGTCAAGGATGGCGCGGATCTTGTTAGGATTTGCCTCGATCCCTCGTTGGGTCACCAAGAACCCCAGGAACTTGCTCGTCGTGATCCCAAAAGTACACTTGCTGGGGTTCAGCCTCATCTAAAATCAGTGGAGGTTATTGAAGGTCTCTGCCAGGTCAGCAACATAGTCATCGATGCAGGTACTTTTGATCAATATGTCATCCACGTATACCTCCATGTTGCGCCCGACCTGGTCCTTGAAGACCTTATTCATTAGTCTTTGATACATGGCCCCTGCATTCTTCAATCCGAAGGGTATTATCTTGTAACAGTAGACACCCTTCTCGATCACAAATGAAGTAGCCTCCTTATCCACCGGGTCCATCCTGATCTAATTGTACCCTGAGAAGGCATCCATGAAGCTAAGGATCTCATGGCCACACGTAGCGTCCACTAACTGGTCAATTCTACGCAGCAAAAAGATATCCTTGGGGAATGCCTTGTTGAGGTCAGTGAAGTTGATGCACATCCTTCAGCTCCTGCTGGCCTTACAGACCATCAATATGTTGGCCAGCCAGTCTAGATAATGCATTTTCTGGATGTGGTCCGCGGAAATCAGCTTGTGGACCTCCTCGTCAATGGCCCTCTGCCGCTCAGGAATGAAGCTCCTCTTCTTCTATCGGATTGGCTGACACTATGGATTGATGCTAAGCCTGTGAGTGATTACCTCTGGTGGTATACCCAGCATATTCGATGCTGACCAAGCGAAGACATCCGAGTTGGCTCATAGGAAGGCGATGAGTTGATCTCTCATCTCCTCGAGGAGAAGCTCTCTGACCCGGACCATCCTCGTCAGTCCTCCCCCAGTGGAAAGGTCAACAAATGCTCGAACGGCTCTCCCCTACTCTCCAAGTCTCTGGGATCGAGTGGCTCGAGCATAGGTGAGGCTGGCACCTCCTGTGGACTGAGAGCCGCATGGTAACTGTGCGGCACCAACTTTCGCTCCCCGCACATCTCTCTGATTTTCTTACTAGTGGAGAATCTTACAAGTAGCCTCTTGGTGGAGATGATGGCGTCTAAAAGATTCAGGTCGAGTCTTCCAAGGATGGCATTGTAGGCCAGGGGAACTCGAACGATTAGAAACCTCATGAAGACCGTGCTTTAGTATGGCGACATTCTGGCTATGACCTAGAGGGTGATCTCTCCCTTCACCCTCACAAAGTCTCCAGTGAAGCCCATTAGGGGCATGGTCATAGGCTGAACGGAGCTGGAGGACAAGTTTATTCGAACAAAAGCATCGTAACTGAGAATGTCGATTGAACTTCTACTATCAACTAAAATTCTCTTTATAGGGTGTTTCGCGATCGTCATGGACATGACAACGCTGTCATCATTATGATTATCCACTCCCTCTAAGTATTCATTAGAAAAGAAAATTAGAGAATCTACCCCCTCATCCCCTGTGGCCTCTTAGAAGTGTCATCTAACCTTCAGAAAATTATGGCCACCATCTTCTAGTTGAGGCATTATCGATACCAACCTGGGTAGGCGAGGGTGCCGACGGGCCTGACGCTGCTGGGTTTTCCCTCTGGATGAATTTGTTGAGGTACCCCCGTTTGATGAGGTCTTTGATCACCTTCTTCAGCTAGCGGCAATCCTCTGTATCATGACTGTGATCCCGATAGAAGCAGTAATAGAGGTTTTTATTACGAGGGGCTCCTGGCTTCAAGGGAGCAGGGCGCTGAAGATATGACTCGCTCTTGATTTCCATCAAGATATGGGATATCGGGGTGAGTAGGGGGGTGAAGGGCCTCTCCTTGGGGGCAAGGGTCTATGGTTGGTTGTTCGGTCATCGGGGGGCTTAGGTCTTCTGGGATGAGGTTTGACAAGTTCCAAATGGGCCTGCTTTTTGCTAGGACCTCTGTCCATCTTGCGCTGAGAGGAGTTGGCCTCATCGGTGCAGATGTACTTCTGCGCTCGGCTCAGTAACTTGGTGTAGGAACCAAAGGGCTTCTTATCGATGGAGTAAGCAAAGTGAGAAGGATGGAGCCCTTGCTTCAAGGCCAGGATGGCCATGGAGTCATCGAGGTTGTAGACTTCGAGTGTGGCCTCCTTGAATCGAGCCACGAAGTCTCTTAGTGACTCGTCACTCTTCTGTCGGGCGGCGAATAGGCTATCGGCCACCTACAGAATCTTTCGGCATGCATCGAAGTATGCCAGGAAAGCCCTCTCCAACTTCCTAAAAGAATTGATGCTGCATAGCAGTAGATGGGAGTACCATGCATCCACAGCCTTTCAAAGAGTAGCCGAAAAGGCGATGCAAAGGAGAGAGTCAATCGCTCTTTGGACTTGCATGAGGACCTTGCAGCTCTCAAGATGGTCTAAGGGGTCAATGGTGCCATCGTAAGGGTCCAACTAAGGGAGGTAGAACCAGATCGAGATTGGTTCCTCCATGATATGGCGAAACAATGGAGGGCAGCTATCGTAGTCCGCCTCCGATTGATTGATGATTCTGCGGCTGAGCTCCTCCAATCGCTGGTTGTACTCATCCAACTATCGCTTGGCCCGGCGAGCGATCCAGCCATTGAAGGACCCCTCCCTCGAAGATCTTGAAGAGGGGGAGGGGCGGTGCCGATGATGATGTGCTCGCTCGGTCTTCCTCCCATGCCGCCTCTTAGGGGAATCACTAGCATGGTATAAGGAAGACTGAGGCCTCTTAGAGGCCTTCTGACGATGATGCCTGGGCAAGGCATGACGGTGGCAAGCTTCCCTTTTGAGGGGATCTCTCGTGAACGAATTGCTGACTGGGTTGGATGCCCCCGCGCTCGGCGAGGATGGCCTTGGATGCTGCTGCATGGCTGCCGGCTGTTGTTGTTGCAGCCGGTGAACCGCCACCACCAACGACTGGACTTGCAAGGCAAGGGCGGCGATTCGATCGTCTTGAGGTGGTGACGAAGACAGAGCTGGAAGGTTGGCCCGAGGAGCAGAAAAATCGGTCTCCTGCTGTTCAAGCTCCTGATGATGCCCCCGGCATGACTGGTGGAAATCTTTTGAGCGCGCATTACCACCATGTTTATGTTCTCTCAGGGGAGTGGAGGTTTGTAGCTGGCTGCTTTGAAGCTTCCTATCTCCTCGCCTCTCCCCCTTCCAGGCGTGCCAAACTGATGCCACCAAATCACCCTTCTTGAACGTCGGAAAAGACATTGGTCCCAAAGATGGTAAAGACGGTTCTAGGAGTCTTCTAAAGTCTCCTCCTCGGATGAAAATCCTGCAAGAAAGTCTTTGGGGACCGGTTGTTCTGGAGAGGATCCTCCAACCCTCAAGTGAGAAAACTTGGAAAACAGTAACGAATAATGGACTAAAAGACTTAGCCAGAAACTTAGAGTTTAGATCGTTCCTCTCGTTATGAGTGAAAGCTTTTATACCTGATCGAAGGTCCTTCTTATCCCTTTTTAGAAGGTTGTTGAATATGAGACATCATTGTCTGGCGAGGGACAGGTGGCAAGGCTGATAGGGATAGGTTACAACCACCTCTGAGTTTGTCAGGGATAGCTCTGCCTGCCAGCTCCCTTCCAGGTGCAGCGCCACAGGTGATAGGTGGGTCTGGTCATGTTAGGCGTGCACTGTAACTAGTGGTGGCCACGTGCGATCGCAGATGGTTGGTGGGCCATGCGGTGGTTGCAGGATTGAGATCGAGGAAGACCTGGGAGTCCAAGGCCGAAGGGGACTCGGGAGTCCGAGGCTGAGGGGGGCCTAAAAGTCTAGGGCCGAGAGGGGCCTGGGAGTCTGAGGCCGAGGCTCCGTCAGCTACTTGATCCGTTAGTCCAAATGTAGCTTGATCAGCCACATCATGTATACTTACGAATTTCTTTAGCATATCAAATCAATCATCACAAACTGTCATCAGAATTCTATGCAAAATCATCTCCGTACACATGGATATTTTATATGTAACATAGGCTGATGTCATAGGCAAGATAAAGAATTATACTTAAACTAGTTAAGCATATATTTCCTGTATAATTAACTAAAATGATAGTGTTGATGATAATCGAGGTACTGAACAAGCCTATCAAGAAAGAAATATGGAACATATGATTCTTATTACGATGATTGCCAGCTATGAGCAAAATTAAGCATATTGTGTATTGGTCTGTCACATGCTAAGAATTGGTTGTATTTAATCCAACAAAAAAGACTATCATCATCAGATCTAACCCACATCAATAATAATATCAACACTGTTAAATAATTTAATTGATATTACTATTTGATAAAATTATTATTCAAGTGACATGTGAGATGCACCGGAAATGCTATTTAATATGTAACATGCTATGCATATGGAGCTACTGACATATGGAACATAAATTGGAACTATTAAATGAACATATGAATTATGTTTTGTGATGGATAAATTCATAATAATCATTCTTCACCAGCATTTCTGCAGTTATATACTCACTAAAAATTAATTATTGCCTTATTGACAATTAATAATTAGATCATGCATCTGAATACTTATTTATCAATGAAATGTTTTGTTTGTTTCAAATTGTCAGCTATTGTCATTAAGTGATGAATTCAGATCTACAGGGCTCGTGCCCCACGAGATATATTGCGGCAAGACATGGGTTTAGAGTGTGCAATATAGTTACATTAAGAAATAAATGACCTCGATCAATTTTAAAGCAGTGAAGATAAATATGAGAAAAATGTAAGGCCTTATTTTTTTAAAAGCCTTTGTACAGTTTCAATATCCATATGCATATGGTCTTCCTTATTTTGGTCCTACGTACTCTTCACTTGACCGGGGAATTGAAACCGTATCATATGCATATGGATATTGAAACTGTACAAAGGCTTTTAAAAAATAAGGCCTTACATTTTTCTCATATTTATCTTCACTGCTTTAAAATTGATCGAGGTCATTTATTTCTTAATGTAACTATATTGCACACTCTAAACCCATGTCTTGCCACAATATATCTCGTGGGGCACGAGCCCTGCAGATCTGAATTCATCACTTAATGACAATAGCTAACAATTTGAAACAACAAAACATTTCATTGATAAATAAGTATTCAGATGCATGATCTAATTATTAATTGTCAACAAGGCAATAATTAATTTTTAGTGAGTATATAACTGCAGAAATGCTGGTGAAGAATGGTTATTAGGAATTTATCCACCACAAAACATAATTCATATGTTCATTTAATAGTTCCAATTTATGTTCCATATGTTAGTAGCTCCATATGCATAGCATGTTACATATTAAATAGCATTTCCGGTGCATCTCACATGTCACTTGAATAATAATTTTATCTAATAGTAATATCAATTAAATTATTTAACAGTGTTGATATTATTATTGATGTGGGTTAGATCTGATGATGATAGTCTTTTGTTGTTGGATTAAAGACAACCAATTCTTACCATGTGACATACCAATACACAATATGCTTAATTTTGCTCATAGCTGGCAAATCATCGTAATAAGAATCATATGTTCCAATTTCTTTCTTGATAGGCTTGTTAAATACCTCGATTATCATCAACACTATCATTTTAGTTAATTATACAGGAAATATATGCTTAACTAATTTAAATATAATTCTTTATCTTGCTTATGACATCAGCGCATGTTACATATAAAATATCCATGTTCATGGAGATGATTTTGCATAGAATTCTGATGACAGTTTGTGATGATTGATTTGATATGCTAAAGAAACCCATAAGTATACGTGATTTGGCTGATCAAGCCATGTTAGGACTAACGGATCAAGTAGCTGACGGAGCCTTGGCCTCAGAATCCCAAGCTCCCCTCGGCCTCGGACTCCCGAGTCCCCCTCGGCCTCGGACTCCTGGGTCTCCCTCGATCTCGGCACCTGCAACCACTGCGTGGCCCACCAACCACCTGCGATCGCACATGGCCACCACTAGTTACGGTGTACGTCTGATGTGACCAGGCCCACCTACCATCTATGGCGCTGCACCTAGCAGGGAGTTGGCAGGCAAGGCTATCCCTGACAAACTCAGAGGTGATTGTGACCTATCCTTGTCAGCCTTGCCGCAAGTCCCCTGCCAGACAATGATGTCTCAGATTCAACAACCTTCCAAAAAGGGATAAGAAGGACCTCCGATCAGGTATAAAATCCTTCACTCATAATGAGAGGAAGGATATAAAATCTATGTTTCTGGCTAAGTCTTTTAGTCCATTATTTGTTAATGTTTTTCAAGTTTTCTCACTTGAGCATCGGAGGATCCCCTCCAGAACAACCGGTCCCCGGAGACTTTCTTGCAGGATTTTCGTCGAAGGAGGAGACTTCAGAAGATTCCTAGAACCGTCTTCGCGATCTTTGGGACCAATGTCCTTTCCGATGTTCAAGAAGGATGATTTGGTGGCAACAGTTTGGCACCCCAGGAAGGGGAGAGGCGAGGAGATAGGAAGCTTCAAAGCAGCCAGCTACAAACCTCCACTCCCCTGAGAGAACATAAAAATGGTGGTAACACACGCTCAAAAGATTTTCACCAGTCACGCCGGGGGCATTGTCATGAGCCTGAATAGTAGTAGACCGATTTTCCTGCTCCTCAAGCCAACCTTCCAGCTCCGTCTTTGTCACCACCTCAAGACGATCGAATCGCCACCCTTGCCTTGCAAGTCCAATCGCTGGTGGTGGCGGTTCACCGGCTACAACAGCAATAGCCGGCGACCGTGCAACAGCATCCAAGGCCATCCTCGCCGAGTGCAGGGGCCGTCCAACCCAGTCAGCAATCCACTTGCGAGAGATCCCCTCAAAGGGAAGCTTGCCACCATCGTGCCTCACCCAGGCATCATCATCAGAAGGCCTTTAAGAGGCCTTGGTCTTCCTTCTGCCATGCTAGTGATTCCCCTAAGAGGCGGCATGGGAGGAAGACCGAGCGAGGACATCATCATCGGCACCGCCCCTCCCACTCTTCAGGATCTTTGAGGGAGGGGTCCTTCGATGGCTGGATCGCTCGCCAGACCTAGTGATAGCTAGATGAGTACAACCAGCGGCTGAAGGAGCTCAGCCGCAGAATCACCAATCAATCGAAGGCAGACTATGATAGCTGCCCTCCGCTATTCTGCCATATCATGGAGGAACCAATCTCGATCTGGTTCTGCCTCCCTCAGTTGGACCCTTACGATGGCACCATTGACCCCTTGGACCATCTAGAGAGCTACAAGGTCCTCATGCAAGTCCAAAGAGCAGTTGACTCTCTCCTTTGCATCGCCTTTTTGGCCACTCTTTGAAAGGCTGCACATGCATGGTACTCCCATCTACTGCTATTCAGCATCAACTCCTTTAGGCAGTTGGAGAGGGCTTTCCTGGCACACTTTGATGCATGCCGAAAGATCCCGCGGATGGCCAATAGCCTATTTGCCACCCGATAGAAGAGTGGCGAGTCACTAAGAGTCTTCGTGGCTCGATTCAAGGAGGCCACACTCGAAGTCCACAACCTCGACGACTCCATGGCCATCATGGCCTTGAAGCAATGGCTTCATCCTTCTCGCTTCGCTTACTCCATCGATAAGAAGCTCTTCGGTTCCTACACCAAGTTACTGAGCCGAGCACAGAAGTACATCTGCACCAACGAGGCCGACTCCTCTTGGTGCGAGATGGATAGAGGTCCTAGCAGAAAGCAGGCTTGTTCAGAACCTGACAAACTTCGTCCTAGAAGACCTAAGCCCTCCTGATGATCGAACAACCAACCACAAACCCTTGCCCCCAGGGAGGGGCCCTTCACCGCCCTACTCACCCCAATATCCCATATCTTGATGAAAATCAAGAGTGAGTCATATCTTCAGCGCCATGCTCCCTTGAAGACAGGAGCCCCTCATAATAAAAACCTCTATTGCCGCTTCTATCGGGATCACGATCACGATATAGAGGATTGCCACCAGCTGAAGAAGGTGATCGAGGACCTCATCCAATGGGGCTACCTCAACAAATTTATCCAGAGGGGAAACCCAGCAGCGTCAGGCCCATCGGCACCCTAGCCTACCCAGGTCGGTATCAATAATGCCTTGACTAAGAAGATGGTGGCCATGATTTTCTGAAGGTTAGATGACACTTCTAAGAGGACACAGGAGGATGAGGGGGTGGATTCTGTAATTTTTATTTCTAAGGAAGACTTAGAGGGAGTGGATAATCATAATGATGATAGCGTCGTCATATCCATGACGATCGCAAAACACCCTATAAAGAGAATTTTAGTTGACAGTAGAAGTTCGATCGACATTCTCAGTTACAACGTTTTTATTCGAATAAACTTGTCCTCCGGCTCCGTTCGGTCTATGACCATGCTCCTAATGGGCTTCACTAGAGACTCTGTGAGGGTGAAGGGAGAGATCACCCTTTCAGTCATAGCCAAAATGTCGCCATGCCAAAGCACGGTCTTCATGAGGTACCTAATCGTTCGAGTTTTTCTAGGCTACAATGCCATCCTTGGAAGACTCGGGCTGAATCTTTTAGATGCCATCATCTCCACCAAGAGGCTACTTGTAAGATTCCCCACTAGTAAGAAAATCGAAGAGATGTGCGGGGAGCGAAAATTGGTGCCGCACTGTTACCATGCGACTCTCAGTCCATAGGAGGTGCCGGCCTCGCCAGTGCTCAAGCCACTCGATCCTAGAGACTTGGAGAGTAGGGGAGAGCCGACCAAGCATTTGTTGACCTTCCCGCTGGGAGAGGACCCAATGAGGACGGTCCGAGTCAGAGCGCTTCTCCCTGAGGAGATGAGAGATCGACTCATTGCCTTCCTACGAGCCAACTCGGATGTCTTTGCTTGGTTAGCATCGAACATGCTGGGTATACCACCAGAGGTAATCACTCACAAGCTTAGCATCAATCCACAGTGTCGGCCAATCTGATAGAAGAAGAGGAGCTTTGTCCCTGAGCGGCATAGGGCCATTGACGAGGAGATCAACATGCTGATTGCCGCGGACCACATCCAGAAAGTGCATTATCTAGACTGGTTGGACAACATATTGATGGTCTATAAGGCCAGTGGGAGCTGAAGGATGTGCATCGACTTCACCGACCTCAATAAGGCATTCCTCAAGGATATCTTTCTGCTGCCCAGAATTGACCAGTTGGTGGACACTACGTGTGGCCATGAGACCCTCAGCTTTATGGATGCCTTCTCAGGGTACAATCAGATCAGGATGGATCCGGCGGATAAGGAGGCTACTTCATTTGTAATCGAGAAGGGCATCTACTGCTACAAGATAATACCCTTCAGATTAAAGAATGCAGGGGCCATGAATCAAAGGCTGATGAACAAGGTCTTCAAGGATCAGGTCATGCGCAACATGGAGGTATACGTGGATGACATGCTGACCAAAAGTATCCGCATTGATGACTATGTTGCTGGCCTGGCGGAGACCTTCAACAACCTCTGCCGATTCCAGATGAGGCTGAACCCTTGCAAGTGTACTTTTAGGGTCACGACAGGCAAGTTCCTGGGGTTCTTGGTGACCCAACGAGGGATCGAGGCAAATCCTAACAAGATCCACGCCATCCTTGACATGAGACCTTCAACCAATAAGAAGAAGATGCAGCGCTGATCGGGAAGGGTAGCAGTCCTGAGTCAATTTCTATCGAGATCTACCGAGTGGTGTCTGCCCTTCTTCAAGGCATTGCAAAAGATAAATGACTTTAAATGCATGAAGGAGTGCCAAAGAGCTTTCGAAGGGCTGAAGGAGTTTTTGTCGACTTGCCATTGCTGTCAAAGCTGATGAAGGGAGAGGACCTCTTCTTGTACCTCGTGGCCTCCTAAAAGGCGGTCGGCTCGGTCATCATCCATCTGGACCCCAATGGAATGCAGAGATCAATCTACTACACTAGCAAAGTGCTTCATGATGCGAAGACTAGATATTCCAAGACTAAAAAATTATTTTTGTACTAATAGTCTTCGCTTAGCATCTCAGGCCATACTTCCAAGCTCACCCGATCGTGTTCTCATGGACTAGCCGCTAAAGTTGATCTTATCTTATCCTGACATCTTCGGTGGGCTAGCAAAGTGGGCGATCAAGATGGGAGAGTTCAACCTGTCATTCCAATCGAGATCGGCCATGACGTCCCAAGTCCTAGCGGACTTCCTGGTCGAGTGTACTTGGGCTAAGGAGCAGTCGGAGGAGCTCTGCATGGTTCCATCAGGCATTCCATTCAAGGAGATGGGGAAGGACTGGATCCTCCATGTGAACAGCGCATCAAACTCTCAGGAAATGGGGCGTGCCTCATCCTCCAAGTCCGAAGGGGATGGTAGTGGAGTATGCCCTTCGGTTTATCTTTCCTACGACCAACAATCAAGCCGAGTATGAGGCCTTGTTGGCCAAGAGGAGAATTGCTAGGGAGCTCAAGGCAGAGTATCTCAGAGCCTTCACCGACTCCCAACTCATCTTTGGACAAATCGCTAGAGAGTACGAGGCCCAGGATCCCATCATATCCCATTTTCTGAGTAAGGTCCGATCATAGGCCTTATTTTTTGCTCATTTTAGTGTCAGCTACATTCCCAAGGGTAAGAATGCCAAAGCCGATGCATTATCCTGCCTAACCACCTCGGTCGACGAAGCCCTGGGGAGGACATATGTGGAGCACTTGGAGGTCTCAAGCACCAAGGCCGCGAAGGAGGCCATATCGGTCAACCAAGAGCCTACATGGATGGACGCTTACGTCTGATACCTCACCGACAACACTATTTTCTGAGGACCCTGCAGAGGCCAAGCTGCTTAAATGGTGAGCTTCCAAGTTTATGATACTGGACGAGCAACTGTATCGAAGGTCTTTCTCATACCCAATCCTTAGGTGTATCGGCCCTGCATATGCTGACTGTGTCATTTGCAAGATCAATGAGGGCATCTATGGGAGCCATATGGGGTGCAAAGTGCTGGCATACAAGGCTCTGCGCTAGGGGTACTACTGGCTCATTATGAGGGAGGATGCCACTGAGCTGGTTCAAAGGTGCGACAGCTGTCAGCGATATGCCAACATTCAGAGATAGCCGACCTCTCAGCTAAACCCTCTGACGGCCCTATGAACCTTCGTCCAGTGGGGGATGGATATTCTGGAACCATTTCCCCTGACCTTCGGTCAGTGGAGGTTTCTACTTGTCACCATCGACCACTTCATCAAGTGGGTGGAGGCCGAGGCGCTAGCAAAGATCACCGAGAGCAAGGTGAGATCCTTCTTCTGAAAGTCCATCATCTGCTGATTCTGGTTCCTCCACACCCTCATCACTGACAACGGTCGGCAATTCACAATGCCCCCTTCAGAGGATTTTGTGCCGAGTTAGGCATCTACCAGCAATTTACCTATGTCAGCCATCCACAAACATACGGAGCGGCAGAGGTAACAAACCATACCATCCTTCAAGGGCTTAGAACGCGGTTGGATGACTTCAAAGGAAGATGGGTGGAGGAGCTCCCTAATATACTGTCGGCCTATCACATGACACCGCGGGCTTTCACTGAAGAGACTTCCTTTAGCCTTGTGTTCGGGTCTGAAGCTGTCATCCTCGTGGAAATTGGCATCCCGAATCCTCAGATGGAGTCATATAATGAGGAGGACAACTCGAACCGACTGCAAGCCAACCTCGACCTCATCGAGGAGGTGCGTAACCAGGTGCAACTCAGGATGGCTGTCTATCGCTAGAGAGCTTTCAGGTACTACAATGCTCGCGTTCGCCCTAGGGCATTCCTCCTAGGGAACTTGATTCTCAGGCGAGCTGAGGTCTCTAAACTCATGGAGGGAGGCAAACTATCACCAAATTGGGAAGGATCCTATCAGGTCACCGAAGCCCTCCACCGTGGAGCATACCGGATCGAGGGACTAGATGGGCAGCCACTCCCCTACACCTGAAACTCTGATAACCTTCATCGGTACTACCAGTATGTACAAAAATATTTGAGTATAAAGTTAAGTATTTCATCCTTTCATGAGTTTGAATTACTCATCCCTTTTAGGCTAATAAAGATTTGTTTGAGTATCTTATCTTTTCAGCCAAAGCCCAACCTCGGTCGGCATCTAAAGCTCGAGGCCAGCTTGACACCAAAGCCAAACCTCAGTAGGCACCTGAAGCCCGAGGTCAGCTCGTCACCAAAGCTCGGCCTCAGTCGGCACCTAAAGCCTGAGGCCAGCTCTGCACCAAAGCCTGACCTCGGTTGGCACCTGAAGCCCAAGGCTAGCTCGGCACCAAAGTTCGACCTCGGTCGGCACTTGAAGCCTGAGGCTAGCTCAGCACCAAAGCCCGACTTTGGTCAGCACCTAAAGCCCGAGGCCAGCTTGGCACCAAATCCTGGCCTCGGTCGGCACCTGAAGCCCGGGGCCAACTTGGCACCAAAGCCTAACCTCGATCGACACTTGAAGCCCAAGGCTAGCTTGGCACCAAAGCCCAACCTCGATTGGCATCTGAAGTTCGAGGCCAGCTCGGCATCAAAGCCTGACTTCGATTGACACCTAAAGCCTGAGACCAGCTCGACACCTAAAGACCGACCCCGGTTGGCACTAAGACCCAGCGACAAATCGGCACCACATGCCTACTGTAAAATCAACACCCAAGGCCGACCTCGAGTCTTCACAAAGGCCAATTTTAGAGTCAGCCTCGACACTCGCTCTGGGATCCACTCTGGCACTACAACTAAGCATCGTCTTGAGCCCACTTACGGCAAGCGGATGATTACTCCGACCTCGCCGGGATCGATGAAACCCTATCGGGGGGGGGGGGGTCCTACAAGTGCGGACTGAGGGAAGAATGCTCTACACAGAGATAAGTATTCGAAGAAGTTTTTTAAAGGCTTAGAAATTTCAAGAAAAGATAATAATTTTCATTACTTGTCAAATGTCTACAAAATGCCAACTCAAGTCAGACTTTGATATAATGGTAACAAAAGCAAAAAGAAAAAGTACAGTAGGAGACTCTCAGCATCGATCGGCGCAGATCCACCACCAGTTGACTCCTCCGACTCCTCGTCGGCATTGGGCTCAAGGTCGTTGAGGCTCACGATGCCAAAGACCCTTGCAGCCTTTTCCTTGCCGTCTTGGAAGCCCTGGAAGTAGGCATCCATGGAGGCCTCCACTAGCTCTCTAGCAAAGGCAGCGGAGCCTTGAAAGTGCTCTATCGCCTCTACTGCCACCCTCTCCATTGCTGCAGCCCTTTCCTCGACATTTTGTGCCCTCTGAAGGGCTTCGCTTGTTTGGGCGGCGGTGTCGGCAACCTTGGCATCGGCATCGCTGACCCAAGCATCGGCCATCCAAGCGATCTCCTCAATGTCCTCAGTCTGCTTCTCGAGCTCCTTCACTTCCTGGATCATCGTGTCCAGTTGGTGTCGATGAGCCCTCAGCTCGGCCGTCGTCCTCTCCAACTCTGCCTTGGCGGTGCGGGCATGCTCGAGGTCGGCCGCTCCCTATCGTCTGATCTCCTTGACCTCCTCCTGGAATGCCCTCAACATCTCTTGGCCTCCTTGGCCTCCCTTCGAGCCACCCCCAGTGCCCTCTTGGCCTCCTCAGCCTTCCCTCGGGCCGCCTCCAGCGCACCCTCGGTCTTCTTGGCCTGGGCCAGGGCAACTGAGGTCTCTTGGTGGATGCTATCACTCCGGAGGGCAATGTCCCTCAAGGTCGATAGGGAGTTTATTGCCTACACAGGGAGGGCCTCTGTTAGTACACAGTGAAGCAAAAAAATGATTCATAGGGGAGAGAAAGTACTTACCCACAAGTGCACCGCGAAAGCATCCTAGAGCATGGTGGAGGTGTTCAGCCAGCTGAACTCCACCTAGAACTCCAGTAGGCATACACCGACAAACAGCCGCTCCGCCATGTGACCATGGTTCAAGAGGAAAGCTCGGGATAGGATTGCCTCGATCCTCCTCCCGCCTGCGGGCTTGGTCGAGGCCGAGGATGCGGATGTCGCCCCAGGAGCCAACGACACTCCTCTGCTGGCCTTGCTGGTAGGGGCATCCTCTACGGCCGCATCAGCCACTACTGTGACGTCCCTGCTCACCGGCGGACCCTCTTCTAGAACTGGTGTAGTTGCATGATGGGTCAGCTCCGTGCCCAGGGCAGCCAGCTCCATGCTTGGGTGGACCGCTGCAGCCCTTGGCTCCTCCGAGGGCATGTCGATGGTTAGATCTATCGGCAATGTGATCAGCGGGGCTGCAGGAGGGACGACCAGTGGGACAACCTCCTTATGATCATTGGAGGGGGGGAAGGGGACTTAGACCGAGGCCTCTTCCTTGACCCCCCTGCTTCATTGGTGGTCCTCCGCCTCTTTGTGACCGCCCTCATCAACGTGTCAATTGGCAGCCTCATATCTGCATGAGTCAAAGACGATTAAAAAAAAAGAGAGAGAGAGAGAGAAAGAAAAAAGAAAGAGAGGGAAGAGCCTTCGTGGCTGCTCACCACTACTTGGGATGATACCCGTGAGCCCGAGGTTCTCCTCCGACAGGAGATCATGGCAGCGGAGGACCACGGTGGTCCACAGCTGATGGAATGCCTCCTGATCCCTCAAAACCACCGATAGATTTTTGTTGGGCCCTAGGTGCGGATCTCCCCAACTCATCCTCACCCCCTCGAGGTCTGCGAGAAAAAATTGGTCTTCCACCCTTTGATGGACGTAGGGAGACCCAATTTTATGGCTCAGCCGAGCCTAGGTTAGAACAACCACCAGCTTGACTGCTAGTAGAGGGTATAGAAGCAGTGGAATAAGGAGACCCTACTCTCTATGCCCTAGAGGTGGCACAGCACCAGGAATGCGCAGATGGTCCGAACAGAATTTGGGACCAGTTGCACGGGCACTAAGGCATATCGATGAAGGAGGTCAGTGATGAAGGGATGGAAGGGGAGTCAGAGGCCCGCCTTGAGGAACACCTCATACAGGGCAACTCTCCCAGGTCAAGAGAAAGTCACCCTGACGTTAGGAACGGGGACGGATAGCCAAACACTACCAGGAATCCTATACTGGGCCCTAAGGTTTGCTAGGTCTTGGGCGGCAATGGTGGAGGCAGTCTCCTCTGGGGATTCTTCCTAGCCCTAGGTGGGGGATCTGCGATGGTTGGATGACCCCTGATAGGGGCCCTGCTAGTGATCAGCAGCTGCGACAGAGGAATACAGTCCTCAATGTAGGGAGAAACAATCCCCGAGGCATGCATATTTTAAAATTTTGATAACAATTATCATTGTGGAATTTTAAAGATTACATACTAATCTATCTAACATGCATCAAGATCATATCTTTGCCTTGTATATAGGATCGATTGATCCAAAATATGCATATAAATAAAAATATCAAGATATATCTTGATCTTCAAGATGACTAGTCATACTACTTATCTTGAAGCCTGCCTTAAGATCTAGGGATCAAATCGCTTACCTTAAGAACAGTAGGTAAATCCTTATTGCTCTGCAGCCGTTCAATCGTCGGCCTCTAGTATCGTCCACGCAAAGCCCCGAATGATCAGATTTCGGGAGTGCTAGCTCGCGGAAAAACAGCTTTGCTGATCTTGAATCCTCCCACTTGAATCTTCCTCTAAGATCCACCACGCTTCCGCTAACACCATAATCACCAAAAAAAATTTTTATAACCTTTTTAGAATTACAATCCACGACATATCGCGTATTGTTATTCTGTGTATTCTGGTGAGGGAATGCCCTCTATTTATAGTCTTAATTTAGCCTTAACATTGAATTCTGACATTAAGAATTCCGTCGTTTGGTAAAAGCGAAGAGAGGCCGAAGGCATGGCGCTTGGTTTAATTCTGACGTTCGGTGAAAACCAAAGAGACGTGGCTAAATCCGATGTTCGGTGAAAACCAAAGAGTCGTGGCTAAATCCGACATTCGGTGAAAATTAATGTTAGGCATTAAATTCTACATGAGAATTTAATCTCTCATAAGATGAGATTTTAGCCATCTCATCATATGAGATCCTTATGCGAGAGGTTTGGGTTCAGGTGATGGTTTAATCTGATCTGAATTTATTTGACTGAACCCACATAGATCATGGTCCAAGCCCAAATTAAATTTAGCTAGTCCTGAATCTATTTAAATCCAAATCAAGTCTAATTTCAAATCAATATTTGAAATTGACTAGTCCTTCTAATGGACTTAAACCAAATTGAATCTTATTCACTTATACTTAACCCAATTGAGATAATTCAATCAATCAAATTGATTAATTAAATCATATACGATTCTCAATCATTGATCAGCAGACAGATCATCCTAGTAAACTTCTATGCGTGTGACTCTCTAGGTTCAAACCTAAGCCGGTAGCATAGAAATAACTTTCTATACCAATCGATGTGCCCATCTAGCAATGGAACCCGACGTCCCGATAGGTCGAAGAGTTGCCGAGCAAACTCCAAGAACCCTAAGAAACAGTTACCATATAATTCATCCTCTTGACCACAAATGCTAAGGATGGCTTAAGAGCCTATCAACTCTAAATAGCAAATCCATAAAGTGATTTCAATTTTAGTGATCATGTGACTTTCACATGAAGTGCCTTGGCCAAGGTCTTGCTAAATTGAAACACAAGCATTTCTCCTTTTAACGGGATAGGTCAAATTCCATCTTGATCCACAACTACTACCATAAGTACTTGACTGCACCCAGTAACCTTTCGTAGCTGAATTAGAAATCCAGGTGGTCCGGCACCTAAGTACAATGAGTTGCTTGCAAGTCACCGGTTGTGATCTTCAGGTCTGAAGGATACTTTTACCTATATCTTCTCGGATTAACTCTTGACAGTAGAGTATCCAGAAATGAGTCACGTTCGGTGAAATGTACTCCTACACTTCCACCTGTATGTAATACTAATGTCTCTACACTCCTTGGTTAAGAGGACAACCAACAAATATGATATACAACGTCCTATAATTGATAGTACTATGGCCCTGTCATAGTATATCATTTGGTTGCGAACTCTTTTAAGGACCTTCAAAGATAAATCCTCTTTATCGTGAAGGAAGATCCTTAGGGCTTCATTACAATTAGGAGTATTAAGAAGATGCTCTTGTAATGAATAAACTGCCAAATAACTTTTATTAATATATCAATTTATATACAATTTACATTAGCACAATCATCAAATGATTGGCTTTAGGATACAATTCCTAACAAACTCCCACCTAGCCTAAAGCCACTCATTACAGTATCTAATACCCATCTTCAACTTATAGTTGTCAAACTCCTTAATGCTGAATGCTTTAGTAAATGGGTCACCTAGGTTTTCCTTTCCATCAATCTTCTGAAGATTTATGTCACCTCGGTCTACAATCTCTCGAATAAGATGAAACCGGCATAGTATGTGCTTGGTGCGCTGATGTGCTCGTGGTTCCTTTGCTTGAGCTATGGCACCAGTGCTGTCATTGTACAACAAGACTGGTCCATCTATGGAAGGTGTCACTCCAAGCTCGGAGATAAACTTTCGCAACCACACAGCTTCTTTCGCAACATCTGATGCAGTGATGTATTCTGCCTCATACACCGAATCTGCCACTGTATGTTGTTTGAAACTTTTCCAGCAAACAGCTCCACCATTCAGGATAAACACGAAACCCAATACACTTTTGCTATCATCATGATCTAATTGGAAACTAGAATCAGTATATCCAACAAGTTTCAAATCGGACTCTCCATAGACTGACCACTGGTCCTTAGTATTTCTCAAATACTTAAGGATTGTCTTAACAACTTGCCAGTGTTTTTCTCCTGGATCAGATTGGTATCTACTCACTACTCCTAGTGAGTATGCCACATCTGGTCTTGTACATGTCATGGTGTACATAATCGATCCCACTGTCAAAGCATATGGAATTCGACTCATACGTTCTCTTTCATTAGGAGTTGTCGGACAATCCTTCTTAGAAAGATGAATTCCATGGCCTATCGGAAGATAGCCTTTCTTGGAATTCTCCATGTTAAACCTTTTTAGCACGGTGTCAATGTACGTAGATTGGGATAAACCAAGCATCCTCTTAGATCTATCTCTATAGATCTTCATCCCTAGGATGTATGATGCTTCTCCCAGATCTTTCATGAAGAATTATGATGATAACCATGTCTTTATTCCTTGTAATGCAGGGATATCATTTCCGATTAAGAGAATATCATCCACATATAATACAAGAAATATAATAACGGAATCGTTAGCCCATTTATAAATGCAAGGTTCTTCTTTATTTTTAATAAAGCCATAAGATTTGATCACTTTATCAAATCGTATGTTCCAACTCCTAGATGCTTGCTTAAGTCCGTAAATAGACTTCTGTAGCCTGCACACTTTAGACTCGTCTTCAGATATAAAACCTTCAGGCTGTATCATATACACATGTTCTTCTAAATCACCATTTAGAAAAGCGGTTTTAACATCCATCTGCCAAATCTCATAATTGAAGTGTGTTGCTATAGCTAGCATAATCCGAATGGATTTCAGCATTGTCACAGGAGAAAACATTTCGTCATAATCAATACCATAATGTTGACGATACCCCTTGGCAACCAGACGTGCTTTATAGGTCTCTACCTTTCCGTCTGCGCCTCTTTTCCTCTTGAAAATCCACTTACACCTATGGGTTTTATCCCTTCGGGTGGGTCAACTAATGTCCATATATTATTGTCCTTCATGGAATCAAGTTCGGATTTCATGGCATCAAGCCATTTATTTGAGTCAGTCTTTGCATAGCATCCATATAGGTAATCGGATCCTCGTTGTTCTCATCGAGTTCAACAGGATTATCGTTCTGGACCAAGAAACCTAAGTATCTGTCCGGTTGATGTGGTACTCTACCAGATCGCCTTAATGGTGCATCAAAAATGGGTTTTGAGTTTGATCTAATCAACTCAGATTCTAAGGGTTCACTGGTTTGTGTTGTTCCTTCTACTTGATGAACTTCCTCAAGTTCAACATTAGAGCTATTTGTTCCTTCACTAAGGAACTCCTTTTTAAGAAAAACTACTCTATTACTGATGAACAACTTTTGTTCTTCAGTATTGTAGAAGTAATATCCTTTGGTTTCTTTCGGATAGCCGATAAAAAAATATTTATCAGATTTGGGTTCAAGTTTGTCTGATTTTGCACATTTCACATAAGCCGGACACCCCTAAACTCTCAGATAGGTAATAACCGGTTTATGTCCAAACCACATCTCATGTGAAGTTTTAGAAAGACTTACTTGGAACCTTATTAAGAATATGACAAGCCGATTCTAATGCGTATCCCCAAAACGATATTGGCAAGCTTGCAAAACCCATCATGGACCGAACCATGTCTAACAGAGTTCGATTCCTTCTTTCCAACACACCGTTATGCTACGGTGTTCCAGGAGGAGTCCAATGGGAGAGAATCCCATTCTTTCTTAAATATGTCACAAATTCATTGGAAAGGTATTCGCTTCATCGATCTGATCGAAGGGTCTTAATATATTTTCCTGTTTGTTTTTCTACTTCTTTATGATATAGTTTGAATATTTCAAACGACTTAGATTATGTCTCATAAGATAGACATAACCAAACCTAGAAAGGTCGTCTGTAAAAGTTATGAAGTAGTAATATCCACCTTTGGCACAAGTGCTCATTGGTCCACATACATCAGTATGTACTAGACTCAATAGCTCTTTGGCTCTTTCACCTTTTTTAGTAAAAGATGACTTGGTCATTTTACTAAGAAGACATGATTCATAGGTAGTTAATGATTCACAATCATCAACTCGAAGGATGCCCTCCTGAGTTAATATGTTTAATCTGTTCTTATTGACATGACCCAGCCGATGGTGCCAAAGATAAATGTCTGTGACATCAGTTGTTATAGGGCGCTTACTTGAATTGTACACTACATTCACAGGCTGTGATAATATATAAATGCCATTAGATAAATGCCCAGTCATTACAGTGACTCCATTCATAATGATATTCAAAGTAACATCCTTTATTGAAATTTCATAATGACTTTTGGCCAGAAGGCCTACATAAATTACGTTCAACAAGAACGTTGGGCAAAAATGATAATCATTTAGTATAATGACATTTCTATTGAAAACTATTTCAAGAACTCCTAATGCCAGAACTGGAACTAATCTTCCATCGCCGACATTAAGGAATCTTTCATTGTCCTCAAATCTTCTGGTGACCTGTAGTCTCTGCAATGAATTGCAAATGTTAAAAGGACTCTTGGTATCCAATACCCAGGTCTGATTATCATATACAAAAAAATTACAAGGTGTTATCATATAAATATCTTGTTGAGCAACATCTTGCTTCTTTTTCTTCTTTGGCCTATTTTGATCAAGTGTGGCAATGTAAAGAGGACAGTTCCTCTTCCAGTGCCCTTGCATCTTGCTATGAAAGCATTCAGCTTGACTTTTATTAATTTTCTTCTTCTGCATCTGACCCCTTATAGATGTCCTAGCATGTTGCACCTTTTTATTATTCTTTTTCTTCTTCCCTTTCCCAAAGGGTTTACGCCCTACCTTAGATCCTTCAACCATATTAACCAAACCCTTAGAGAGCTGGTTATCCTTCTCAAAGTTCTGTAACAACCCCAACAAACTGTGGTAGTTGACTGCAGGCTTTGTCATTCGAAAATGAGTAAGGAAAGGTCGAAAGGATGGAGGCAAGGAATTCAGGATCGCATCTTTTCCCAACTGCTCATGTAAGGGAAAGCCGAGCTTGCTTAGGAGTTCTATCTTCTCGATCATATACAATACATGATCAGTGACAGGAGATCCATCCTTCATTCGAGCATTGAAAATTGCACAACTAGTCTTGTGCCTTTCAACATCGTCGGGTGTGCCAAAAGATTCATTCAATGCTTGAATGATTTCTTCTGGCTGAGCATTCTCGAACCGGTGACCGAATTCATCGTTCATTGCTGCTAGCATGATACAACACACGCTAGTTCTATCATTGAGCCACTTCTGATAAGTGTCTCTCTCAGAACTTTGGGTGTTTGCATCAGGTATCTTTGGTGCAGGATTATTCAGAATGTATAGAATCCTCTCATGCTCAAGGACGATCTTAAGTTTTCTGAACTAGCTATTGAAATTAGAACCATTCGACTTGTCACTATCCAATAGGGACCTTAATGATAAATTAGTGGCCATGTTCTGCATAAGGAAAAACTAAGTTTATTAGTATATAAATTGATTCAGTCTAAAGACTTGGACTTTAGTCTAAAAATTCTTTCACTATTTTGTTCAAATTGGCAGCCTCTATACCCCAATTCGAAGAATTATTCTTAATTCTTTAGCAAGCACTAAGATCTACATAAACTACATACAGGCCCAAGTAAAGCTTGGCTAACCCATATGCATCTAAGAGTATGTTTAAAACCAATTGTTTTTTCAAACAATTCTTAGTGTTCAGTTTTGCCCCATATACCTCTTCAGCAGGCATGAAGTGCCTCCCCTGAAAGTTCTGGTTAGGTCCAACCATTAAATGATATAATCAATGTAACCTATCAATAGACAACCAAGCCCGAGTGAAGCTCGGCTCACCTGACTGTTTATTTAATAGTTACGCTGACTTATCATATAATGAATGATAATTTCGATGGTTGACAAGCACCAGGCATGGAGTGCCTCCAATGATTATCAAGACATCGAACTCATTATCACCCACCTTAATGGGAGGCTATGATTTAGTTATCATATAACTATTTCATTTTAAGGACCTAATAATTTTAGAGGATTTAATAATTTGTAGATAAATTGACTAATCAAGTTCTCCCACTGAATCTATAAATCAGTAGAATAAAACAAGATTAAGTCAGGTTAAGTGGCACCTAAATCAATCAGACTGATTTTCTTATAGGCATGGGTCAACCCGAATCAGGTAAATGATCTGAATCATAAATGGTTCACCACATTGACCAGGTGAGTGAGATCGATGGGAGGGATATGCCATTAACTCGTTAAAGATGCATCAATACGAGTAGCTCCCAATTTAAAACTATTTGATCATTGATCCTAGAGCAACTTGCCAACCCACCTTAACATCATATGGTTAACTAATTCTGATTTGACCATCTAAGAGATTCATGCTCAACCACGGAGCCTAATCTACTTCCATTTGGTTTAATCAAAGAGAAGGACATGATCAACTACAACTATTGTTTGATTTAGAGCATTCTTAACCTAATCTAATTAGATTTGATCAAATACTCTTATAGTCCAATTGATTTAAATTAACCTTAGGGTCTAACCCTTTGTGGAGTCTAACCCTTTATGGACCCAATTTAGCTAACCCAAAGGATTAAATATATTTCATGTTTACATATCATATATTTCAATCAAGCATCATATGTATTATGTTACTACTCATAATTCCTATATTTAGATCATATCTAAAGAGATTATGAATTAACATTTGACATTCAAATTAGACTCTCATAAATATTTGTATGTTTCATAACATAGACATCATGCCATCATATATCATATCTATGTTTTATACTAAACATGTAAATATCATGTTTTATATAACATCAACATGTATCAAATATAAAATATATTTTGAGAGTGTGTGTAATAAGTGTTTTGAAGCCAAAGATCAATTTAAATTATCACGGTAATATGTCATAGAATACCTCGTTGAATGGGTAATTTGGATTTTCAATCCATCTGTGATCGAATATACCTGAGATTTGTTTTAGCCTTGATTACACAATTAATAGGAGCATTAATTTACATGCAATAAATTGGATCAATACGAAACCATCGCTCTGATACCACTTGTAGGGAGAAATAATCCCCGAGGCATGTATATTTTAAAAATTTGATAACAATTATCATTGTGGAATTTTAAAGATTACATACTAATCTATCTAACATGCATCAAGATCATACTTTGCCTTGTATATAGAATCGATTGATCCAAAATATGCATATAAATAAAAATATCAAGATCATATCTTAATCTTCAAGATGACTAGTCATACTACTTATCTTGAAGCCTGCCTTAAGATATAGGGATCAAATCGCTTACCTTAAGAACAGTAGGTAAATTCTTATTCCTCTGCAGCCGTTCAATCGTCCGGCCTCTAGTATCATCCACGTGAAGCCCCGAATGATCGGATTTCCAGGAGTACTAGCTCACGAAAAAATAGCTTTGCTGATCTTGAATCCTCCCACTTGAATCTTCCTCTAAGATCTACCATGCTTCCGCTAACACCAGAATCACTAGAATTTTTTTTATAACCTTTTTAGAATTACAATCCATGACATATCGTGTATTGTTGTTTTATGTATTATGGTGAGGGAATGCCCTCTATTTATAGTCTCAATTTAGCCTTAATATTGAATTCTGACATTAAGAATTCTGTCGTTTGGTAAAAGCAAAGAGACGCCGAAGGCATGGTGCTTGGTTTAATTCCGACGTTCGGTGAAAACCAAGAGACGTAGCTAAATCCAACGTTCGGTGAAAACCAAAGAGTCGTGGCTAAATCCGACGTTCGATAAAAATTAATGTTAGGCATTAAATTCTACATAAGAATTTAATCTCTCATGAGATGAGATTTTAGCCATCTCATCATATGAGATCCTTATGCGAGAGGTTTAGGTTCAGGTGATGGTTTAATCTGATCTGAATTTATTTGACTGAACCCACATAGATCATGGTCCAAGCCCAAATCAAATTTGGCTAGTCCTGAATCTATTTAAATCCAAATCAAGTCTAATTTCAAATCAATATTTGAAATTGACTAGTCCTTCTAATGGACTTAAACCAAATTGAATCTTATTCACTTGTACTTAACCCAATTGAGATAATTCAATCAATCAAATTGATTAATTAAATCATATACGATTCTCAATCGTTGATCAGCAAACAGATCATCCTAGTAAACTTCTATGCGTGTGACTCTCTAGGTTCGAACCTAAGCCGGTAGCATAGAAATAACTTTCTATACCAATCGATATGCCTATCTAGCAATGGAACCCGACGTCCCGATAGGTCGAAGAGTTGCCAAGCAAACTCCAAGAACCCTAAGAAATAGTTATCGTATAATTCATCCTCTTGACCACAAATGCTAAGGATGGCTTAAGAGCCTGTCAACTCTAAATAGCAAATCCATAAAGTGATTTCAATTTTAGTGATCATGTGACTTTCACATGAAGTGCCTTGGCCAAGGTCTTGCTAAATTGAAACACAAGCATTTCTCCTTTTAACGGGATAGGTCAAATTCCATCTTGATCCACAACTGACTACCACAAGTACTTGACTGCACCTAGTAACCTTTTGTAGCTGGATTAGAAATCCAGGTGGTCCGGCACCTATGTACAATGAGTTGCTTGCAAGTCATCGGTTGTGATCTTCAGGTCTAAAGGATACTTATACCTATATCTTCTCGGATTAACTCTTGACAGTAGAGTATCCAGAAATGAGTCACGTTCGGTGAAATGTACTCCTACACTTCCACCTGTATGTCATACTAGTGTCTCTACACTCCTTGGTTAAGAGGACAACCAACAAATATGATATACAACATCCTATAATTGATAGTACTATGGTCCTGTCATAGTATATCATTTGGTCGCGAACTCTTTTAAGGACCTTCAAAGATAAATCCTCTTTATCATGAAGGAAGATCCTTAGGGCTTCATTACAATTAGGAGTATTAAGAAGATGTTCTTGTAATGAATAAACTACCAAATAACTTTTATTAATATATCAATTTATATACAATTTACATTAGCACAATCATCAAATGATTGGCTTTAGGATACAATTCCCAACACTCGAAGGAAGAGAAGGAGGATGACCATGGGGGTGTGGGGGATGGAGAGACCCGCAGTCTCGAGGAGGAAAAATGGTCCTTGGCTAGGGTGGAGGAGGACCAGGAAGCTGAGGAAGCCATGAAGTGAGAGCAAGGAAGAGTTGGGAGGACTGACTTAATTGGACAAAGGAACGAGAATGGCGAGGTCCTAGGAAGAGGACTCGGGCAAGGCTCAGGCTCGAGAAGAAAGAATAAGGTCTTGGAGACATGAGGATTTAGGTTTGAAGTGACTCTCCTTTTATGTCTCTTTTCAAATTATCCCGCCTAGTTCGGCCAGCCACATATCCACCTGCCACTGGAGAAGACATCTCGGCAATCGCTGACACACAAGACGCATGGTCTGCAGCCAATGATGGGATATCGATAGTGTCAGCACAATAATGGCAATGATGGCGAGTACCTTTCCATGGGTTTCGAAATGACTTTTTCGTTTCGAGAAGGATCCCCTCAGATCTGATGGTTGACAGAGCGGTGATGTTAGAATGCCCCATACCTCCGGCATTAAAGAGTCATCGCCCCCGAGGATGCGTGCCTCTCTCCGTGATTGATAGTGCATCGAGATCAACCACTGGGTGATTTTACGTTCCTTTCACCGGGCAGAAAATGGACCCGCACCATCTCAGGGGTGAGGGGGCATTTGATGTGGCTGATCAAGCCATGTTAGGACTAACGGATCAAGTAGCTGACGCAGCTTCGGCCTCAGACTCCCAGGTCCCCCTCGGCCCTCGGCCTCGGACTCCCGGGTGCCCTTCGGCCTCGGACTCCTGGGTGCCCCTAGGCCTCGGACTTCCGGGTGCCCCTCGGCCTCAGACTCCCGAGTCCCCCTTGGCCTCGGACTCCCGAGTCCTCCTCAGCCTTGGCACCTGCAACCACCGCGTGGCTCACCAACCACCTGCGACCGCACATGGCCACCATCAGTTATTGCGCATGCCCGACATGTTCAAGCCCACCTACTACCTGTGGTGCTGCTCCTAGCAGGGAGCTGGCAAGCAAGGCTAACCCTAACAAACTCAGAGGTGGTTGTGACCTGTCCCTATCAGCCTTGCCGCCTGTCCTCCATCAGGCAATAACGTCTCAGATTCATCAACCTTCCAAAAAGAGGTAAGATTTTGGAAGGTAAGAGGGACCTCCGATCAGGTATAAAAGCCTTCACTCATAACGAAAGAAAGGATTTGAACTTTAAATTTCTGGCTAAGCCTTTTAGTTCATTATTTATTACTGTTTCCCAAGTTTTCTCACTTGAGCGTTGAAGGGTCCTCATCGGAACAATCGATCTTCAGGAACTTTCTTGCAGAATTTTCGTCCGAGAAGGAGACTTCAGGAGATTCTTAGAACCATCTTCGCCATCTCTGGGACCAACGTCCTTCCCGACGTTCAAGGAGGATGATTTAGCGGCAACAATATGTGATGTAGCTAATAAATTTAAAAATTAATATTTGGCATATCAAAATCTAAAAAATAAACCTCATTGTTAAATTTAAATTATTAAATACTAATTTTTAATTTTTGAAAATTTAAAATTTAACTTTTCAACCTTAACTCTAATCCTAGATTTTTGACAACCTAAGTTAATAATTTAATTGAAGAAGATGGAGGATTAGAATTTTACCTTTGGCTTGTTATAAGCATTGAAGTAGTGATGGAGGGTGTAGAATGGAGTAGAGAGAAAACTATGGAGCAAGAGCTTCATCAAGCCATATAGCAAGTGGAATCTAGGCAAGGCTAATGGTTGTCAAAAGAATAGACTCATAGATTAGATTCGAGCAGGAGGTGCAAGAAGAGGCAAAATTGTAAAGTTGAAATACTGAAAGTATGCTGCAATTGATTGGTGATTTGGGTGGAGTACAGGTAGTTATGGGGGTCTTCGTAAGTGAAAAAAACAGGTGAAGAAAGCAGTGATAGTCGATGAGTGGAAGAGCTCGATAAATAGTGTTCAGGGATAAAGATGATGTACTAGTGGTGTTTTAGCGGGTGGGTTTCCTGGTGGTGGGGTTAGAGCGGTGGATAGGTGGATGAGAGGTTATATAGTCTGATGTGCTGAGTTTAGAAAGGTTAAGATCACAGGTGAGGGACATAGGTGAGGTTGGGTCTAACATATCTATGATAGATTGAAGGCAATCAGATAGATGTCCCTTCAAAATTGGAATTTAGTATTAACGAGAGCCTAGGTGCCTTTTTGAGTTGGAATGGAAACGATTTGAGAAGGGCCTTAAGTTGTATCTACATTGAATTGGCTTAGTCATTGGATTGCTTTGGTTTTCTAACTTTCTCTTACACATAAACATACATGCGCACACACACATACACATATATATACATACATACATCATACATACATACACACACACACACACATATATATATATATAATTTTTAATTATTATTTTTTTCTCATTTCATCTCTAATAAAATATATAGTGGATTCTTCATCAAATTTTCATCATCATCATCATATTAGTAATAATACTGCCACTACCACCTATTGGGGTTTAGTCATTGATGAATAACAATGGGATCAACTTCACTGGAGAAGTATCTTAGGCTTTTATCCTTTGTTATCCATAATCAGATTGGTGCAGTGGTAATATGTCTGCTTTTGAACCCCTTGGTCCTGGGTTCAAAACTCCACAACCCCTACGTCCTTCTCTTTCCGTGAAGACATCTTCCCGTGGAGAGTGAGTCTTCACGCAGCACATCACCACCATGTACGTGAGGAAGCTGGGATGCTTCTCCATCTCCCAAAGGAGGAGATGAGGGAGAGAAATCACCACCATGTACGTGAGGAAGCTGGGATGCTTCTCCATCTCCCAAAGGGAGGAGATGAGGGAGAGAACAAGGAGAGAGGATAATTATCTGAGGAGGCCCAACAATCTTCACCTTCGTGCTACTCCCATGGACTAATTTAATCTCAACCCTTAGACCCAATCCAGCCCAATACAAATTAGCATCCCTGGGCCTTGATAGCACCACACCAGACCCAATAATTTTC
Source organism: Calamus simplicifolius (assembly GCA_900491605.1). Classification (NCBI taxonomy): domain Eukaryota; kingdom Viridiplantae; phylum Streptophyta; class Magnoliopsida; order Arecales; family Arecaceae; genus Calamus; species Calamus simplicifolius. The sequence continues at coordinate 272,924 of UESW01004671.1, read as the reverse complement.
ATCTTGATGCTTTCAAGGCCTTAGCACGTTCGCCAACGTGCCCATCAGTTGTATCCGTATGAAAGCTGTCCTATGCAAGAACCTTGGTCAGTGCATCTGCTGGGTTCTCCTTAATGTGTACCTTCATCAGCTCCACTCCATTTTCTTTCACTAGCTCTCTGTAGTTGAAGTTTTCTTTCGAAAGTATCCTTTTTCCACTAGTCCTACCTTGTACCTAATATCCTCTTGCTTTGAAGGATTTTTCTAGCACTGATAAATCCATTTGAACCAATGGGTTTTTTTCCTTGTGGCAACTAGACCAACTATCATGAGCCATTCCTATGGAGAGACTACATCTCCTTTGCCATAGACTGCATCACCTCTTCCATAGCCTGGATCCATCTATCTCTATCCTGGCTCTTTATAGCCTCCTGATAGGTGTAAGAATCTTCATTCACTATCATAAGGGCATATGACATTGAATCCTCGAAGCCGTATCGAACTGATGGTTGCACATTTTTTCTGGACCTATGTAGTGCATTCTATTATTAGTCTCCTGTCTAGCTGCATCCCGTTGAGTCCTTTGCCCAGTTGCATCCTGCTGAGCTTTTTGGCTTTTGGCCCCTCTGTCAGTCCTCTCCACTTGAATCTTAAATCTTTCTGGTCTAATAGCAAATGGCATGACTGTGTAGGAGGTCATCTGACTAGTGTTGTCGTGTTCCATCTCCTACAGTCTCTGTTGTGCATCTATACCATCTCTGCTTTGGAGGATCGAGCTCTTATCGAAGGTCACATCCCTGCTGATGACAATCTTTTTCTTCAAGGGGTCCTACAGCCAATACCCCTTCATTCTACATGGATAGTCCAGGAACACCATCTTTTTAGACCTGGAGTCCAACTTACTCTGCTTTTCAGCACCAACATGCACATATGCCATGCATCCAAACACCCTTAGATGGTTCAGGCTTGTCTTTCCTCTAGACCATAACTTTTCTGAAATGCCTCCATCCAACCTGGTGTGCGATGATCGATTAACCAAGTAGCTAGCTACACCTACTGCGTCAACTCAGAACATTTTTGGAAGCCCTGCCTGCAGTCTCAAGTATCTTGCTTTTTTCAACAGTATTTCGTTCATCCTCTAAACCATCCTTTTTGTTGAAAAGTTTTCATTACTGAGAAGTGCCTTTTGATGCCCCAGTCCTTACAAAATCTCTAGAACTCCCTAGTAGTGTATTCTTTGCAACTGTGTACTAGCTCCAGGGGTTCTGCACTCCTAGTTGTGCTAACTAAGAACTGCACTCTCCTCTGCTTCTTCATCTAACATGGCTCATAGATCTTTATATCTTCACCACTCAGGTTCGAAAGCAGTCCTCTCATGCTCAGTTCTTTTATCTCCCTGTCTTCCATGTGGCCTAGCGGTAATGCCACATCCTGTACATATTTCGAGGATCCTGTTCCATAGCTGCTGCCTCAAATTTTTTGGTCACCACAGAGCCCTCCAACTTGTATAGGTTATTCTTCGGCCTTCTCCCTCTCATCACCATTATAACTCCGTTGAAGATGTTTAGAACTTCACTCCTAGCATGACAGCTAAAGCTGTATCCAGTCTACTCTAGGTACCCCAGTGACATTAGATTCTTCTTTAGTTTTAGGACATGCTTTACGCTGGTAAGAGTGCGCACCATGCTTTCAAACATCCTCACCCTCACTATGCCAATCCTTGCCATCTTGCAAGGGTGATCATCTTCAAGAGTCACACACCCTTCATCAACTTTTATGTAAGTACTGATCACGATCGATTGGGAGTGTAATGATAAGAACAAGCTAAATCCAAGGTCCACATCTTTGTGCTGTGCCTATGACCATCTGATATCACCAAGAGATCATCCTTCATCTTCTGGCCTGCAACTGTACTCACAGATTCAGATCCTTCCTTTTCTCTCTTCTAATTTTTCTTCTTAGGACAATCCCTCTTAAAATGTTCTACCTTACCATATTTGTAGGGTCAATTAAGGGACATGATTATTACCAATGTGTCAAGGAGCCTAATGGGTCACATGCATTAAGAAAATTTTGGATGAAGTTAAAATGGATATTAAATTGGACTTAATTCAGATTAGATGATCAATTAATTAGGATTGGGTTTGACTCAATCTTAATGAGAGAATATGAAATTGATGAATAGGATTCATCATAAAGGAAATAATTTTATATTCAAAGGAGAGACCTTTTGTATATGTGATGTACATATGAAATTCGTTAATTGGATACATAATTAGGCTTAATCCATATAATGGATGGCTTAGATTAATTAGGATTTGATTAGATTAATAATGTGGTATTTAATTGGTCCATATGATGGCATGATTTGATTCATGAAAATCCTATTGAATCGAGGGTTAAGATCATGCCACGTGGAGAATGGTTCCATGCTCATATGATGGACATGACCCATCTCCATGTCATGAAGGAAGGAACATTCATAATGTTGGCATCATCATGAATAAAAGGAGCGACCTTCTCTTCATGATTAAAAGGAGTAACCTTCTCTTCATGAATAAAAGGAGAGAGATGCCCCATTAGAAAGATATACCTAACTCCTCCTTTTTCTCTTTCTTGGATGCCTAACAAGCATCCTTTCTCTCTCTAAAGCATCCTTTCTCTCTCTAGAATGTCCTTCTCTCTTTCTCTTGAATGGATGGAAGTCTCTCTCTCACGTCCCTCTTTCTTGGATGGTTGAAGGAAGGCTTTCTCTCTCTTCTTGGTTGATCAAGATTTGATCTTGATCAAGAAATCTTTCCTTTCTTTATTGATCAAGATTTAATCTTGATCAAAAAATTATTTTCTTTGATAGATCAAGATTTGATCTTTATCAAGAAATCTTTTTCTCTCTTGATTGATAAAGATTTGATCTTGATCAAGAAATTATTTTCAAATCTTGATCAAGAAATTATTTTTTCTCTTGATTTGGGAAATCAATTGAAGAAGAAAAGAGCTGCTAGCACCCCTCGCTAGAAGGTCATCATTTAATCCTGGAATGACATCATCCAAAGATCTCTGCGTGGATCACTGTTAGAGGCCGGACGCATGGATGGCTAGTGGTAAATCGTTTACCGGCTTCATCAGTCTTCATCCCCAATAAAGAACACATGTATATCTATTATTTAATCATGTATAATTTCTTATTAACGGAATTTGTTTTCTGAGGATCTTGGGCTTTAAGAATTAAATTTATATTTATTTTATCTTCCATTGCTTGATATGTGAATTTGATTCATATAAAATATACGAATTTCGTTACACATAGACCCATTTGAAATGAAAGAAAGACTTGCATTTTGGAGGAAACTATGAATATAATGTGTATCTATAGATTTTTACCAATTGTGTATGTGATCTTATATATAAACTGCTTGAGGATGATATAGGAAAAATTATAAAATGTTGAAATGATATTTGAGGAAATGTATATATATATTTGAGCAAGTATAATTTTTTTTAGGACGTAAATTATTTATGCTGCTTGTGATAATTTGGTGAAGTTTACAAGGTCTTTATGGAGTACTACATAAAGGTTAGCAAAACTCTACCCAATTACCATAGGTATGTACTTTATCGATGAACCAGACAGAGGGTGCTGACACACTAAGTTCAAGATCACCATGCATGAAGCAAATTATTGAGCATGAAAAAGAAATAAAATATCTTGATTTAACATATTTTTTAAAAAAATGAGTGTGGGCCACACAATTCAGACTAATGAATCTAGAATCTTAATGTCTTAAAAAATATTTAATGGATTCTTGCACCAGGCTTAATTCATTCTCATGCTAAACAAGATGGTTATGGAAAGTGTCACATGAAGGCAATCACTGATAATTTCACCCAGGAATGAAATTTACTGTATAGTACTTTCTCAAGTTATGGACAAGCAAGCAAATAGGATTAAAAACCCTAGTTATAAAATTATGATATCCTAGTTAAAAACCTATGACACCAATTTAGAAAACGTTAAGACAAAGGTTCCATCCCTAATACCTGGAATACATGCCATACGTGCTTGGATTATGACCCCCTGTATGTCAACATGCCATGAATGCTAGAAGATCACTAATATAGGCCGAAAAAAAATTACGACACCCAGTTTTAAAATTACGATGCCTAGTTAAAAACCTATATAAACCCATTCAAAAAATGTTAAGGCAAAAGATCCAGACACTCTAGAAAAATTTTTGATATAAGCTAAAAAAATTACGACACCTAGTTGTAGAATTATGACTCCTAGTTAGAAACCTACGACACCCATTCAAAAAATGTTAAGGAAAAGGATCCAGACATCCCATAAAGATTTTTGATATAAGCCAAAAAAAATTACGATACCCAAGTTGTAAAATTACGATACCCTAGTTAGAAACTTATGATGCCTATTCAGAAAATGTTAAGCCAAAGGATCCAAACACTCAAGGAAGATTTTTGATATAGGCCAAGAAAAATTATGGCACCCCAGTTGTAAAATTACGACACCCATTCAAAAAAATGTTAAGGTTTATGTTTCAACCCCTAAAACCTGGAATACCTGTTATACATGGCTTGGTTTATGACTTTCAGAGTGTCATAACATGCCACATATGCTAGAAAATTATTGATACAGACCAAAATAGGATTATGACACCCTAGTTCAAAAATATGACACCATAGTTAAAAGATTATGACATCCATGCAAAAACATGAAACTAAAGGTATTGACCCCTCCTAGCAGAAATATCCATCACTTGTGGGCTAAGTTATGACTCCTAGAATATCATAACATGCCCCGGATGCTAAATAAGTATTATATAATTTTCTAATGCATTAACTTTTTTAACTACCAAAACAGTTGGTGTAATAAAGGAACTATAAAAATATACATAAACAATATTCTATGAATAGTTTTTTACTTCCTGTTGGGGATGACATTTTCTTCTGAAGTTATTGAAGAAGTCTTCAGTAGCTTATTCCAACCTTAGACCAAAATTATTTTCTTATACCCAAAACTTAGAATACTTTTCAAAGCACTTTTTAGAGCTAGAAAGAAGCTTATATCATCATTCGAAAACTGATTTCTTAGACCGAACTCTCAAAGCACATTTCGGAGCGAGGGATAATCTTGCTCCAACCTTGGACTAATTCCTTATATCCGAAAGCTAGAGCTAAGAAGAATATTTTAGAATCAGAAAGAGTTCTTCATCATTAAAATCTAAGCAAGATGATGGGTAAAGGTAGGCTAAAGGGAAAGGACATTTTGGTTTGCACATAAATTTCAAAAAAAGACGAAAGGGTATTAATGCACGTCATACTCAAAATTTAAGATAGTATTCCTGCTATCCCATCCTAACGCGTAAAGCCATGTAAGATCCATATGGACCAATAAGGAAGGGTGGTGCAGCCCACGTAGGATTTGCTACACTAAGTCAGTGTACAAAGACTTTTTTAGCAGCTCAACACGCGTATGCTAAGTGGGGGCTCTCGGTAGGGATGGCAATGGTCTGAAGATGGCCCGGGCAGCCTCTAACAGTCTCCATCCCTATTAGGAAAAACCTTTCCGTTCCCTTCCCTATTAAGTCGTTATAGTTAACGGGGTAGGGACAGAGATACCCGATTGGATAAACAGGTACCCAATGGGTATCCATTTGGCCGTTTACATAAATAAAATAAAATTATTTTATTAAACTTATAATTCACTAAAAGCTTAAAAAAATACTAATGGGGAGAGATCGGTTTGCTAGAGTTCTGGCTTTGATGTTCAGGATGGCTATATAAAAGAAAAGAAGAGGCATTTTCAAATGTCTTTTACTAAGATTTTTTAGTATATATATTTTATTTATTTAAAATTTAAATATAATATATTAAAGCTAATGGGGATGGGGATGGAGATGGGTATGGGGATGGGTCAAAGGATACCGTCCTTGATCATTTATTCATTTAGCCGTTAAATGGATAATTTTTATACCCATTAAACTGTTTAGATCGGGATTCTTCGACTTGTTAGAAAAGGTAACAGTCAGGTAAATGGCCAACAGGAAAATTGCCATCCCAAGCTCTCGGTGCATGGAATGGACCTTCGAATGCCAAAGTTGTTTCTGAATGGTCTCAGAAGAAGCATCACAGCCATAGGAGCCAAATATATCAAAGATTTAAACATTCTTGCGACATTTTGATCATATCCAATGCATGATTTGCATCATTTGGTAAAATTGGAAGCCTTGAATAAAATAGAGGCTTTTAGATCAAAGCTGTCCTACTATCACGTTTAGCTAAACTCATGCAACCATTGTATCATAGTGTTTGCATAGGCCTGGGATTTGCATTTTCTCCTGTATCAATTGAACATTGGGTTCCTGGAAGCCCTTATATGTTGAATTTGAGCACCCAACAGTTGGTGTAGGCACCAGGATCAAGCAGAGTATTCTTAATCCTCTGTGGATATCCAATTTTATTTTTGTTTGAGCATTTGAGTCCTATCTTTTGAGTTGGTACTCGTTATTAGGGTTTGGGTCATATTGAGTCAGCTTATTATGAGCTTGGGTCAATTTGAGTCCTGTCCAGTCAGTTGATCTTATATGTGTCCAGTCCAGTTGGTATTGTATTAAGTTCATTCAGCTTACAAGAGGAGACACCATATTGAAGCAGAAGATAAAGCCATCATAGTCAAACAGAGCTGCTAAATTTAAGTTGACGCTACACCTACATAAGAAGTCACATGCCAGCCACACATCTGCCATCCTTCAGCACAAGCATTCCACAAGCCACCTAGCAGAGCAAGTAGGTCAACAAGATAAGCCTCAATCTCCCAAATTATGCAACCCTTTTTGGAAGAATTTCAGCCCAAAGAAGCATCAAAGGGATGCCTTTATTGCCCATAACTTGCCTTTTTTGACAAGGATTTGTATGGAATGAAGTTTTTTTTTTTCATATAATCTAATCCACACTTTAGGAAGAAAGTGGGCGCCCCTTTTGTTTCCATATATGTATTTACTTGGGCCCTAAGTCTCTTGCTCTATAAAAGAGACCCTCTTGTATGAATTATGCATCTTTGAATTATTAATCAATCAATGCAGTTTTGAGTTATTGTGAGTTTTATTATTTGGTTCTCTGATGTTCTTGATTCCCTTCTCCTAGGTGTGCCAACATCCTAATCTCCAGAAGAAACCCTGGTCGCCACCCTTGTTTTCCTCTAGTAGACGCCCAAGAGCCTCTTGGCTGCCCCTCCTCTACTTCTTTCTTTCCTCTTTGCCTCTAATCTGACTTTTCTCTCTTGTTCTTTAACCCTTGGATGGTGTTCTTGTAAGTCCCTCAGTAACCACGAATCCAGGATTCAAGGTGATCATCATCCAGGTCAGCGGATACTTAGCCGCAGATCCACAGGCTTGCGGCTTGGTTATCCAGGGCGCATCCGCCAGGCAGAGCGACCCCTTAGCATCTCGATCTCCTTATCTTGCCAGGTACACTCTCTCTAATCTGCTAGTAGCTTTGTTGTGGGAGAGCAAGCCCTATCGGGGCTTCTTAGCCTCGGCGATCTTTCTTCTTTACTTTTCTGGGGAACTGTTTCGCGTGTGAAGTTCCTATGAGTTTTCCTAAATCCCTCTTAGGCTATTACTTAGAAAGATTAATCAACTATAATCATTAATTATATAAAATTTATTTTCATAAGAATCGATCCTGCATTAGTTTGGTATCAGAGCATGGTTGGGGCTTGATTTTTAATTCATATTATTTTCAGTATATCATTTGTTAATTAAATTATTTCTGCCTACATACATATCAAAAAATTATAAAATTTTTTTTTAGATTCATTATAATTTAAAATATTTTTATTATTTTTTAAAAATTTAATTCGATCTATGAATTAATTGCATGCCTAAAAACATGAAAATTCCTAAGATTTTGTTAATCAAATTATTTCTACCTACATACATCAAAAATTACAAAATTTATTTCTCTAATTTTTTTATAATTTAAAGTATTTTTTATTATTTTTTAAGAATTTAATTTGATCTATAAAAAATTTTAAGATTTATTGCTATTTATAGATTTTGGATTAGGGTTTGTATTTTGTATATCATTCATCTGCATTAAATTACTCTTAAGGGCTCTCATTGATATCAGATAAGAAAGAGATTGAGAACCCTTCCTTGGCCCAAAACAACCATCCATGCATTTCGATCCCAAGCCTCTAATCTAATACCGAGTAGCAACTTAATTGACATTTGTCCTAGAGGGCTAGGGACACCAACAGTCGGTCTAGTGTACTGGAGGAGACTAATACAAATTAATCTAGCGTATGCTCTGAAATTGATGTCTAGAAGGGAGGTCAAATGTCAAACGACTTAAGTGAAGTGTTGGGGTTATTCTAATTAGGCACATGCAATTTGCGGAACGAGCCTTTCCCCCTACCACCTGTCCCAACTGGCCAATTGAAGAGTTACTGTAGACTGGCTTGCATTAAGCCAAATCTTTTACTCTGGATGACTAGGTCTAGCATACCATAATCCGAGTCAGTCTGAGTCTTGTGTATTTGATTGTGTTTGCATGTGCACTAGATCAGGAGCATCTTTTTGCCCATCACTACCTTCATTATAGGCTGAACTCATGGCTAATCAAAATATTGAGGATCACTTAAGGATCATCACTGAACAACCAGCCCGAATGAACCAAGACATCAAGCAATCTGAGGCTAAATTAGGATCTAGGTTCGATCAAGTCGAAACTAGTTAGGCATCCTAGAAGAAGCCTGTGAGGCCCATACCGAGTCTGATCATGAGACCCCACCTCATCCTAGGAGAGCCCAATAGCCTGACCTCTATATAAGGCCAAACCCTAGGGGACCTCCACATCATGATCCTCACTTTGGGAATGGGCCTAGGAGACCACCTCGACTTGATCCAGTCCTAGATGTCCTTCCTAGAAGACCCAATCATGAGGCAGTAGACCAAGAAGAAAGAGCCCTTAGAAGTGTCAGACTTGAAGCACCTACTTTCGATAGCTCTATGGACCCTAAAGACTACCTAGATTGGGAGGAAGAGATGAACCAGTACTTTGATTGGTACGACATGTCTGAGGAGCATAAGTTTAGATTTGCTAAGCTCAAGTTAGTATGACAGGCTAGGTTATACTGGGCCATTATAGAGCGAAGGCAAGCACTAGAGGGTAGGGGCCCCATAGTCACCTGGCGTGCCATGAAGGCTAGACTTCGGTCCAATTATGTCCCCACATTGTATGACCAAAGCCTATTGAACCAATGACAGGGATTAATTCAAGGTAGCAAAACTATGAATGAATATATTGCTACATTCCAAGAGTATACCATGAGGTGTAATATCGTTCAGTCTGAGGAAGTCACCCTATCCAAGTTTAGGTATGGCCTGAGAGTAGATATTCAAAGAGAACTCTACCTGAGAAGGATACACGATTTAGATGAAGCTTACCAAGTTGCTAGGGATTATGAATGTTTTCAGAGAGGGCCACCCTATCGTAGATCAGAGGCTACCAAGAGCCCTAGCCCATATCTAGGATCTAGCCAGGCCTATCTTAGTTGTCTCAGACCTACCCAGTACTCAGACCCTCGCCAGACTTACCTGAGTTGACCCAACACTAGCCGACCCAGTACAAGCCGAACCGAGTTGAGTTGACTCCAAAATAGTACCCCTATACCCCAGAGAGAGGATAAGAGCAAATCTGTAGAGGTCCAGAGAAATCCCAACCCCCAGATCAAATGCTTTAGATGCAACAAACCAGGACATATGATCAGCCAATGCCCAGTCAGATCCCTTCATATAGACGAGTTACCTGAGACTGAATCCGAGCCCCTAGTTGAGCCTAAGGGAGAGGTCTATGAGGCTGATACCCATTTGATAGATGACTACGATGGAGAGGAGGAAACATTTGATTCTGAAGATCTACTAGGAGTGGTTAGATGTATCTTGATCCAGACTCAAACTAAGGATTAGGAAGATTGGCATAGGACTAACATCCTACAGACTTTTGTTAAGATAGGGGATAAGGTGCTCAAGATAATAGTCGATAGCGGGAGTCGTGTCAATGCCATTTCTGCCAATACAGTTAAATCACTAGGATTGACCATAGTTTCTCATCTTAGTCCCTATAAGGTCTCATGGGTAGATTCCACCTCTATCCCAATCAAGTCTAGATGCCAAATACTAATTAAATTGCAAAATTATGAAGAAAAGATCGAGTGCGATGTAATTCCTATGGGTGTTAGTAGTATTATATTAGGTCAACCTTGGCTTTACGATCATGATGCCACCTTGTTTGGTCGATCCAACATCTGCTCTTTTAAACACAATGGAAACAAGTATATAATACATCCAGTTCCACCTAGGGACCCATTCAAGAAAGGATCTAGTAGCCTTAAGGATAGCAAGGCAAGAGTTAATCTGATTAAAGCTAAAGAATTAGAAAAGAACATCACTGAGGGTAACTCTGTTTGGATTTTGACCACTATAGAGATCCATAAATCAGTCCAAAAGGAACAACCCCAAGAAGTAATTGAGACTCTAGAGGAATTTAAGGATGTCTTCCCTGAAGAGTTGCCTGATCAGTTACCACCCTTGAGAAACATCCAACATGCCATTGACCTGATCCCAGGATCTACCCTCCCAAACCTTCCCCATTATAGGATGAACCCCACTGAGCATCAAGAACTACAGAAACAAGTAGAAGAATTACTTAGGAAAGAATTCATTAGGGAGAGCTTAAGCCCTTGTGCAGTTCCTACACTCTTAACTCCTAAGAAGGATGGTACCTAAAGAATGTGCATGGACAGTAGGGCCATCAACAAAATTACTATCAAATATAGGTTCTCTATCCCCAGATTAGATGACATGTTAGACATGATGGCGGGTGCCACCATCTTTTCCAAGATAGACCTTAAGAGTGGTTACCATTAGGTTAGAATTAGACCAAAGGATGAGTGGAAGACTGCATTTAAGACTAGAGATGGTCTATTTGAGTGGATCGTGATGTATTTTGAATTTTTAAACACACCTAGTATATTCTTGAGAATTATGACCCAGATCCTGAAAGAGTACATGAAAAAATTCTTAGTGGTCTATTTTGATGATATATTAATTTATAGCAAGATCAAAGAGGACCATCTTAACCATCTCAGGTTAATCTGTCAGACCCTTAAAGAGAATAGCCTTTATGAAAACCTTAAAAAGTGTGATTTCATGACGCATAGGGTTATCTTTCTAGGTTTTGTAGTAACCCCAGAATGTATCTCAACGAATCCTGAAAAGGTTAGGTCAATTGTAGAGTGGCCAGTACCCATGAATGTACACGATGTCTGTAGCTTCCATGGCCTAGCAACCTTTTATAGGAGATTCATTAGGGGATTTAGCACCATCATTGCACCCATCACTGATTGTATTACGAAGGATAATTTTGAGTGGACTAAGTCGGCTAATAAGGCCTTCCTAGAGCTTAAGGATAGGATGACTCATGCACCCATACTTAGACTTCTAGACTTTTCTAAGGTATTTGAGGTTATGTGCGACACGTCGAGAGTAGGCATAGGTGGAGTGTTAAGCTAAAAAAATCATCCCATAGCTTTCTTTAGTAAAAAACTACATGAAGCTAAACTTAAATATTCACCTATGATAACGAATTCTATGCGGTAGTATAGGCCTTTAAGTATTGGAGACTTACTTGCTGCCGTAGGAGTTTGTTTTATTTTATGATCATGAGGTACTCCAATTTCTGAACTCCCAAAAGAAGCTCAATTCTAGGCACGAAAAATGGGTTGAATACATTCAAGCATACACTTTTGCCCTGAAACACCATGCTATGATAGAAAATAAGGTAGCAGATACCCTAAGCCGTAAGTCTTTATTGTTGAGTACTATTAGCACCGAAGTTATAGGGTTGAACCGGATAAAAGATGAGTGTGAGACTTGCCCTAACTTTGGTAAAATTCATAAGACCCTTCGGCTAAAACCATCCAGTACCAGCGGAGATTATACCATCCAAGATGGTTACTTTTTTAGAGGCAATAGACTTTGTATCCCTAGGACGTCACTTAGAGAGTTTCTAGTCTGGAAAATGCACGCTGGAGGATAAGCTGATCATTTTGGAAGAGATAAGACTATCCTAGCAATAGAGGACAAATATTACTAGCTAGGATTAAAAAGGCTTGTTGCCCTAATAGTAGCCCGATGTTGAACTTGTGCCGTTGCAAAACAGCAAAAGCAGAACACTGGTTTATATACTCCTTTGCCAGTGCTTGATCGTCCTTGGTAAGACTTCAGTATGGACTTCACTCTAGAATTACCTAAAACCTAGAAGAAGCATGACTCCATCTTTGTAGTGGTCAATAGGTTCTCTAAGATGGCACACTTCATCCCTTGTTTGCAAACCTTTGACGCATCTAGGGTTGAATTTTCTTAGACAATGTGGTCAAACTCCATGGCCTACCCAAGACCATTATTTCTAATAGGGATGTTAGGTTCACCAGCTACTTTTAAAAAACTCTATAGCATCTGTTAGGGACCAAACTTAATTTTTCTACAATCTTTCACCTCCAAACGGATGGACAAACTGAAGTGGTAAACCATAGTCTAGGAAACCTTCTTAGGTGCCTTATAGGTGAACACCTAGGGACGTGGGATCTATTGCTATCTCGTGTAGAGTTTGCCTACAACAGCTCAGTGAATAGGTCTACGGGCAAGAGTCCATTTAAGATAGTCCATGGGTACAAGCCTAATCGTCCACTTGATTTAATTCCTTTACCCCTCCACACACGAGTTTTAGAGTCCACACAAGCATTTGCACAACATATCAGAGACTTACATAAGGATATTAGTCATAAAATAAATCTAAGTAATGAAACTTATAAAAGACTGGCTAACTCCCAAAGAAGAGCCAAAGAGTTCGGTGTAGGAAATTCTATCATGGTTAGGCTTAGGCCTGAACAATTCCTGCCAGGGATCATTAAGAAACTTCACGCTCGCAGAGTTGGCCCCTTTAAAGTAATAGAGAAGGTAGGACCCAATGCTATGTGCTAGATCTGCCCTCGGATTGGGGCATTAGCTCAACCTTCAATATTGCAGACCTAGTAGAGTATAGGGAACCAGCAGCGATTCCTAGTGAGTACTTTAGACCTAACCCTCCTTTCATGAGCGAACCTATCCAAGAGTGTCCACCACCAATTTTTTCTGAGCAAGGAGAGCGGATCAAGCGTATCCTTAATGATCAAGCCATTACGACCCGAAACTATGGTTACCAACGCTACCTGGTCCGATGGCAGGGTTGCCCGAATCCAATGATTCATAGATTACTCGAGAGGACTTGCAATGCCTTAGCCCAAACCTTCTAGAGAGCTACCAAGCCAGAACGATCCATACTCGACGGGGTCGAGTTTCTCCCATCCTGAAAGAATTGGTGCAAGCACCAGGATCAGGCAAAGGATTCTTAATTCTCTATGGATATCTGATTAGGTTTGTAGGGTTTGATTCAGTTAAAAATTAGGTTTATTTTATTTTATTTTAATTTGGGTCTAATTTTATTTTTGTTTGGGCATTTGAGTCTTGTCTTTTGAGTTGGTACGCGTTATTAGGGTTTGGGTCATATTGAGTCAGCTCATTATGAGCTTAGATCAATTTGAGTCCTATCCATTCTAGTTGGTCTTATATGTGTTCAGTCCAGTTGGTATTATATTAAGTTTATTCAGCTTACAAGAGAAGACACCAGTATTGGAGCAGAAGACAAGGCCATCACAGTCAAATAGAGCAGCTGCTAAATTCAAGTTGGCCCCACACCTACATAAGAAGTCATATGCCAGCCACACACCTGCCATCCTTCAGCACAAGTATTCCACATGCTACCTAGCAGAGCAAGTAGGCCAACAAGATAAGCCTCAATCCCCTAAATCATGCAACCCTATTTAGAAGAATTTTAGCCCAAAGAAGCAGCAAAGGGATGCCCTTTATTGCGCATAAATTACCTTTTTTGAAAGGGATTTATATGGCATGAAGTTTTTTTTTTCATGTAATCTAATCCACACTTTAGGAAGAAAGTGGGCACCACTTTTCTTTCCATATCCGTATTTACTTGGGCCTTAAGTCTTTTGCTCTATAAAAGAGACCCTCTTGTATGAATTATGCATCTTTGAATTATTAATCAATCAATCCAGTTGTGAGTTACTGTGAGTTTTGTTATTTAGTTCTTTGGTGCTCTTGATTCCCTTCTCCTGTGCGTGCTAACATCCCAATCTCCAGAAGAAACCATGGCCATCGTCCTTGTTTTCCTCTAGTGGATGCCCAAGAGCCTCTTGGCCACCCCTCCTTCTCTACTTCTTTATTTCCTCTTTGCCTCTAATCTGACTTTTCTCTCTTCTTCTTTAACCCTTAGATGGTGATCTTGCAGGTCCCTCAATAACCACAAATCCAAAATTCAAGGTAATTGCCATCTAGGTCAGCGGATACTTAACCGCAGATCCACGAGCTCGGGGCTTGATCCTTCAGGGCACATCCGCTAGGCAGAGCGACCACTTTAGCATCTTGATCTCCTCATCCTGCCAGGTACACTCCCTTTAATCTGCTAGTAGCTTTATTATGAAGAGCAAGCCCTATCAGGGCTTCTTAGCCTCGGCGATCTTTCTTCTTTACTTTTTTGGAGAACTGTTTCGCATGCGGAGTTCCTGTGAGTTTTTCGGAATCCCTCTTAGGATATTACTTTGAAGATTAATCAACTGCAATTATTAATTATATAAAATTGATTTTCATGCGAATCAGTCCTGCATAAATAGTTCTAGCATGCAAATGAGTCTTCTGTATCAAGGAGATTCCAAACTGCTTGAGGAAAGATAGGCATTGATTAATACCTAATCACATGCTATAGTGGCAGGCCTTCTAAATTTGTTAGATTCGATTAAGAGTAATTAATTATTCAAGGCCTCACAAGATGTAGAAAAATAGATAAAGCCAGCAAGAACTTTTCTCTAGGATGTAGGATGCCATAGGAATATGAATTCCTGTAACTAAGAGGTAGAAATGAGAGAGAGTTAGGATCAAATGATTTTCTCCATGCATAAAGATCACGACCAAGATATCGATTTTCTCTATGGGAGATCACTAAGGTCAGAGGGGGGCATGTGTGTGTGTGTGCATGTAATATGAAATAGCAAGTTGATGTGGATGATCGCTTTCCCAGGCGGTAGTATAACAGTCCGCATAATTCTCGGAGCCAAGTAATAATTTGACAACTAGTCCCAGCTTCGGCCTCGGCCTCGGCTTTGGCCTCGGCCTCGGTCGCGAACCATATCAGCTTCAACATTTGCCTCGAGCCTTGCCTCAACCTCGGCCTAGAGCCCCACCTTGGCCTCGGCCTTGAGCCCCGCCTCGGCCTCGGCATGTCTTCAACCTTGGCCTCCAATCTTGCCTCGCATGCTCTCAACCCATAGTCATGGAACCAACTTTGAATATTTGACCCAGTGATTTAAAACACCAACGACTGCAGCGTAGCTTGCTCGCTTGCTTTTTGCCAAAATTATGGGCGGTTACCAATATACTATGCAGTTGCCAATATCTACGGTGCGCGCTTAGCAACTATGCATCTACCTACCCCTTACGGAGCCGATCCTAATGGAAGATAGGATTTTACAGTTTATCTACAAAGGGTAAGAGGGACTCCCGAATAGGTATATAAGGACCCTGACTCACAACGAGGAGGGGACTCAACCTCTACTGTCTCATCTTAATCCCTATTCTCCAGATCGCTAACTTGAGCGTCGAAGGGTCCCCGCTGGAGCCACCGATCCGGGACTTTTCTTGTAGGTTTTTGGCTAAAGGAGGCGGTCTTGTCAACCTTCTGAAGACCTGCAAAGCCCTTCTCCTGCTCGACACTCTTCAGCAGTGATTTGGCAGCAACATATTGGCGCGCCAGGAAGGGGGAGGGCAGATGTTTGTTTTCACGCATCTGCAACCCCACAACCTTTGCAAGGAAGAAGATGGAAGTTACACGTGCACAAGAGGCCTCCACCAGCTAGGCTAGGGGATGCCTCTCGCGGGCTGAGCAGACGGAGGCCAACCTCCCTATTCTGCCTCCCGTACAACCGTAGTTTAGCCAAGTTGATCGGAATTAAGATGCATCTACCTACCCCTTATGGACTTAATCCCTCTTTATTCGTTTAGTACATGGAATTAAGATGCAAATATGAAATCCGGTTGGATTTGTTTCAAGCACATCTTAATTCAACCTAACTCATATATAGCTCTATTTTGATCGGAATCCTCTTATAGTTAAAAAGAGTTTCAATTTTCTAAAATACTCAATCCTCTTACAGTTAAAAAGAGTTTCAATTTTCTAAAATACTCATGAGCTATTGAAATAATCTTAACAAAACTAAAATCTTATGGGAGGTAGTTTTTGCCTTTTATATCAACTTCATCTTTATTTTTCAACTACTTTACTTAGTTCTTCTTAAAATGGAAAATACAACCAATCAAGAGTCTTTCTTTAAAAGATTTTTTTGTGCTTTAACTAGCCCATTTTAAGACTCAGATATAGCATTTGGTCTATATCACTTGATGCATGGCACCTTTACAAGGTGATGCTACATCATTAGGCTTTAAAAAGTAATTGATTTTAAAAAAGGTTCATCAATCAAATGTTGCATGGGCAAGTTGGGGCTTTTGAAAATTTGGCACATTATTTAGCTTTCCCATATAGCAAATCTTGCTTCTAGATCCAACATATGACCTGTTGCAATAGCTAATTGGTGCACATTAAGTCCAAAGATCTCTTTGAATCTAGGCTCTCTTTATTTATGGATTCTAGATATGCTAAATCAAATTGAAACTGAAGAATTTCTTTCCTCCTTGTTCCATAACTAAACTACCTGACTTCATTAAGAATATGATCTATCAAGTAGATCTAGGAAAAACTCATTCCTCACACATCTAGTCTACATGACCTTTCTCTCTCGACAAGCATTCTTCATCTAATGTTCTTTATCACTCTACTCATAGACCATCCAATTGGTAGTTAATTATCAGCCTTATTCAACATTTAATATGAAATACTTAAATAGATTCAAATTATTTACATTGGTTACTAAATAATTCTTTATATATGGTGGCTAATCAAGTTTCAAGTCATTTTCCCTACCTTTTTCATAATTTTGAAGGGATATATGAAATTGCTTTCATTTCTTTCCTTTAACCTTTTAACATTTTTTCCAAGGTGGAGCCTAACTAGCTCGTCATCTTAGAATTTGCACATTTTATGATACTTATGATGTTAATCCTTGTACCAAGGTTGCGATATATAAAATTATGCCTCGATGTCTTGATACACCTTCTAATATTTTTAAGGAACTTTTAAGCTCATGCTTGGTCTCCCTCCTCCTTACTATTTTTTTAGTGTAAAACCAACTATAAAGTCTAAATTGTAAGAGATCTATGGCATGCAACCCAAAAATATCTTAACAGATGAATTTTGTGTAGAACTATGGATAGCTCAATTGTAGGTGAACTAAATGTAAGGCAAACTATCATCCTAAATCCTTGCATGCTTGGAATTATAGCCTCTAAAGAGGTCCACCATTGTAGATTCATGGTATATGATTATCTATCCATTTTGATTACAAGGCAACGCTATACTTCAATTTGGTATCCATCATCCCCCACAAAGTTCTTCAAAAAAAAACTTAGAAAATGATTATCTTAACCCAAAATTATAAAAGAAGGCAATCTATTATGTTTCTAAACATGTTGGAAGAACAAATGAGATGCACACTCTATCTCCAATCACCAGCTTCTTAGAAAGAGTTAGATATACTAACTTTTTGAATGAGTCAACTATCACACATATAACTAGCCATGGCCATCTCTTCTCCCTAGAGAACCTAAGACACTCTTCTAAGGTGTTTTAGTATTGTTAATGGTTTGTACAAAATTCCAACTCTCAATTGGAGGACTTTGCTATACTATATAATATGCTACTCTATGTATTGGGCCATATCTTTCTGCATCATGGACTAATAGATATACCTTTAAGTTTACCATAGTCTTCTCCATTCTAATAAAGATGAAGTATCTTTGGAGACATACAAAGAGGTTCCTTATATAGCAATCTATCCTTCAAGTTGAACTCTATAGGCAAATTTTTCTTTAGTTTTCTTATGACAAAGTGGTTGAATCTGCACAACCAGTAGACTGAAGACTATAGTTAATGGATGTCTCGACATAAATTAGCTAATTTGTTTAAAACTCCTTTATTCTTTTTTATTACTAAGTTGAATTGTTGCATATCAAAGTATCATAAAGGTATACAATTATGAAGTCTTTAATCAAAGGTCATGGTACCTCGCTCACTAACATCATGACGATGGTAAAGACATTGCATAAACCTGATTTAATTAGGAAGAAGAAAGAAATTCCTTCAATCCATTCAACTTGAATTTCTTTAAAGAAAATTTTAAAAGTAAAAAAATTAAGATCTAAGTCCATTTTTCTTTCATTGATTGATCATAAAACTAAGTTATAGAATCTTTATTAATATTAGTGAAATCTATCCCTACACAATTCGAGACAGATTTTTTTAGTTAAAAGATGTTATAGCTTTCTTGAAATAAACATCAAAAATAAAATTAATCATGGAAACCCAAAAATGTTACATAATGTAGATCTCAATTTATAAATCAACCATGTCTAACCTGCTTTGTAATTCTTCTTATATTGGAAGTTATACTTGATCAAAGTTTTTCCTCCAAAGCATAATTTTTTTTTCTTTGATTAATATAAAGCTAAGCATTGAAATTTGGCCTTGACTTTGCATACCAATCCTTATGGGGTGACATGTTGTAGAATTTGAAAAGTTAATTTCAAAAAAGAAAAATTAGAACCTCAATGGAATGACATATGGGTAAGTTAAAACCTGTAAAAATTTAACTTGTGATTCAAATTCTCAATGTAATGGGTCTCACTCTACAACCCTAGCTAAGCTTTGTTATCATGGCCAAAGAAGTTTACATTGAGCCTGATAATCTTTTTGGATCATAAAGAATCTATAAAATATTTTTAGATTTTTTTGACCTAATATTAAATTAATAGTCAATTCTAAAAACTATTTTAGCCTTGCAAAAACCTTTTCTTATATTTGGCAAATTTAAAGATGCTTGGATGTGGGCAATGATAGTGAACTTTGAATTTCCACTTTGGTTCCATTCTCTTATAGTTATTTGGCAATGCTGGAGATATTTCTTTCCTTTTTTTGACACCTTCTCTCGTGCGGTTATATTATGGGCATTGATCTTTCTACATGGCTTATATGCTTTGATAAGTCTTTGGATCTTTGTTTTCTCTATCACAAGATAATGTTTTTTTTATTTAATATTAGGATAACAAATGGTTGTAAATACGGGTCTAATGAAACTTCATTCTTATACTTGCTAGAAAAAGCCTTGGATGATGATGATAATAGTGAATTTTGCAATTCTACATAGGTTTTCTTCTCCTCTAATAATAGATTTTTTCACTCAAAACAGAAATAAAAATCATTTAAAAAGGATATATGCTTTTGGGCTTCTACTAAAAAGAAAAATCACCTATCTTTTGTACTAATAACAAATTTTCACACATTTTAAAATATTAAAATAAACATTTTAAATTTATAGATTTCTATAATAAAATATATGCATTTCTAAACTTATATTTGACAGTGACAAATAGTTGTCCTCTCTCTCTCTCTTATGCATGTTCATATAGTGGCTTATATTTCTTTAATTTGTTCAATGTGAAGAAAAAAGTGGCCACACTATAAGGGATTTCGATCTAAACCAACCAGTGTCCGAGGTAGAGAAAGAGCTTGCCATACAAGATGCGGAAGATATAATGAAATTAGTGAACAATATGAATCAGCCAAAGAAGCTCCGCCTCTCTCTAGAGCAAACCAACTTGTTGGAGGAGTCCTTCAACCAAAACCCTATCTTGGATTTTGTAAGAGAAACATGCAAGCTTTTCTTCCTAAAACACTTTACTTGTTTTGTATCAACCTAAATATGCTATTGAAATTAAAGCTGCATTAGAATTATTAATCCATGTTTGTTTCATATGGAGAAGGAGGAGCTACCAGCAAAGTCAATGCTTACACCACGCCAAGTGGAAGTGTGGTTTCAAAACCACAGGGCCAGGTTCATCACTCCATCCTTATAGCTCTTAAAGTATTATGGTTTTTTTCTAATAGAGAAGGTATTACTATTAGTATGGAAATATAATAATGGAAGTTAGAAGAAATTCATGTTCTATCTTTTGTAGGAAGACTGTTGGGTTGGCAGAATAAATTTTTGTAACACTTGTTTGTTTGCATATAATGACCATAACACTTTGAATCTCTAAAAAAAAACCTACCATGAGACTTGTATTTCATGCACATGAAAAGTTTATTTAGCCACTTGACAAAGGTCATTGCAACTTTATGAGACACAGTTTGCCAAGCTAGTATCAGATGAGGCTAGAAAAATTTTTATATGTACTAATGAACAATCCAAAGCATTTGCTTCAATGGAAGTGATTATTCTCTTTTCCAATAATCATTGTAATAAAACTTGTTATTAGTGTTTTAAGGTCAAATGACACCAACATGTTATGATATTTATAAAATAAAACTAAAAAGCAACATGACTTATGCATATATTATTTTTTCTTATAAAAGAAGATAGGCGGTGCAACTTAAAATCCATTGAGATCCTATTATATGTTGAAGGTAAAACTTGAACCCAAATCCCTTTATGAACAATAAGAGACTACACTGACATAACCAACGAGCACCCTCTTATGCACATAGTTATTGTTTGTGCAATAAATTAGCATCATTTTAGACTATTAGAAAGTTGGTGGTCTTACTTCTTTAATCTATTGTGCTTATCGAATTTACATAGTTTATTCCTTTTTTCCTTAAAAAATATGTATAGTGATCTTCATAGTTATTCACAAATAAGTAAGTAGCGATTTGCTACAACTAGAATTTTCACTGGACATGCAAAGTAAGAAGCTAATTTTTTTTCTCCAAATTATGGTTATTTTGTAGAGTTAGGTAATGCTCTTGGATATCCTCATGCTCATATGGTCACTTTCTAACTCCTTTTTATTATATTGTTGTCTACAGGAGCAAAGCGAAGAAGATGGAGATGGAGAATATTTGCATAAAACGACAGTATGAGCTACTGCTAGAAGAAAACTTGAGGCTTCATCAGGAGCTCGAGAAGCTACATTCTCTCAAGATGGCTCCATCCACCTGTACCTTCAACACATGCCCCTACTATGGGTGTATCATGCTAACATCTAATGAGGCCTCCAGAAGCCTCCAACCAAATCCGCCCTCCACTGAATGAGGAAAATAGGATAATGACAACCATATGGGTGAATATGATGCAAATGAAACTTTGTACAATAAGGCCTAGCTAATAGGGCCATGTGTGGGTTATTGTTTGACTTCAATAAATGATCACAAGTGGCATGTGGTTGCCTATCTCTGGCTTTTGGTGGTTGTGTTGATGTCTTGCTATATAGATGTGCGACATTAGTTGAATTTAATGAAGTAGTAGTTTCATTCTAGTCACAAAAAGAATTACATAAGCATTTTTTCAATTCAATTTTCTAATGCAACTTCCTATATTGACCCACCAATGGAGTCATTAGCTTCAAAGGCTTCTCTTTTTCTCTTCTTAGAGAGGGTCAGCGAGGAGAATAGTCAAGGTTGGAAAACCTTACAATGGGCATGCATATATACACCTAAACAATTTTGATATGGACTTTTTCTACTTGCAAATTCTTGTGTTTGATTTCTTCCAGCATTTTGTTTGTTAAATGCTATATTTTTTTAAAGAAAGCAAGTGAGAATATCAAGTTAATTGTCATACTTGTAGTTTCATGTTTGTGCTAAATTTAGAAGAAAGCATGTCATGCTTATTTATCAAATAAGATATGATGCAAGCAAAAGTGCATGCTCATTGCACCTCCATACTAAGCAACATCTATGAACAATACTTGCTATTTCATATTACATGCACACACACACACACGCCCCCCTCTGACCTTAGTGATCTCCCCCAGAGCACAATAATATCTAGGTCGTGATCTTTATGCAGGGAGAAAATCATTTCATCCTAACTCTCTCTCATTTCTACCTCTTAGTTATAGGAATTCATATTCCTATGGCATCCTACATCCTAGAGAAAAGTTCTTTCTTGCTTTATCTCTTTTTCTACATCTAGTGAGAAGCCTTGAATAATTAATTACTCTTAATTGAATCTGACAAATTTAGAAGGCCTGCGACTATAGCATGTGATTAGGTATTCATCAATGCCTATCTTTCCTCAAGCAGTTTGGAATCTCCTTGATATAGAAGACTCATTTGCTTGCTAGAACTGTTGGGTGCTCAAATTCAACATATAAGGGCTTCCAGGAACCCAGCGTTCAATTGATACAAGAGAAAATACAAATCCCAGGCCTATGCAAACACTATGATACAATGGTTGCATGAGTTTAGCTAAACGTGATAGCAAGACAGCTTTGATCTGAAAGCCTCTATTTTGTTGAAGGCTTCCAATTATACCAAATGATGCAAATCAGGCATTGGATATGATCAAAACGCCGCAAGAAGGTTTAAATCCTTTGATATATTTGGCTCCTATGGATGTGATGCTTCTTCTTCGACCATTTGGGAAACAACTTAGGAATTCGAAGGCCCATTCCATGCATCGAGAGCTTGGGATGGCAATTTTCCCTGTTTGGCCATTTACCTAACTGCTACCTTTTCCAACGAGTCGGAGAATCCTCGGTCTAAATAGCTTAATGGGTACGAAAATTATCCATTTAACGGCTAAAAGGATAAATGACCAGGGATGGTATCCTCCACCCCATCCCCGTTTACCCATCCCCATCCCCGTTAGCTTTAATATAATATATTTAAATTTTAAAATAAATAAAATATATACTAAAAAATCTTAGTAAAATATGTTTGAATCTTGTCTCTTCTTTTCTTTCATATAGCCACCCTAAACATCAAAGCCAAAACCCTAGCAAATCGATCTCTTCCCATTAGTATTTTTTAAGCTTTTAGTAAATTATAAGTTTAGTAAAATAATTTTATTTTGTTTATGTAAATGGCCAAACGGATACCCATTGGATATCTATTTATCCAATCGGGTATCCCCGTTCTTGTCCCGTTAACTATAACGGCTTAATAGGGCAAGGAACAGAAAAGTTTTTCCTAACAGGGATGGAGACCGATAGAGGTTGCCCCGGGCCATCCCTAGGCTGTTGCCATCCCTACCGAGAGCCCCCACTTAGCATAAATTTTTCTTAAAGCATGGAGGATTAAGGAATCAAACATCTAGATGATTTTCCTTAGAAATTTAAGTAATTTTTAAGAAAATAAATAGAAATCTAGATAGTCATTCTTAAGGGTTTTTAAATCATTCTAATGAATAATAAACTCCTAATTCTCCTCTAAGATAGAAAAATCTCTCTTCACTCAATAGTTTTATAAATATATCAGCTAATTGTTCATCAGTGCATATATAATCAAGATAAACATCATTATTAGCAACATGTTCTCTAATAAAATGGCATCTAATCTCTATGTGTTTGGTTCTTGAATGTTGAATTGGGTTTTTGGTCAAATTTATTGCACTAGTGTTGTCACACCTAATTAGAATTTTATCAAAGTATGATACCATAATCTTTAAGTTATCGCTTAATCCAACAACTTTCAGCTGCAATATTTTCAGCTTTAGTAGTTGATAATACAATTAAATTTTGCTTTTTACTAAATCAAGAGATTAAGTTACTGCCTAAGAATTGGCATGCACCACTTATGCTTTTTCTATCTAGTTTATAACCAGCAAAATCAGAATCAGAATATGCAATCAGATTAAATGGTGAGTCTTTAGAGTACCATAATCCTATATTTTTTTATTCCACTTAGATATCTGAATTTTTTTTTTACAGCAACTAAGTAAGATTCTCTAGGACTAGATTGATATCTAGCACATAAACATATAGCAAACATAATATCCAGTCTACTAGCTGTTAAATAAAGTAAGAAACCAATCATACCTCTATAAAGCTTTTGATCTACTTTCTTACCATCTTTATCTTTATCGAGTTTGCATGAAGGACTGATTGGTGTGCCAAGAGGTTTAACAATTTTCATTCCAAACTTCTTAAAGATTTCCTTCATGTATTTTGTTTTATTGATGAAATTTTTTTCTCTTTCTTGTTTGATTTGTAGTCAAAGGAAGAAATTTAGTTCTCTTATCATGCTCATTTCAAATTCTCCCTGCATCAACTTTGCAAAATCTTGATAAAGAAGATTGTTAGTAGCACCAAATACTATATCATCAACATAAATTTGTATAACTAATAAATCCTTTTCTTTTTTTGTCAAAAATAGGGTTTTGTCGACATTTTCTCTAGAAAAATTATTTTCAATCAAAAATTTACTGAGTCTATCATACCAAGCTCTAGGTGCCTATTTTAATTCATAAAGTGCTTTGTGTAGTTTAAAAACATGATTTGAAAATTCATGATCTTCAAAACTAGATGGTTGTTCAACAAAAACTTTCTCATTAATAAAACCATTTAAAAATATTCTTTTCACATCCATCTGAAATAAATTAATATTCATACAACATGCAAATGCGAGTAATAACCTTATGGCTTCTAATCTAGCAACAGATGCAGAGGTTTCATCAAAATCAATACCTTCTTTCTGGTTATATTCCTTTGCAACTAGTCTAGCCTTATTTCTAACATCTGTACTATCTTCATCTAATTTATTTCTAAATACCCATTTGGATCCTATAAATGAATAATCTTTGGGTCTATCAACTAAGATCCATACTTTATTTCTAGTAAACTGATTCAATTCTTCTTGCATAGCTAACATCCAATAGTTATCCTTTTTAGCTTTTTCAATTGTTTTATGTTCTATATGAGATACAAATGCAAGATGATTATTAATATTTCTTATGGATGATCTAGTTCTTACACCTTGAGATGGATCACCTATGATTAGGTCCTTTGGATGACCATAACCATATCTCTAGTCTCTAGATAGATCTGTATCATTACGAGTAGTATCAACATCACTATCCTTAGGTGAGTCATCATCCTTAGTTTTAGGTTCATGATCCGAAGATACATCAATATTCAATTTTTTGAAATCTCTTCCAAGGATATTAGTATCTTCCTCATCATCTTTCTTTTTCGAACTTGATGCTAAAGACTCATCAAACACTACATTAATTGACTCTTCTATAATTAAATACTTCTTATTGAATACTCTATATGCTTGCTGAATATAGAATAATCTAAAAAAATACCTTCATCTAACTTAGCATCAAACTTCCCTAGGTTGTCATTTCCATTGTTATGAATAAAACATCTACAACCAAATATATGAAAATAACTAATATTGGGTTTCCTATTATGCCATAGTTTATAGGGAGTTTTCTTAAAAAATGGTTTGATCAATGCTCTATTTAGGATGTAACATGTTGTGTTTATAGCTTTCGTCCAGAAATATTTAGGGAGTTGGCTTTCGCATAGCATGGTACGGGCCATATCTTTTAAAGTCCTATTTTTTCTTTCTATCACCCCATTTTGTTAAGATATCCTAGGTGTTAAAAAATTATGATGGATACCATTTCAATAAAAAAATTTAAAATAAATAATTTTTAAATTTAGTCCCATGATCACTTTTAAGATACACTATAGTAGTGTTTTTCTCATTTGTGACTTTCTTGAATAATTTCAGAAATACCAAGAAGGTCTTGTCTTTATGAGCCAAAAATAATATCCAAATGAATCTAGAGTAATCATTTACTGTCACAAGACCATATCTCTTTCCTTCTAGACTTGTGGTTCTTGTAGGTCCAAAAAGGTCCATATGTAGTAGCTCAAGTAGCCTAGAAATTGAAACAAAATTTTTGGATTTGAAAGAATTCCTAGTTTGTTTTCAAATTGACATGCATTACAAATTCTATTATTTTCAAAATCTAATTTTGGAAGACCTTTAACCAAAGCCATTCTAAGTAATATTGAAATCAAGTGTGTGCTTGCATGACCTAATTTACGATGTTATATCCATCCAATCTCATTTACCTTAGCATTATCAGTAATTAGGCAATGATTACTTGTAGATAATTTACCTAAGCCAATTAAGTATACATTGTCATTTCTATATCTAACAAAGATAATGCTATTGTCAATGGGATTCGATATGGTGCAAATAGATGCTTCAAAAGATACTTTGAAACCTTTATTGTATAGTTGGCTAATATTAATTAAGTTATATTTTAATCTTTCAACATATAATATATTTTTAATAAAAGTAGATGGAGTGATCTAAATTTTATCAATACCTATGATGTGACCTTGACCATTATCTTCAAAAGTCACAACTCCACCTCTTTTAGCTTCAATGGTGATGAATTGATCCTTGTCACCCGTTATATATCTTGAGCAGTCGCTATCAAGA
The DNA here is from genome assembly GCA_900491605.1 of Calamus simplicifolius. Lineage (NCBI taxonomy): Eukaryota > Viridiplantae > Streptophyta > Magnoliopsida > Arecales > Arecaceae > Calamus > Calamus simplicifolius. The sequence continues at coordinate 246,404 of UESW01004671.1, read as the reverse complement.
TACCATCTTCTTTTTGATCCTTTTGTTGCAAGATACGCTTGCAAAGCAATCACATCTTATGTTTAGGTACCCAAGCCTTCTTGGGTCCTTTATGGTTAGTAGCAGCAAATATATTTTCTTTTGAAACCCAAATCATTTTACCTTTATAACCAACATGAAATATTTATGATTGCAAATATAGGATTTATGCCCTTTCTTGCCACAATGAAAATAGAAAATATTATATTCAATTGATTTCTTTATAAAGAAATTGTTGACTACTTTTTGTTTCTTATAAGGTTTGTAACCCAAACTAGCCTTATCAAAAATAGTTCTTTGATCATTTAAAAGCAAATTTAGTCTTTTCGAGCTATAGGTAAATTTATCAAAAATTTTATACTTTTCAACTTCACTTTTCAAAATCTAATTTTCAGCAGAAATCTTATCTTTTTCTTTTTCAAATATTGCTTTTCAGATTTTATCCTTTCAAATTCAACAGCAAATTCATCTTTCTTTTTGAAAATATTTAGATTTTCATATTTTAAAACCTTGTTCTTTGTTCTCAAAGCTTTAAAATCATTCATCAAATCATTGAAAGCATCATAAAGTTTATCAAATGTAAAATCATACATAGGGTTTCAGAACTTACCTCCACTTCTTCATTTGTCATAAGACATATGTTGGCAACTTCTTTTTGTTCATCTTCGGATGAAGATTCATCACTATCGCTTCAAGTTGCAACGTATGCTTTCTTTTTCTTTTTATATCCCTTCTTAAGTTGAGGACATTCGGATCTAAAATGTCCAGGCTTCTTACATTCATAGCATATTAAGGGATCTTTCTTTTTTTTCTTATCTTCCTCCATCTTGATGCTAATTTTTCTTTTATAAAATGGCCTCCTTCTTTGCATGAATTTCTTGAACCTCTTTGCAAGGAGAGTGGTATCTTCATCATCTTCATCTTCTTCACTACTGCTTGTTTCCTTTTCAGCAGCTTTGAAAGCAATAGTCCTTTTCTTTTTCTCATCTTCTTCTTGATGTTGCTTCATTGTTAGTTCATGGGTCATAAGTGATCCAAGAAGCTCCTCTAAAGGTAAGGTGTTAAGATCTTTGGCTTCTTGGATTGCTGTCACGTTGGCTTTCCATACTCTTGGAAGGGACCTAAGAATTTTTTGAACAAGTTCAGAATTAGTATAGGTCTTTTCAATACTTTTTAATCCATTCACTATATTAGTAAATCTAATGTACATGCAAGTGATAGACTCATTTTGATCTATGTTAAAGAGTTCATATTTATGCACAAGAATGTTAATCTTGGACTCTTTAACTTGGTTAGTACCCTCATGAGTAACTTCTAACCGATCCCATATCTTCTTGGCTGAGATGCAAGTAGATATTCTATTGAATTCATTTACATCCAAGGAGCAGTATAGGGCATTCATGACCTTGGCATTGAGCTAGAACATTTTTTGATCATTTTTATTTCAATCACTTTCGAGCTTAGGAATAATGGATCCATCTACTATGTGTGTGGGAGTGCTAGGACCATTGATAATGATACTCCATAAATCATAGTTTAAAGCTTGAATAAAAATCCTCATTCTATCTTTTCAATATGAATAATTTGTACCATTAAACAAAGATGGATGATTTATGGATTATCCCTCAAAAAAAGAAGAATCGGCTTGAGCTGTCATTTGGATCTTTAGCTATTGATTGTTAGATTAAGGAAGGATGAGCACAAGCTCTTATACCAATTGTTGACCCAGATAGCAACCCAAGGGGGAGGGATAAATTGGGTTCTTAAAAAATTCGATGCTTAAAATAATTTTATAAATGATAGTACACAAGGGAATATGCAATGAGTACGATGCTAAGAATGCAAAAAAGAATATGAAGATAGAGTAGAGAGAAAACAAGACAAGCACGACAAACACAAAGATTTATAGTAGTTCGGTGTTAGCTACACCTACATCCACTCCTGTGCAACTCTTGGGCCCATACTATAATCACACTGATTACAACCGAGTTGTTTTACAAGCTCACAACTCAAAGTTGTTGTTTTATAATGGGACCACAATGAACCCAACCGATTTTCATAGGCTCACCAGCACACAACTTATCACAAGCTAACCTTAACTTACACAAGGCCAAACTGCCTCACCTGATTCAATCTCCTAATTGAATCAGTAAACAAATATAGCAATAATAAGGTTACAACAGATATTTAGCTCCTCAAATGAGCAAATGAGCAATATAAATGCGATAAAAATAGAAGAGCCTGATTTAGAGGATTTCTGAAGTTAGGCTTTTCTTCTTTTCTTTTTTTTCTCTTCTCTTCTTGGATGATCTTCCTTAGAATAGGATTGACGCTTTGGAAGATTCGTCGATGTGGAGAGTGTTAAAGAACTGGGGATCTTTTATTTTCCTTTTTGATTTTGTAGAAATCCTTCAAAGTTGGTTTTTGAATGCTTTGAATTTCTCTAAACTCTTTTTTGAACACTTGGGATTTCAAATCTGAACTTTTTCTCTTTTGATATTTCTCTTTTCTCCTATTTTTCAAACGGTCAAAACCTCCCCTTTTATAATTTCCTATTAATCCTTCTTTGGATAAAAATTAGCCATTAAATGTACTTGTGGAGGTCTTCGATACAAAAAAGGAAAGAGCCATTGGGGTCTATTTGAAAAAAGATAACCGTTGGAGTCATCTCTGATACTTCTGAATTCAATCTCTGACAGATTAGAGTCGGCTCTAATTTTTTCAGGTGTCGGCTCTACGTCGGGATGCTTGAAATAATAATTTTCATCCATAGTGGAGTCAGCTCTAACTTTTGTGGGATCGACACATCGCGTGCTGGGTCAACTCTAACAATTGCTGGAGTCAACTCTGATTGTGCCCTAAAAAACATAGTCTCTATTTTAGCATTAGAGTCAGCTCTAATTCCAAGCAAGAGTTAGTTCTAATTTGACACAGAAATGAGGTTCACCATCTTTCGATTAGAGTTGGCTCTAATTACTGCAGGAGTTGGCTCTAATTCGTGCCAAAAGTATCAAACTATTTCAATACGCTCTAGAGTTGGCTCTAATGCTTCTAGAGTCGGCTCTAATATCTGAACTTTGACACATGACATTAGAAATAGATTCAAACTCCATTTTTCTTTGATTTTGAATAATTAAACATTTTAAATTTCTGAAATACTCAATCAAAATCATTAGAAACATAAGATATATACTCATATAGTTTTTGTTATTCATCAAAATCAATAATTAGGTCAATAGAGTGTTGTATTGATTATTTTAAGCCATCGAAGTTCATTTATTACTGATTCTTGAAGTGGTGTTAAAGCTCCAACAACCCTCTTTGAAGAGCATTCAAAGCATCCACGAAAGCTTCATTATTGGTGCCGCGCTATTAAAGAAAGAAGCTATCTCGTGTTGAGCTTTTCAAGTTGCTAAGTATATTTTATTGTTCATCTACTTATTTATTAGGAGCATCTTATATTAAACATTATATTTCTTGTTCTTTGATTAGTTTCACAGTTGTAAATGTGATTGGATAGAGGTCTACCCGGTAGTGTATTTGTATGGCTCGCTTGTGCCTAAAAACAAGCTTGCTAGCCAGGTAGGCTAGTGGTGTTTAGTGGATTCCCAAGAGGTTCTTGGGGTATGGATGTAGGTGCCGGGTTTGACACCAAACCACATTATATCTTGTTATTTGTGTGTTATATTATTTGTGATTGCTTGCATACTAACCTCACATCACTCCATGTTATTCATTTGTAAAAGAAATATAAGTGCACATATTTGATAGCTAATTAAAATTTAAAAAACCCAATTCACCCATCCTCTTGGGTTACTATATCTAGGCAACAAGTGGTATCAGAGCAGGTGCTCTTGTTGTTAAGCCATAAAAAGCTTAGAGCAAAAGATTATGGCAACCTTATTAAATGAGTGATAATTCACTAATAGGCCACCTCTATTTAATGGTACAAATTATGGTTATTGGAAAGCTAGGATGAAAATCTTGATTCAAGCACTTGCCTATGATCTATGGAGTACCATATTAAATGGTCCCTACACACCTACAACTAAATTAAATGGCATGAAAATTCCCAAGCCAAAACGGAATGGGATGAACATGATAAAATGTCGGCTCAGCTAAACACTAAGGCAATGATGTTTTGTATCGTTCATTAGATGCTAATGAATTTAATCGCATATCTACTTGTTTATCTGCTAAGAAAATATGGGATAGATTAGAGGTTACCCATGAGGGTATCAATCAAGTGAATGAGTCTAAAATAAATATGCTTGTTCATAGATAAGAATTATTTAAGATGGACTCTAGTGAATCAATTTCTGATATGTTTACTAGATTTACTGATATCAATAATGGGCTTAAAAGCATTGGTAAATGATGTGGCTAAACAAGCCTTGTACGAGTTAACGGAGAAAGCAACTGATGGAACCCTCAGCTTCGGCCTCCGAGGCCCCCCTTGGCCTTCGAGGCCCCCTCGGACCTTCGAGGTCCCCTCAACCTTGGACCTGGAGTCCCCTCGGCCTCGAACCAGGCATCCCCTCGGCCTTGGACCTCCAAGGTCCCCTCGGCCTCGGACTCATGTCCCCTTGGCCATGGACCTCGTGTCCCCTCGGCTTCAGCCCCGGACCCCCTCGGTCTCGGACCCCAGGTCCCTTTAGCCTCAGACTCATGTCTCCTTGGCCATAGACCTCGTGTCCCCTCGGCTTCAGCACTAGAGTCCCTTCGTCCTCAAGCCGCCTAACATGACCACGTGGCCCACCAACCGCCTGCAGCTGCCACGTGGCCCACTAACCGTCTATAACTGCACGTGGCTACTGCTCGTAACAGTGCATGCCTGACACGTCTAGGCCCACCTGCCACCTGTGGTGCCATACCAAGCAGGGCTGGCGGGGCGAGACACCTCTGATAGCCCAGTCTCGGTTGCAACCTGTCACTGTCTGTTTGGCCGCCCATCCGCTACCGGACAATGGCACCTTGATATCAGCCACCTTCTGGAAGCGGGAAAAGGGACCCTTGAACAGGCATAAAAACCCATACTCACAACGAGGGAGGGATCTGAACTCAAGTTCTCTAGCTATTTCCTATTAGCTCTTTTTCTTCACTATTCCTGAGTCGCTTACTTGAGTGTCGGAGGGTCCCCACCAGTGCAACCGGTCTCTAGAGACTTCTTTGCAGGAGCTTCTTCAAAGAAGAGGATCTCCATTTTTCAGCGTTGGAGGAACGTGACTTGGCAGAAACAGATTGGCGTGCCAGGTAGGGGGGTTGACAGAGAAGAAAGCTCGAATCAGTTAGCTACAGATTCTCCTTCCCTGAGTATTCAAGAAGATGGTGGTGACACGCGCACAGGAGGTTTCCACCAGCCATGCCGGGGGGCATCGCCAGGAGGTTGACTCGTCGGAGGCTGGTTCCCTTGCTCCTCAGACCGGCATACCCATATCGCCATCGCCACCACCGCCGCAGTGTCCAGATGATCGGATCGCCGCTCTCACCATGCAGGTCCAGTCGCTGTTTGCGGCGGTCAAGGTTCTACAATAGCAATCAGCCATTGTGCAGCGACAGCCGGAGCCACCCTCATCGGTCCCAGGGGTGGTCCAACCCAGCCAGCATTCTTTCCGAGAGAGATCTCCCCTCTGGGAGGTTCGTCACTGCCGTGCTTCGACCCGACATCATTTCCGGAAGGCCTCTAAGAGGTCCCAGTCCCCTTCTCGCCACGCTAGCGCTTCCCCTAAGCGACGGCATGGGAGGAAGGCGGAGCACACCCATCTGTATCGTCGCCACCCTCTCCATCCTCTAATCTTCAAGGGAGGGGTCTTTTGATGGCTGGATAGCTTGTCGGGCCGAGCGTCGGCTGGATGAATACAACCAGCGGCTGGAGAAGCTCAGTCACAGGATCACCAACCCGCCGGAGGCGGATTACAACAGCCATCCACCGCTGTCCCGCCGCATAATGGAGGAGCCGATTTCAACCCGATTCCGCCTCCCTCAACTGGACCCGTACGATGGGACCACCGATTCCTTGGACCATCTGGAAAGCTACAAGGTCCTCATGTAGGTCCAGGGGGCGACTGACTCCTTGCTTTGCATTGCCTTCCCTGCCACCATGAGGAAGGCTGCCCGAGCTTGATACTCTTGCTTGCCGCCGCGGAGTACCAACTCCTTCCGACAGCTAGAGAGGGCCTTCTTGGCTCACTTTGACGCCTGCCGAAGAACCCCAGGATGGTGGATAGTCTATTCTCCGTCCAACAGAAAGCGGTGAGACTTTGCGAGACTTCGTTGCCTGATTCAAAGAAGTTGCCCTCGAGGTCTACAACCTCGAGGACTCTGTGGCCACTTTGGCCTTGAAGCGGGAGCTCCGCTCCTCCCATTTTGCCTACTTCCTCGACAAGAAGCCGTTCGGCTCCTACGCCGAACTACTGAGTCGGGCATATAAGTACATCCGTGCCGATGAGGCCAACTCCTCCCAGCGCAAGGCGGATGGATGTTCCGCCAAGAAGCAAGCTCGTCCCGCACTTACTGAGGCTCGGCCCAGGAGGCCCAAGCCTCCTCGTTGACCAGACAACCGTCCGCGAGCGCTTGCTCCTAGGGAGGGTCCGTTCACTCCCCTGCTCGCCCCAATATCTCATATCCTGATGGAGATCGAGGGCGAGCTGTATCTCCAGCGCCCTCCTCCATTGAACCCCAAGATTCCCCTCAATAAAAATATGTACTATCGCTTCCACCTGAACCACGGCTATGACACTAAAGACTGTTGCCAATTGAAGAAGGCGATTGAGGAACTTATCCAGTGTGGCCACCTGGGGAAGTTCGTTCAGAGAGGTAACCCAAGTGCACCCGGCCCATCAGCACCTCTGCCTCCTAAGGTCAGCATCGACAATATGGCCCCTAGCCCGCAGGGGGTGGTGTCTGCACCGGCACCAAAATCACTCAACCCACATGACTTGGAGAGGAGGGGGGAGCTAGCCGAGCGCCTGCTGACCTTCCCGCTGGGGGAGGACCCGATGAGAATGGTTCAGGTTGGAGCGCTACTCTCGGAGGAGGCACGCAAGCAGCTTCTAGCCTTCCTGCGTGCCAACTCCGATGTCTTTGCATGGTCGGTATTGACACCAGGTATACCCGAGGAGGTAATCACCCATCAGCTTAACATTAAATTAGAATGTCGACCCATCCGGCAGAAGAAGAGGAGCTTCACTCCTGATCGACAGAAAGCCATTGGCGAGGAGGTTTGTAAGCTGATGGCTGCTGGCCACATTCGAGAGGTCCACTACCCCGACTGGCTAGCCAATGTCGTGATGGTCCGTAAGGCTAGCGGGAACTAGAGGATGTGCATGGATTTCACTGATCTCAACAAGGCGTGCCCCTAGGATAGCTTTCCACTGCCTCGGATTGATCACCTGGTGGACGCCACATTCGGCCACGAGACCCTCAGTTTCATGGATGCCTTCTCCATATACAATCAAATCAAGATGGACCCGGCGGACGAGGAGGCTACCTCATTTGTGACCGAAAAGGGCATATACTGTTACAAGGTAATGCCATTCGAGTTAAAGAATGATGGGGCCACCTATCAGAGGCTGATGAATAAGGTCTTCGAGGACTAGATCGGGCACAGCATGGAGGTATACGTGGATGACATGCTGACCAAGAGTATCTGCACCGCTGACCATGTTGCTGACCTGGCGGAGACATTCAACAATCTTCGCCAGTACTAGATGAGGCTAAACCCCCGCAAGTGTGCTTTCGGAGTAACAACAGGCAAGTTCTTGGGCTTCATCGTGATGCAGCGGGGGATCGAGGTGAACCTCGATAAAATCCAAGCTATCATTGACATGAGGCTTCTGGCTAGCAAGAAGGAGGTGCAGCGCTTAACTGGTAGGGTGGCAACCCTAAGCCGGTTCTTGTCCAAGTCAGTAGAGAGGTGTCTGCCTTTCTTCAAGGTGCTGCGCAAGGTCAACGGCTTTGAGTGGATGAAGGAGTGCCAAAAAGCCTTTGAAGAGTTGAAGGAATTTCTATTCACTCCACCGCTGCTGTCCAAGCCAAGGAGTGGAGAGGAGCTCTTTCTCTACCTTGCAGCCTCCCCCGAAGCCGTCAGCTCCATGCTTGTACGCATGGATACCGATGGGACGCAAAGGCCAGTTTACTACACCAGTAAGGTGCTTCATGATGCGAGACTAGATATTCCAGGACCGAGAAGATCATCTTTTCCTTAATGTCTCCGATCAGCGCTTCAAGCCCTACTTCCAAACCCATCCTTTCATGATGCTCACGGACCAGCCCGTCCGAACGATCTTATCCCATCCTGACACCTCCGACCAACTCACAAAGCAGGCCATCAAGCTTGGGGAGTTCGACTTGTCCATCCGACCAAGATCTGCAATGAAGTCCTAGGTGCTAGCTGATTTCTGGTCGAATGCACTTGGGCCGAGGAGTAGCTGGCGGAACCACACTTGGAGTCCCCCATTGCGGCAGAGGTGGGAGAGGACTGGATCCTTCATGTAGACGGCGCATCTAACTCCCAGGAGAGTGGAGCTGGGCTCATCCTCGCAAGCCCCAAGGGAGAGGCGGTGGAGTACGCTCTCTGTTTCCTTTTTCCCGCTACCAACAACCAAGCAGAGTATGAAGCCTTGCGGCGGGAATGAAGCTGACCGATGAGCTCGAAGCAAGACGTCTCAGGGCTTTCACTGACTCTTAGCTTGTCTCCAGGCAAGTGGCTAGGGAATACGAAGCTCGAGATCCGGCCATATCCCATTACCTAAGTAAGGTCCAATCTCAGGCCTTCCATTTTGCTTACTTTCATGTCAGTTACATTCCTAGAGGAGAGAACCCAAAGCTGATGCGCTATCTTGTTTGGCCACCTCGGCCGACGGGACCTTGGGGAGAACGTATATGAAGCATCTGGAGGTCCCAAGCATCGAAGCCACAGAAGAGGCCCTACTAGTCATGCATGAACCCTCTTGGATGGACGCTTACATCCGGTACCTTACTAATGGTGCCCTACCCAAAGATCTGGCTGAGGCCAGGCTGCTCAAGCAATGAGCTCCTATGTTTTTTTATGATGGACGGACGGCTCTACCGAAGGTCCTTCTCATACCCGGTCCTCAAGTGCATCAGTCCCACGGAAGCTGATTACATCCTGTGGGAGATCCATAAGGGCATTTATGGGAGTCATCTGGGAGGCAGAGCACTGGCATATAAAGCCCTGTGCTAAGGATACTATTGGCTGATGATGAAGAAGGACATCGCCGAGTTAGTTCAAAAGTGTGACAGCTGCCAACGACATGCCAACATCCAGCGGCAGCTGACCTCTCAGCTAAGCCTCCTGGCCTTTTGTCTAGTGGGGGATGGATATTATGGAACCGTTTCCCCAGCCTCTGGCCAGCGCAAATTTCTGTTGGTGGCCGTTGACCACTTCACCAAATGGATCGAGGCCGAGGCACTGGCTAAGATCACCGAGGGCAAAGTGAGATCCTTTTTTTGGAAGTATATAGTTTGCCGGTTTGGACAACCGCATACCCTCGTCATCGACAACGGTCAGCAGTTCGACAACACACCTTCAGAGGATTATGTACCGAGCTAGGCATTCATCAGCGGTTCACCTCTGTCGATCACCCTCAGACCAACGGCACAACCGAGGTAACAAATCGCATTATCCTCCAAGGACTCATAGCACGACTGGATGACTTCAAAGGAAGGTGGGTGGAGGAACTTCCCAACGTATTGTGGGCCTACCACATGACGCCGCAGGCTCCTACTGGGAAGACCCCCTTCAGCCTTGTCTTCGGGTCCGACGCTGTCATCCCTATGGAGATCGGCGTCCCAAGCCCCCAGACGAAGTCTTACAACGAGGAGGACAACTCGAACTAGCTGCGAGCAAACCTCGACCTTATGGAGGAGGTACGTGACCAAGCACGATTCCGGATGGCCACCTATCGACAGCGAACCGCCATGTATTATAATGCTTGTGTCTGTCCAGAACATTCCTGCCAGGAGACCTAGTCCCCAAACGAGCCGAAGTCTCGAAGCCGATGGAAGGAGGCAAGTTGTCGCCGAATTGGGAAGGATCCTATCGAGTCACCGAAGCCCTCCATCATCGAGCGCACCAAATCAAAGGACTAGATGGAAAGTTGTTCCCTCGGACTTAGAACTTTGACAACCTCCGTCGGTACTACCAGTAATGTATCCCTTTAATACATTGGGCAAATTATTCATATTCTTTGGGACTCACCTGTCCCACATTTCATATTAATAAAGGTATGTTTGAGTAACTCATCTTTTCAGCAAAAGCCCGAGGCTAGCTCGGCACTTCAAGCCCGATGCAACATCGGCACCACTAGATCGAGGCCCGCTTTGGAGTTTCGACAGCAGCTTGGCGCTGCAGGCTCCTCACAAGGCTTGCACCTACGGATCAACCTTGGGTTTGCTAAGGGGAGCTTCGAGTCGAACCTCGACGCTCACAATAGGGTCTGGTCCTATATGGAAACTAAGTCATGGATTCGCTCATGGTAAGCAGACAGACGCCACATCCCCCCAGTGCCAACGCAGCCCCTAAGGGTCCTACGGTGACGAGCTGAGAGGGAAGTTACTACACTAGCTAATGAAAGCAGATTTCAAAAAGAATTTTTCATTACTTTAAAGTGTCTACAAAATGCCGACCAAGTCGGATTTTAGTATAGAAGGAAAGAAGATACAAGGGGTCAGGGGTTTGCTGCGGCAGGCTCGCCCTTGGATGGTGCCCCCTCGGACACCTTGTCCAGCTCTATCTCCATGGTGCCGAGGGGGCCTAAGACCCTAGCCACCTTCTCCTGGCAGTCCTTGAACCCCTGCAGATAGACATCCGCAGAGGCTTCGGCTAGCTCGCCCGCGAAGCTAGTGGACTTGCAAAAGTTGTCCACAGCTTCCATAGCCCTCTTCTAGGCCTCGACCACCTTCTCCTCGGCAACGGCCGCCCTCTCCTCAACGGTGGCTGCGGCGGCTTCTGCCTCGTGCACCTTGGCTTCCCCCTCAGCAGTACGAGAATCCAACCTCCTTGCCGCCTCTTCAGCCTTCCCTGCCCTCTCCTCGGCCGCCTTTATTCCAGTGGTAAGGGCGTTGATACGGAAGTCCCGGGCAGTCATGGCCCCCATGGCCTCCCCCAATTGGTCCAAAGCCGCACGAGCGCACTCAGCCTCGGCTTCCGCCCAGTGTTTAGCCGCCTCCTTAGCCTCTTCCGCCCTCTCGCGTAGGTTCGGGCCTCGGCAGCCTACCGTTGAGCCTCGCGGAGAACGGTCTACCCTTGGTTGATGACCTTTCTCGGCCCCTCGGCGCCCTCGAGAGCCCTCTTCCTCTTTATCGCAGCCTTTCTAATAATATGAACAGGGATCTTCATCACTGCAAGTCATCAGTTGGAGTTAGCAAAAAAAAAGGGAAAAGAAGAAAAGCAGAAATAGGCTAGGGGTCGGGTCTGTAGCCACTCACTACTCCAGGAGGCAATGCTCGCGAGTCGGAGGTTGTCCTCCGACAGAAGTTGGTTGCACCGGAGGATCTCGGCCGTCAGGAGCTACCCAAGTGCCTCCCTGTCCCCCGGGATCACTGATGAGTCCTTATTTGGCCTTAAGTCCGGATCCCCCCACCTCGGCTTCACTCCCTCGAGGTCAGCAAAAAAGAATCGGGACTTCCATCCCTTGACGGAAGAAGGAAGGTAAAGTTTTAGGACTCGGCCGGGCCGAGGCTAAAACAACCACCAACCCGACTGTTGCCGGAGGGTATAGAAGCAGCGGAAGAGGAAGAGTTTGGGCTCAATACCATGGAAGTTGCAAAGTACAATGAAACCAAAGATGGTCCGAATGGAGTTCGGGACAAACTGGGCAGGGGTCAGGGAGTACCGGTCGAGGAGATTGAGAAAAAAAGGGTGGTAGGGTAAGAGGAGACCTATCCTGAGGGAGACCTCATAGATAGCAATCCTACTGGGTCGGAAGGAAACTACTCTATCGTTAGGGGTCGGTAGGAATAGCCCTATGTCCCTAGGGATTTGGTAACAGGCTCAGATGTTAGCCAGGGCTTGGCCCGTTACTGTGGAGGCGGTCCCCACCAGGGATTCCACCCCCACCCTCGAAGGGGTACCGGTGGCCGATGGGCGGCTCCTAGCAGGAGCCCGATCGGCGACTCGCCGTTGAGCTAGAGGCACGTGGTCCTCCAAGGGGGAGGAGGAGGAGGACCACGAGGGAGCAAGAGATGGAGAGGCGCAAAGCCTCGAGGAGGAAATCTGATCCTCGGGATTAGCAGAGGAAGACCAGGATGGAGAAGAGGCCATGAGAGCTGAAAGTGGAGCTAGGACAATCAAAGAACTGACTTGGATAAAAAAGGAGGCAGCAAGGATAGGTTCTCGAGAGGAAGATACAGACGGGAGAGCCGGAGGAGGAAGACGATCTCAGAGCAAAGTGACAAGACTCGAGGTTCCCCCCCCCCTGACTTATTAGTTTCAAATCGTCCCGCCTTACCTAACCGCCCATGCGGACTCCCGCTATAGACGGGGTCGCCTTGGCAGGTGCCCGGCATGTGAGACGCTCCGCCTTCGGCCAATAGCGAGGCGTCGCTGGTGCCAGCACCGTGATGGCAATGATGGCGGTTTCTTTTCAGGGCTTCTGAGAGGACACTCCCGCTTCGAGGCAGATCTTTGCAGATCTGATGGTTAGTAGAGGCAGTGACGTTTCAGCGCCCAGGTCACCCACACTAAGGCATCACCGCACCTAGAGACATGTGCCCTTCAATAATTGGCGACACAGCAGGATCAGCCAATGGGGAACTTACACCCCTTTTGCCTCAAGGGGTGGGCCCATATCGTCTCAGGGGTGAGGGGGCATCTGATATGGCTGATCAAGCCTTATACAGGTTAATGGAGAAAGCAACTGACGGAGCCCTCAGCTTCGGCCTCCGAGGCCCCCTCGGACTTCCGAGGTCCCCTTGGCCTTGGAAATGGAGTCCCCTCGGCCTCGGACTTGGCGTCCCCTCGGCCTCGGACTCATGTCCCCTTGGCCACGGACCTCTGAGGTCCCCTCGGCCTCGGACTCATGTCCCCTTGGCCACGGACCTCGTGTCCCCTCGACTTCAGCTCCAGACCCCCTAGGTCTCGAACCCCAAATCCCCTTAGCCTCGAACTTATGTCCCCTTGGCCACGGACCTCGTGTCCCCTTGGCTTTAGCCTTGGAGTCCCTTCGTCATCAAGCCACCTGACACGACCATGTAGCCCACCAACCGCCTACAACCACCATGTGGCCCACTAACCGTTTGCAACTGCACATGGCCACTAGCCGTAACGGTGCATGCCTGACACAACTAGGCCCACTTGCCACCTATGGCGCTGCACCTAACAGGGCTGGAGGGGCGAGACACCTCTGACATGCCCAGTATCGGTTGCGACCTATCACTGTCAGTCTGGCCGCCTGTCCACTATCGGACAGCGGCGCCTTGAAATCAGCTACCTTCTGAAAGCAGGAAAAGGAACCCTCGAATAGGTATAAAAACCCACACTCAACAAGGGAGGGATCTAAACTCAAGTTCTTTAGCTATTTTCTATTAGCTCTTTTTCTTTACTGTTCCCAAGTAGCTTACTTGAGCGTCGGAGGGTCCCCACCGGTGCAATCGATTTCCGAGGACTTCTTTGTAGGAGCTTCTTCGAGGAAGAGGATCTCAGTTTCTTGGCATTGGAGGAACGTGACTTGGTGGCAACAATAAATCATATTATAAAGCTGATCTTGTGAGGAAGGTATTACGGTCTTTGCCTAGGTCTTGGAAGGCCAAAGTCACTACTATTCAAGAGGCAAAGGATCTAAATGCTTTACCTTTGAAAGAATTATTGGGATCCCTCATGACTCATGAACTTCAAGTTAAGAAACACACCGATGAGGACGAGTCAAAAAGAAGAACTATGGCTCTCAAAATTTTTGATCAAAAGGAAGTGTCAGATGAATCTATGGAAGAAAGTGATGATAAGGACATGACCCTCATTACTAGAAAGTTTAAAAGGTTTATGAAAAGAAAAAAATTTGAAGAAAAACGGAAACTATTTATGAAAGGAGATGGAAATAAAGAAAAAGAAAAGAAAATTATATGTTATAAATGCAAAAAGCTAGGACACTTTAAATTGGAATGTCCACAACTTAAGAAATGTCCCAAGAAATTCAAGAAGAAGGTAATGATGGCTACATGGAGTGATTATGAAAATTCAAGCTCGGAGGGAGATGAAAAGAATGAAGTAGCTAATCTTTGCTTCATGGCGGACAACAAGAAGGTAAGTCCAAGTTTCCTTGATGACTTTTCATTTGAAGAACTGCATGGTGCTTTTTATGAGTTAGTTGATGATTTTGTTAATCTTAGTTCTAAAAAAAAGATTTAAAAAATCAAATGCAAAATCTAATTTTAAAAAATAATAAATATATTAAAGAAAATGATCTTTTGAAGAAAAAAATAAAGATTTAAAAATTGAAGTTGATAGACTTAAACTTGTAGTAGATAAATTTACTTTTGAGTTCTTTAAAATTAAATATGATTTTAAATAGCCAAAAAGCTATTTTTGATAGAGCTGGATTAGGCTATAATTCCTTTAGAAAATAAAAATCTTTGAAAAATATTTTCATACATGCTGGTCAATCTTCTAATGTTACCTATTTTAAATATAATTTAAAGGGACAAAAGTCCTATGCATGTAGTAGTATTAAAAAGGTTTGGGTTCCAAAAAAAACCATATTGACTAATCCTAAAGGATCCAAGAAAGCTTGGGTAATTAAAAGTAAAACGTGATATTGTGTTTGCAGGTGTGTCTTGCAATCTATGGATCTAAAAGAAAGTAGTATCTTAATAGGGGTTGTTCAAGATACATGACGGGTGATGAATCGCAATTCATCACTTTGGAATCAAAAGATGGAGGTATGGTTACCTTTGGAGATAATGGCCAAGATAAAATCATTGGCATTGGTAAAATTGATATCACACCTTATACATATATTGATAATGTTTTATTTGTTAGTGGTTTAAAGTATAATCTATTAAATATTAGTCAATTGCATGATAAAGGTTTTAAAGTAATTTTTGAATCATTTGTTTGCATTATTTCTAATCCTGCTAACAATTGTACGAAATTTATTGGTCATAAGCATGAAAATATTTATACTATTGATTTGAATGATTTAAATGACCATGATTTTGATTGTCTAGTTGTTATGAATGCTAAAATTGATGAATCTAGTTGGTTATGGCATTGTAGACTAGCACATGTTAGCATGAATCTTCTTTTAAAATTATTTAAAAAAGATTTAGTCAAGGTTTACCAAAGTTGAATTTTAAAAAAGATAAGATTTGCGATGCATATCAATTTGAAAAACAAACTAGAATTCCATTTATATCAAAAAATATGATTTCAACTACTAGGACATTGGAATTATTGCATATGAATTTATTTGGGCCGACTAAATAACAAGTCTAGGAGGCAAACGCTATGATTTTGTAATTATCGATGATTTCTCTCAATTTACTTGGGTTTTATTTTTAGCTAGAAAAGATGAAGCATTTTTTTGCATTTCAAAATCTATTCAAAAAGATTACAAATGAAAAGGGAGTTTCAATTTTATCCATTCGAAGCGATCATGGAAAAGAATTTGAAAATCATCTTTTTGAAAGTTTTTTAATAAGCATGGCATTAATCATAATTTTTCTACATCTAGGATACCTCAACAAAATGGGATGGTAGAAAAAAAAAATCAAACTTTAGAATAAATGGCCCATACCATGTTGTGTGAGAGCAATCTCCCAAAGTATCTTTGGACAGAAGCAATCAACACCTCATGTTACATTTTAAATCAAGCTTTGATTAAACCTATTTTGAAAAAGACCCATATGAGCTTTACAAAAGTAGAAAACCCAAAATTGCATAATTTTGTATTTTCGGATGTCGATGTTTTATCTTGAATAATGAAAAATCAAATCTTGACAAGTTTGATGCAAATCTGATGAATGTATTTTTCTTAGCTACTCTTCTTCTAGTAGAGCTTATAGAGTTTTCAATAAAAGTACCTTAGTGGTTGAAGAATCAATCCATGTTATTTTTGATGAAACTAATGATCTTCTAACAAGAAGAGAAAGGCTATTGATGATGCAAGAGAAATAGAAAATCAAGTGAAAGATCTTACTCTAGAAGAAAAAGAGGAATCAATTGTTCAAGCCGATCAAGAGCAAATAAATCATGAAGAACTTAAGGTAATCTTGACCTAGAAAGAGATTGGAGATATGTACATAACCATCCTAAGAAATTTATTATTGGTGATATATCACAAGGTGTTAGAACTAGATCTTTATTTAGAGATACTTATAATAACTTAGCATTTGTTTCTCATATTGAACCTAAATGTTTTGATGATGCTAAGGATGATATAGAATGGATAAATGCTATGCATGATGAATTGAACTAATTTGAAAGAAATAATGTATGGACAATAGTTGATAGACCTCATGATCATCCAATTATTGGGACTAAATGGGTATTTAGAAATAGGTTGGATGAACATGGTAATATAGTTAGAAAGAAAGCAATACTAGTAGCTAAAGGTTATTGTCAGAAAGAGGAAATTGATTTTGATGAAACTTATGCTCCTGTTGCTAGACTAGAAGCTATTAGATTGTTACTTGCTTTTGCATGCTTTATGAATTTTAAGTTATATCAAATGGATGTTAAGAGTGCTTTCCTAAATGGATATATTACCGAGCAAGTGTTTGTTGAACAACCATCAGGATTTGAGATCCACTTGTTTTCAAACCATGTTTTTAAATTGAATAAAGCCTTATATGGTTTGAAGCAAGCTCCTCGAGCATGGTATGATCGATTAAGCAAATTCTTGATTAGCAATAAATTCATTAAAGAAAATGTTGACACAATGCTATTTATTAAAAAAGAAAATGATGATATGCTAAAAAAGAATTACATAAGCATTTTTTTAGTTCAATTTGCTAATGCAACTTCTTATATTGACCCACCAATGGAGTCATTTGCTTCAAAGGCTCCTCTTTTTTTCCTCTTAGAGAGAGTGAGAGAGGAGAATAGTCAAGGTTGAAAAACCTAATGGTAAGCATGCATAAATACACCTAAAATTTTTGATATGGGCTTTTTCTACCTACAAATTCTTGTTTTTGATTTCTTTGAGTATTTTGTTTGTTAAATGCTGTATTTGTTTAAAGAAAGCAAGTGAGAATATCAAGTTAATTGTCATACTTGTAGTTTCATGTTTGTGCTGAATTTAGGAGAATGCATGTTCATGTGTATTTATCAAATAAGATTATAAGATATGATGCAAGCAAAAGTGCAAGCTCATTGCACCTTCATGCTAAGTAACATCCATTAACAAGACTTGCTATTTCATATTACACACACACACACCCCTATGACCTTAGCGATCTCCCCTAGAGCACATCGATACCTTGGTTTGAAAGCCTCTCTGTTTTGTTCAAGGCTTCCAATTATACCAAATGATGCAAATCAGGCACTAGATATGATCAAAACTCCACCAGTAGGTTTAAATCCTTCGGTAAATTTGGCTCCTATGGCTGCGATGCTTCTTCTTCTGCGACCATTCGGGAAACAACTTTGGCATTCGAATGCCCATTCCATGCACCGAGAGCCCCCACTTAGCATCACGTTCGATTCCAAGCAACTAGATTTCTACGGGGCATTATTTCGAACATGTGTCGCGTAGGTTGTACCTTTCCGCACTTTGCATATGTGTCGCCCAAAGCAACGTGCAGCCCAGTTGAATGCCCTTAACCTAGAGCCTTTTGAATCGAGACCACTAGAATAGATGAGAGCGCAGGGCTATTGGTTGGGCCCATCGTTTATCAACACCGGTCCAGGCGATATAAGATAAAATAGAGCCGCCGCCCACAGCCCCCGGTTCAGCCCAAACCGACTGAAACGCGAGGGCGAGTGAGAGAGAGAGAGAGCCAAAGGAAAATGAGAGAAGCAGAGCTGCGGGCGGTTACAAATTCAGTAGTGGTATCCCATCTTCAAACCTTATGCCATCCGCACCCTCTTTCACCCCCTCCCCGACTCCTTCCTTCGCTACCTCCAAGGCCTCCCCTCGACCCTCATCCTGAAGGCGACGGGGACGGTGATGGTGACAGTGACGTTGATGCCCCGGCCCCTTTCCTCCTTCCCATCTTCATTTCCGGCCGCGACCCCCTCCCTCGCCCCACTGCTCACCTCGACCCCGTCTCCCTCCTCGACTTCGAGACTTCCTTCTCTTCCTCCTCCTCCAACGATTCTGGCGAGGCCTCCGTCGCCGCCAGTCCATCGTTCCCAGAGCTGGAGGTGGCGGTGGAGCGGTCGATCGTGGCCCTGGGTGGCGCCGCCTTCCCTAAGCTGAACTAGAGTGCCCCCAAGGACGTTGCCTGGATCTCTGCCGATGGCATCCTCCGTTGCACCTCCTTTGCGGACATCACCCTCCTCCTCCACTCCTCCGACGCCATCGTCCATGACCTCTCGCATGCCCTCTCTTCCTGCCACTCCTCTAATAGGGACATGCAATCGACGATGACCACCACCTTCTACCTTGCCCTCCACAAGTGGTACCTGTTAACGCCAAATCACCATCCTCGAGCACCTCTGAGCATCCGATCGCCTCCTCGAGCAAGCCCGGGATCCTTCGGCGAGCTCCTCATCGGAGTCATGTAGCATATCATGCTGTATCCTGTCAAAGCACACTCAGGGATGTGTCCTCCATATATTCATCCTATGGAGGATGGATCCCATTTAACCGGAGTCATGTAATATATCGCGTCATATCATAGTTGACCATGATGACACATAATAGCATATTCATAAAATATTATTTTTATGTCACGTTTACAAAATAGCATGTATTGTTGCCAAAAGCTTAATGACATCTTTCAGTATCAAATCTATTTTTTTATTTTCAAATAATATACTATATATCAGTATAGCATCCATAATTTTTATACTTTAATAAATCACAAAAATCATGATAAATGGCTTACTCATAAAAATCGTGATAAATGACTTACCTTCTGATGCTAACCCAAAAGTGTAAATCAGCTATTTGGGCACATGGGTACCTACAGCCTCAATTTCTTAATTTTTAATCTTCAAAATCAGCATATCAAAATATCTTCAGTCTAATCCAGAGGCCAACTTAGAGCTTGAATATCTCCAAATATATAAGCCCAAATGAAAAAATAAAAATACCCTAAGAAACTAGGATCAACACTAATCCAAACCCCATCTTGTTTTTATTAGGCTCGGCCCGATTTAGGGCCCGAAAAATCAGCCCAAAGGGCTTACTAGGCTAGGTTGGACCTGGGCCCAGCCCTCTTTTCCTCCTCTTTCTTCTTTGTTTCTTTTTATTTTCTCTTTCTCTCTCTCTCTTTCTCATGGTTCACCCGAACTAGGGGAGGAGTGGCTGGCCTAGGGCCACCTCCAGATCGGCCACCAACGATCAGCCCAGTGCCGATCGCCGTCGGGAATCGTCTTCCCTCCTTCCTTTCTTTCTTTCCTATCTTCTTTTCTCCTCTTCTTCTTCCCCTGTTTCTTCTTCCTCCCACCAGCTTTTTGTGGCAGTGGCATGGCCGCCCGGTGGGACGCCAGCTGAACCCCACCGGATGCCTCCTCGGCGCCGGTGGGGGGCGAGGGTGGTGCCCGGGTCTCCGACGGCCCTTTCCCCTTCATCCTCCGCGCGACAGACGGCCGAGCCTCCTCTCCTCTCTCCCACTCTGTCTCTCTTTGATGGTGGTTGGGGGGGGGGGGGGGGGGGGGAGCTTACCAGTGCTCAGCCAGGCTTGGACGAGGTAGAGGGAGCTCCTCCCTTCCCCTTTTATCATGGTGAGGGGAGGGGACAAAGGGCGGTGCTTGCCCGGATTTTATGGGCGGCGCCTTCCCTGAAATCATGCACGGAGGGAAGACTTTCCCTCCCCATGCGATCTACATTTGACCCCACGCGATCCACGGGGTTTACAGTTGTAATCTCTGAAGTCCACTGATTGGGCTGAATTATTAGAGATGGTCATGATCATGGTGTTAAATTAGATTCAACTATAGCATCAAGTGGTCAGGTACCTTTTGCTTTGATGATAACTCCATCTTCCCAACAGAGAGCAGTGACTTCAGATGAATCGTCTTTAACTTCGCTCCTTGTGGAAGCTAGCTTTGAAGAGAATCTAATGGTACAAGGTGGCAGTTCCTCGGCAAGTGCCTCCAGCAAGGCCTTCCTGTGCACCGCCCTAACGCCCCTCCCTTTGCTGGCATATAACAAGCATTTCCATCATCAATCTCCACGGCAAAAGCCGTTAACAAACAAATCATCAAATACCTGTCCTTCATAGACATTTCCTGCGTAGCTTCGATAACCAGGTTCGTCACACGCCCTCTACGAAGGCAAGAATTTATCCAACATCAATAATAGTCTAACCTTGCATTAAGTGAAGATTAGAGTAACGAGACAAAATAATATATATAGAGAGAAAGAGAGAGGGGTACGTTTTGAACTCATCATAGATAGAGGTGAGCTTATAGGCGACACTAAGCACATCAAGGACACGCCAGGCGTTGTTGAAGAGCTCGAGGGCGGCGCCCGTGGCGCAGAGCTCGTGAGACCGCTCCAAGACCAGAGCCTGCACTCCAACTTTCTTCAGCGCCAGCACCAATTACCTGTTGAGCTCGTGTGGATTCTTAAGTCGTTGGCTGTCGTTCTCATCATCTTCATCTCCGCCATTTTTGTGGACGAAGAGAGGCAGAGTAATCTTCTCTGGGAGTGGCGAGGACAAGGGGATCACTTTTTCAAATGCCTCCTCAAAACTTCTCTTCCGATAAGAATCGTGCCCTACCGACACGGTCCCTTTCCTCCCTGCTGGTGCCGAGGTCCTCCACGGCACCCTCTGCGGCCTCCCCGATGGCCTCAACCCTCGGCGTGACCTGGGAAGCCGTTGTCGGTGAGGGCGATGACAAGGGCGGCGAGGCCAGGGCGATCGCGGCGGAGGCCAAGGTCACGAGGGAGGGAGTCGAAAAAGCAGACAGCGTCGGCGGGGCGGCCGGAACGAGCGAGGCGGTCGATGGTGGCTGAGACGGTAAGCGGACCGGCAAAGCGGCGGAACTCGGAGAGGACGTCAGCGATGGGCGGCGGCCAAGGAAGTGGACGACGAGGGAAAGGGACTCCTCGGTGGGCATGCCCTCTCACCCTCTCTCTCTCCTCTCCCTCTCCCTCTATCAATCCTTAAATTAAAACAAAAATAATAATAAAATAAAAATTATCAGCAACAACAAACGAAACCCTAATCCCGCGTAGTGATAAAGTCTTTATAAATGAAATCCTGATGATGGTAAAGTCTTCTCAACCTTAATCCTGCATGGTGACCGTTGGAATTTTCGCAAATGAAATTCTAATCTAGAACAAAACTGCTAATAAAAGAAAGAAATTTAACTTTAGGTGTCGAGGGTTTCGTTTAGGATAACGAGAAAAGTGAATTAGAAGAAAAAAAAAAGATAAATTTTTAGTTTTATATTAAACTACGTCTTAATTAAAAATATAATTTTTTATATTATAAGATAATATAAGACTATGTCTTAATTAAAAATATAATCTTTTTATATTAAAGATAATATAGACTACATCTTAATTAAAAATGTAGTCTTTTTATATTATAAGATAATATAAGACTATATCTTATTTAAAAATATAGTCTTTTTATATTATAAGATAATATAAGACTACATTTTAATAAAAGATGCAGTCTTTTAATTTGTAAAAATTTTTGAAAACTTAGTCTAAAATATAGACTACATTTTTTTCTGAAAAACATAGTCTTTTTTTTTTAAACATACTGTAGTCTATTTAACTTTTTGTAGTTGTGATGACAGGCGAACTCCTAATAACCATTCTTTGCCATTTTTTAGCAATTATATCTCACTAAAATTATTACTTAATGAGAGTTAATTAGGCCATGTATCAAAATACTTATTTATTAATGGAATGTTTTGTTTGTTTTAAATTCTCACATATCACCATTAAGTGATGAATTCATATGCATAGACCTCATGCCCTATAAGGTATGTAGCGGCAAGGAGTGGGTTTGGAGTGTGATATGTGATTATATTAAGAAATAAATACGAGAAAGAAGCTAGGCCTTATTTTTTGAAACCTTTGTACCATTTTCATCCATGCGTATATGCATATAGTCTTCATTATTTTGGTCCTAATCTTTACTTAGGGGGCCTAATTAAGTTGCATGTTTGTTATGGGAGTTATTGAGTATTGGTCAGCACCATCTATGAACTTACAAGGCTTACAACTAGGGCACATAGTTAGGATGGTGTTCTCAACCTCACGCTAGAGCCATCTTGAGGGTGTAGAGCTTCTTAACCTCCATCAGCTTTGCTTTGCTCTTACATATCAAAATTCATATATAAAGAAAAGATATATATATATATATATATATATATATATATATATATATATATATATATATATAGAACTAAAAAATGCTTATATAATTCTTTGCTACTAAAAATGAAAATACCACTTCATTGAATTCATCAAACAAATGTCACATTTCTTTGTAGCAATAAACACAATTGCCAAAAGTCAAAAGGCAAACACATTTCACATAACGTCATGTTAGGGAGCTCATTTATTGAAAGTTAAATAATAGCCCACAAAAGGTCTTATTGGCTAGACCTTGTTGCAAAAAGTTTCACTTGCATCTTTCTCTTCGTCTTCCATGTGGTCATCATTATTCTAGTTCTTATGATGCCCCTCCCAATAGTTCTACATCAGAAAATTAGGAGTTGGTTGTATGGTTTATAATTAATTAAGAAAGATGGACAAGTACCAATTGAATCCCTTTTGGGCTATGGTGGTCCAAGTTGGTGTGGACCTTGTCCGTCTTACTTTCTTTTTAATGAAATGGGTTCATGGATGTTGCGGGTCCAGGGCCCGGATTGTTACAATATGGTGTTAGAGCCACGCACCAGAAAGTGCATGAGCTAAGTGTTACACAAGGCAAAATGCTACATCCATGGAGGATGGGAGCCACCTTTTGAACCTGTAAGGGCCACAGAAGGTGGAGGCCACAGGACAAAGTGCTACATTGATGGAAGCCACCTTTTGAACCTGTGGGGGCCACCTCTAAAATCTTGTCTGCCTAATGGTTATGATCATATGCTCCTGATGATGAGGGAACGTAGCTTCTTAAGCTCCTGATGAATCCCCAAGTTTTCTCCTATCAGTAACTCATACTTTCACTTTATGCAAGAATTCCATCTCCATCTCCTTCATTTTGCTCCTATAAGCCACAAATCATTAAAAGAATTTAGAAAGCAACTATATAAGTATAGGGATATCCAATAGCTGACTTCAACCAATCACCTAACTCTACAACGTGGCCATAATCTGGAGAAAAAAAATCCAGTTTCATACCTTTGCACCTCAAATGAAAATTCTAATTGCAACAAATCACCACATTCTATGATGGCTTTAGTTTATTTATAATTTGTCATTTGATTATTGAGGAACTAATTTATCTTTTCAAAAATCTAAAAGAATTAGTTATGCATTAGTCATCACTATGATCCATTGTACCATGGGTCATGAACAAATTAAAGATGACATGGAATGTGATCTTCTTATTAAAGCCGATTGTTTAGTGTGTAGCATATGTGTGGAATAATACAATTGCATTTGTAATGAATGTCTTTCAATATATTTGGGGAAAAATCTTTTCTAAATGATTTTTTTGACATATCTACCACTACTATAGATTAATTATACCAAATTTTGATCTAGGTTTACATTACATACCTTGTCATTGTGACTTACTTATTTGTGAATGACTATGAAAAGCACTGCACATATGTTTTAAGGAAAAATAGGAATAAACTATGTAAATTCCATACACATTAGGAAGAAGCACAATAGATAAAAGAAGTAACTGATCACTAACTTTCGAATAGCCTAAAGTGAATGCTAATTTATTACACAAACAATAGTTACATGCATAAGAGGGTGCTCATTGGATGTCTGTTATTGTCAATAAAGTGATATGGGTTCAAGTTGTTCCTTTAGCATATTATAGCATCTCAATGGATTTTAAATTGCACTACCTATCTTCTTTTATAAAAATAAAATAATATATACATAAGTTATGTTATTTTTTAGTTATATTTTATAAATATTGTAACATGTTGGTGCTATTTGACCATGATAAACTAATAGCAAGTTTTATTAGGTTGATTATTAGAAAGAGAACAATCACTTCCATTGCAGCAAATGTTTTGGATTGTTCATTAGTGCATATAAAAATGTTATAAACTTATTTGACAATAGCTTGACAAACTATGCATCCCATACTAATTCCTGAGGTTATAGTGGCCAGCTTTGTCACATGTCTAAATAAAGTTTTCATGTGCATGAAATAAAAGTCTTATAGTATTACTCTTTTTAAGAGTTTAAAAGTGTTACGATCATTAGATGCAAGCAAACAAGTGTTATATAAATCCATCTTACCAACCCAAGAGTCTCCCTACAAAAGTTAGAACAAGAATTTCTTCCAACATCTATCATCATATCTCTATAAAAATATCCCCACTAAAGTGATACTTTATCTATTAGAAAAAATGTAATGCTTTAAATTTGCAAGGATGAAGTGATACACCTGGTCTTGTGATTTTGAAACCACACTTCCACTTGTTGGGGTGAAAGCTTTAACTTTGCTGCTAGCTCTTCTTTCACCATCTGAAACAAACATACATTAATAATTCTAATGTCAGCTTTATTTCAATAATACATTTAGGTTGATAAAGAGCAAAATAGGGTGTTTTCAGGAGAAAAGCGTATATGTTTCTCTTACGGAAACTAGGATAGGGTTTTGGTTAAAGGTTTCCTCTAGCAAGCTAGTTTGCTCTAGAGATGAGCAAAATTTCTTTGGCTTAGTTATATTGTTCCCTTATGTCATCACATCTTCTACATCTTGTATGGGAAACTTTTCTCTGCCTCAGGCACGGGTTGATTTATATCGAAATCTCTCATATTGTGGTCACCTTTTTCTTCACATTGGACTAATTAAAGAAGTATAAACCACTATATGAACATTCATGAGAAAGAGAAAGGCAACTACTTATTACCTTCAAATATAAATTTAGAAATACAAATATTTTACTATAGAAATCTATATATTTATAATATTTATGCTAATATTTTAAAATATGCAAATTCATATTTTAAGTACACAAAATAGATGATTTTTCTTATCAGTATAAGCCCAAAAGCTTATATCCCTTATAAATAATTTACAATCTTATTTTGAGTGGAAAAAATTATTATTAGAGGAGAAGCAAATCGTAGTAGAAGTTCAAAATTTACAATCATTATCACCACCTAAGCTTTTTTCTACCAAGTATAAGAAAAGGATTTCACAAACTCATATTTACAATCGATTGTTGGCCTAATTTCAATTTAAAAAATGTTATCATGTGATAGAGAAAGCAAAGATCCAAAGGCTAATCAAAGTATATGAGCCATGCAACAACACCAATTCCCAAAATACAACCCTACCATGAGAACAAGTATCAAAAGAAGGAAAGAAATATCCCTAGCATTGCCATCGACGGAGATCCAGACAGTGCCCTTGGGGGCACTCTAGTTCAGCTTAGGGAAGGTGGTGCCACCTAGGGCCATGATTGAGTGCTTCACCACCGCCTCCAACTATGGGAATGATGGACCGATGGAGATGGAGGCCTCACCATCGTCGTCAAAGGAGGAGAAAGAGAAGGAAGTCTCGGAGTCGAGGAGGGAGACGGGGTTGAGGTGAGCGGTGGGGCGAGGGAGGGGGTCACGGCCGGAAATAGAGATGGGTAGGAGGAAAGGGGGCAGGGCATCACCATCACCATGACCATCACCTTCAGGACGAGGGTTGAGGGGGAGGCCTTGGAGGTAACAAAGAAAGGAGTCGGGAAGCAGGTGGAAGAGGGTGCGGATGGTATAAGGTTTGAAGATGGGATACCACTCCTGAATTTGGCACCGCCGTAGCTCCTCTTCTCTCATTTTACTTTGGCTCTCTCTCCCCCTCACCCTCATGTTTCAGTCGGTTTGGGTTGAACTGGGGGCTATGGGTTTCTCTATTTTATATCGCTTGGACCAGTGTTGATGAGGAAGTCTTGCTGCATCGCAAGCGATGCAGAAAGAGTTGCACCATTCCTAATAATTAGCGCACACATACTAAAGAAAAAAATACTCTTACCTTTGGCATGCACATGTGCATGTACCATGCACCAATCATTGGGGGCAGTGCACACGAGCTGCACCGCCCCCAATGCAGCAAGAGTTTCTCAGTGTTGATAAATGATGGACCTGGCCAACAGCCCTGCACTCTCATCTATTATAGTGGTCTCAGTTCAGAAGGCTCTAGGTTGAGGGTTCAACTGGGCTGCGCACTACTTTGGGTGACACATATGCAAATGTGGAAAGGTACAAACTGCTCAAGAAAAGTGTTTGTACACCACCAATGGTGCAACAAATCCTATATGGGCTACATCGTCCCTCCTTGTTGGTCCATGTAGATCCTACATGGCTTGACATGATAGGATGCGATAACAGGGATACAATCTTAAGTTTTGAGCATGACGTGCATTAATATACTTAGCCTTTTTTAAAAAATTTATATGAAACCAAAATGTCCTTTCCCTCCAACCTACTTCTGCCTGCCATCTTGCTTGAATTTTGTTGATAGAAAATTTTTCTAATTCTAAAGCATTCTTTCTGGCTATGGCTTTTAGGTATAAGAAATCAGTTCAAGGCTGGAGCAAGATTCTTTCTTGCTCTGAAATATGCTCTGAGAGTCCAGTCTAAAGAATTAGTTTTGAATGGTAATATAAGCTTCTTCCTAGCTCTAAAAAATGCTCTGAGTTTCAAGCATAAGAAATAGTTTTGGTTTGAGGTTTGAATAAGCTAATGAATACTTCTTCAATAACTTCAGAAAAAAAAAATGTCATCCCTAAAAGGAAGTAAAAAATCCTTCATAGAATATTGTTTATGTATCTTTTTATAGTTCCTTTATTACATAAACTATTTTAATAATTAAAGAAAGTTAATGCATTAGGAAACCATAATACTCATTTAGCATCGGTGGCTTGTTATGATATTATAGGAGTCATAACTCAGTCCACAAGTGATGGATATTCCTACTAGGAGGAGTTAATACCTTTAGTTTCATATTTTTTGCATGGATGTCATAATCTTTTAGCTATGTTATCATACTTTTTGAACTAGGATATCGTAATCTTATTTTGGCCTATATCAGTAATTTTCTAGCATTCATGGCATGTTATGATACTCTGAGAGTCATAAACCAAGCCACATATGATAGGTATTCCAGGTTTTAGAGGTTAGAATATAAACCTTAATATTTTCTGAATGGGTATTATAATTTTACAATTGGGGTGTTGTAATTTTTTTTGCCTATATCTGAAATCTTCCTGGGTGTTTAAATCCTTTACCTTAACATTTTTTGAATGTGTGTTGTAGGTTTCTAACTAGGGTATCATAATTTTACAACTAGGGTGTCATAATTTTTTTGGCTTATATCAGAAAATTTCCTTGGGTGTTTGGATCCTTTGCCTTAACATTTTCTAAATGGATGTCGTTGGTTTCTAACTAGAGAGTCATAATTTTATAATTGGGGTGTTGTAATTTTTTTCCGGCTTATATCAAAATCTTCCTAGAGTGTCTGGATCCTTTGCCTTATGTTTTCTGAATGAGTGTTATAGGTTTCTAGCTAGGATATCGTAATTTTAAAACTGGAGTGTCGTAATTTTTTTTTGGCCTATATCAATAATCTTCTAGCATTTGTGGCATGTTATGACATACAGAGAGTCATAATCCAAGCTAGGTATGATCGGTATTTTAGGAATTAGGGAATGGAACCTTTGCCTTAACCTTTTATGAATGGGTGTCATATGTTTTAACTAGGCTGTAATAATTTTATAACTAAGGTGTCATAATCATGTTTACTTACTTATACCATAACTTGAGAGGGTACTGGTACAGTAAATTTTGTTGCTGGGTGAAATTTTCATTGATTGCTTTCGTATGACACTTTCCCTAACCATCTTGTTTAGCATGAGAATGAATTGAGCC
The DNA here is from genome assembly GCA_900491605.1 of Calamus simplicifolius. NCBI lineage: Eukaryota > Viridiplantae > Streptophyta > Magnoliopsida > Arecales > Arecaceae > Calamus > Calamus simplicifolius. The sequence continues at coordinate 218,232 of UESW01004671.1, read as the reverse complement.
TAGTGCAAGAAACCATTAAATATTTTTTAAGACATGTAAGATTCTAGATTCATTTGACTAAACTGTGTGGTCTGCACTCATTTTGTTTAAAAAACATGTTAAATCAGGATATTTTATTTCTTTTTCAAGCTCAATAATTTGCTTCATGCATGATGATCTTGAACTTAGTGTGTATGATGCAGTTAGTCATTCAATTTTTTAGCTTGTATTGCTTACTGAACTAAGCATTTTTTTTATCTTGCCCACTTTGCAGATAGAGCAAGAATCACAGACTCAACTTCTGGATGCCACCATGAACATAGGAGTTCTAATTTTTTTGCTTATATCAGAAATCTTCCAAGGGTGTTTGGATTTTTTGCCTTAACATTTTCTGAATGGTTGTCGTAGGTTTCTAACTAGGGTGACATAATTTTAAAACTAAGATATCATAATTTTTTTGGCCTATATTAGTAATCTTCTAGCATTTGTGGCATATTATGACCTTCTGAAAGTCATAACTCAGTTCTGAAGTAATGGGTATTCCTGATAGGAGGGGTCAATACCTTTAGTTTCATGTTTTCTGTAGGGATGTCATAATCTTTAACTAGGGTGTTATAATTTTTAGCTAGGGTGTCATTGATAGAGATATAGACTAAAAGATATGCTTTATGTTATGCTTTACATTTTGAGAATTCATTTTGAGCAATGTGTGCCATTTACTATATATATATATGTGCATGTGTCTAGTATTTACAAAGAGTATTTGATCTAGTGTGTAGAGTACGGCTTACACACAGAAGACTAGATCATCGGTTCTTTTGGAATACAAGTTTATTGTTCACAGTTTTAGATGGAATTGGACACACCATCAGTAGAACTGTAGCACAAATTTTTAGTAGGTCTGTCTTGACTACGGGGAATGATTTATTCTAACTATTTATGCTAGTACACTTTGTGTGTATTGAACAGGACCCAGTTGAGTTAATTATTTTATACTGACTTTATAAAATAATTTAAAACTCATGAATATTATGATTACTTATACTCTTAATCCGAATTCTATTTCTAGACACGTGTATAGTGATTATTGCTTTGATTACACATAGAGTGAGATTCTAGATGAGTAAATTAACTCAGTGGGTTGGACAATAATATTATATATATGGTGAATATTAATAGTTGAAGGAATCCACGTCCTGTTAATTTGGATTGATGATATCCCCTTGAGAAAGCTTATAAGTTTTGATTGTATCAAATCTTGCAAGTGGATTTTGAATCCGATACATCAAATAAGTTAAGTGGATAAGTCTCAAGGATAATAACAGCCAATTAAATTATATTGTCAGTAATAAAATTTAATTGATGGATATCTGTTATCTTAACATGGGGAGATAATAAGTATTTAATATTAAGGCTCGAAAATATAAATTCGAATGTGATTAAGATTACAATTATGATTCTTTAGTGGAATGAATTGTAATTTACGTAATTGAATCCTAACCCGGGATAGGATTAGGATATTACATGGGAAGTCCTTTTCATATTTGCCTATTGGTCCCTGTTGTAGCCCTATAAATACCCTCTCAGTTGGTTGCTAGGGTTAACATTTTTGAGGAAAAAGAAAAACAAGAAACCCTAGGTCGGCCGAGAGATCCCACCATCTTGTGAGAGAAGGAAGGTATTTTCGGAAATACGGCGAAAGGCTAAAAGGTTGAGGTCGAGCAATCAAATCAAGCTGTTCCAACGTTTAAGTCTAAAGGTATGATCTTATACTCATAGATTAGAACGGTAAAATTTTTTGTATTACTCATATACGCTACAGCCATGATCTTGGGGTATTCCGCGCTCCCCAACAGTCATAATCCTATTTTGGCCTATATCAATAATCTTCTAGCATTCGTAGCATTTTATGACACTTTAGGAGTCATAAACCAAGCCACGTAAGAAAGGTATTCAAGGTTTTAGGGGTTGGAACATAAACTTTAAATGTTTTCTGAATGGGTGTCGTAGTTTATAACTGGAGTGTCGTAATGGAAAACAACTAAATAATCATTTCAACTTATCCAAATAATCATGTCCCCAAGCATTAAAAAGAAAAACAGCTAGGCCTGACACTAGTAGAGAAGTAACAGTTAAAACAATTCTACACCCACAACTCCATTGCTGGTTTATAAAGAAAACTAAGGTCGTAGAGATATCTAAGTAGATTTGCAGAGACATCAAAGTAAACAAAAATATGATCAGCAAGCTTGCAAATTAAGGTCAGGTCTTTGTTCTCATTGGTTGCTACAAACTAAAAATTTGGACTCCTCGTACACGAAGTTACAAGAGCACAGACAATTTATGAAACATTAGAACATATGCAAGTTTAATAGCAGAATAACTGAGATTGATCAGCACAGGTATGCTGATGCGCCAAATACAACATATATGTTTACCAAGGACCATACCCAAAATGTACAACAGTGACATTTCAAGGTGCAGTAAGGTTAAGAATAGAAACTGCTGCCCCCTATATATTTACTTAAAGAGAGGGGGCCCAAAAAACATAAGCATGTTACATTCCAGTTCATGAAAGTGATGTTGCATCCCATCATCATTGCAGCAGTAAGACATGAGTTATTGCTCTGTGTAAGAGTTGATTACAAGCAGATCTGAATCTTTCTTGCGATGTGCCTCCTCCCTTGAGCATCCAAAACCCTAAAAATTTACATGATAAAATGGGTAACTCACTCATGTTTAACAGGAAAATTTGCTCATGAACACCATATATATCAGCCAGAGAGAAGATAGAATAATATATAAAATTAAAATTCTTGTCTATAGAATTTACTCCATGACTTTTCTTTAAAAAAAGAAATCTAAAAAGCAAATAACATCTAGAATTGCATTCACTCTACATTGATCAAAATTGAAAATATGAAGAAACATGGTTCATTACCAAAAACATTATGACACCCCAGTTCCAAAACCTATAATACCCATTTAGAAAACATTTAAGGTTTATGTTCCTACCCCTAAAACTTGGAATACCTTTCATACGTGGCTTAGTTTATGACTCTCAAAGTGTCATAATATGTTACGGATGCTAAAAGATTACTGATATAGGCCGAAACATAATCATGACACTTTAGTTCAAAAATTATAACACTCTAATTAAAATATTATGATATTCCTACAAAAATATGAAACTAAAGGTATTGACCCCTCCTACCAAAAGTACCCATCACTTCATGACCGAGTTATAACTTTCAGAATATCATAACATGCTATGAATGCTAGAAGATTACTAATATAGGCAAAAAAATTATGACACCTCAGTTTTAAAATTATGACACCCTATTTAGAAACCTACGATACCTATTCAAAAAACGTTAAGGCAAAGGATCCAAACACCCCAGGAAGATTTCTAATATAAGCCAATAAAAATTAGAACTCCTATATTCAAGGTGGCATCCAAAAGCTGATCGAGTCTGAGATTCTGGCTCTATCTACAAAGTGGGTAAGAAAAAAAAAATAGTATGCTGAGTTCAGTATGCAAGACAAGCTGAAAAATTGAATGACTAACTGCATCATACACACTATGTAACATCCAGAAATTTTGTAATTCTTGAAAGCCTTGAAAAATTCTTATAGTAATGAATGATGTGTTTTTTTAATGAAAGTTTTGATGGTTTCAATGAGTTGTTGGTCATTTTAACGACTTGTTTAATGTTAGAAGGAAAAATTTTGATGTGTATATGAGTTGGAATGAAATTTTTTATGAACTTCTTAAGTACTTGAGTTTTTGGGAATGATTCCCATGTGAAATTCCTTGTTTTTCCCCTTGTGTAATAGATTTTTGGAAGGCATGAAGCCTTGGATCAGATGAGTTTGGTATGGGTTTTGGAGAAACAGAGAGGGGATTCACAGTAGGTGCCCAATAAGGCGCCTAATTGTGATTTGCTCTTTATCTTGGGGACTTTCCTGAGATTGAGGTCTCAGTGGGCACCTAATAAGGTACCCACTTGCTACCTTAAGGGTGAAAGTAGGCGTCTAAGCACCTACTTGTTTGGCTGGGAAGGGAAAAGTTGAGTGAACTAGGCACCTAGTTTGCATAGAAGTGGAACTAGGCACCCAACCAGGCACCTAGTTTGGGAAGAGGTTGGAACTAGGTGCCCAACCAGGCACCTAGTTTGCGCAAGGGTTGGAACTAGGCACCTAACCAGGCGTCTAGTTTGTGAAAAAGTGGGGACTAGGTGCCCAATCAGTCACCTAGTTTAGGGAAAAGCTTGAGGAAAGTAGGCACCTACTTGCTGATTTGTTTGGAATTCAGTGGAGATTAAAATAAAAAGGAAAGGAAGGAGAGGTCAGTGGAGGGTAATTAAAACCCACTAACCCCTCGCTTAACCCTTAAGCATCATGGATAAGTATGAAAGAAAGGTGAGAAACAGAGATAAAAGAAATAAAAGAGAAAGGAAGAGAGTTCAGCCATGGGAGGAAAGAAAGGAAGAAAGAAAAAGAAAGAAGAAGAAAAGAGAAGAAGGGAAGGGAAGGGAAAGCTTGGAAGTTGAGCTAGTTCTAAGGTAAGCTATAGCTTTCCTAGACCTTGCATGGCTTTAGATTTCCTTAGTTTCTTGTATTATGAGATGATAGTAGATATGATCTTGGGTAGAGAAAGGATGAAAGAAAATTATGAGATGTTAGAGGATTGAGCATCATGCATGCAGAGATTCAGGAAAACCTTACGTGCAAGTAACCCTAACAGTTACTGTGTCTATATGATGACATAGGTCAAGAGGATTGTTCCAGAAAGCAAAAACAATGGAGTTGATCCTCAGTTAAGAGTGCTATCTGCTGAGGTGAGTGGGTTTCTCATCTAGCGACGTGAAAAGCTATTTTCTGATAGCATGATGTTATTATATGTTTAGTATAGTGATACATATGGTTTAAACCTAGGAAATGAGAACCTAGTGTATGATATATATATATATATATATATATATATATAACCATGGGTTATGATGCATGAGTCTTTCAACATGAGTTTTAAAACATGAGTTTAAAGCATGAGTTTTGAGCAAAAGAGCAAAGCATGAGTTCTGAGCATGAGTTTCAATCCAAAGAATTAAGCATGAGTTTTGATACATAGGTTTCAGATGCATATGTAGCATATATGCATGGTAAAATATTAAAAAGAATATATTTTGATGCATGTATCATACAGAGCATTCGAGCAACTATGGGGCTGAACAACTTTTAAACTATGTCATAGCATGAGCATTGCATACTACTATTGAGTCGGCACATCCTTGCGATTTGATCATACGATGATCCTGAGGCCAGGAGTGAGTACAAGCTAGATCAAGCCCAGTGGGGTAAGTTGCAAGTAGCCCATAGAGGCAAGAATTATAGCTTGGTAATGAGCTCAGTTACTATATAGCCTATGGGGGCAAAGAGAAAACCCGAGGTCCTAGGATCAAGGAACAAAAAGCTCACTATGCCGGGTGAACCGCATGGGTAAGGGGTGCATGCAGGGATCCTGTTGCTAGTTCAAACACCCGATGAGAGTACACCTATAGGAGGATGACTATATGGTGGTACCTCATAGGCATTATAAATAGCCCAACATCATAAAGTTTTGAGAAACTTATATTTGTTTTTAAAAAGGCCTATGGGCTAAATATATTCCCAGTAGGGAAGAGTTTTTTTTTAAAAAAAAAGAGATGTCGGTGGCCAAATATTGAAAAGCATGCATTGGGTTTTAAAAGGGGGCCTGGTGGGTCAAGCATACCCCAGAGAGTGGGAAAGCATGAGATTTGAGTATATGGTGATTTTATGTTTTAAAAGGCCTATGGGCAAAAGTATATCCCAGTAGGGATGAGTTTTAAAAAGAGTTGCCAATGGGCAAAGTAGATCCTATGGGGATAAGAGAAATGAGTATAGAAAGGTTGGCTACAAAAAGATATTTACATATTTTATAAAGAAATGTTGCATATATGAGCTTTATATAATGGTTTATTTTTAAATGGTGATTGATACATTATTTTAAGTTCTGGTGTATTGTTGTAGGCATAAGATAACTTACAAGTTAATTCTTATCATTACAAAAAGTGTATGTTAATACAACATTTCAGATAAATATATTAGTCAAAGAAAAAGCTACGTTATATGTTTTCTGATATCATGTCCAAAAGTGCATTATGGATTTATTCATGCTATACGACCTTATTATATTTTAATATGGTGATGGTGTTCTTAATTTTCCCATGGTTAGATGGTTATCCAATCATTGGGACTTAGGTTTCACCCCTCCATGGTCAATATTTTATTTTCAGATCAATGAGCATTTTGATGGATTAGAAGGTTGGCTTGGATCGGGATCCCTAGCCTCATAGTTTATGAAAGTGGCAGCCGGTGAAGCCTGCTGGGATGTGAATGAGTTTAAATGATCTTTTTGTATATTGAGTTAGTATGGGATGACCTTTGTGTATATGTTATGTGTATATATACAGTGAGATTTTGTGATGTATCATAGTGTTAGTGTGTGCCCTAGATCCAATCGGATTAGATGCTAGTTTGTATATATTTCTTTATGAACACAAATCAAATTTATTGGTTCTTTATTTATTTAGATGTAATTATATATATATTAGATATATTTTACTTATGAGATAAAGTTCAAAAGAATGTGAACTGTGCATATGAAATTTGTAATAAAGATTGCAAATTGTGAGATCCAAAATTGCACATTATGGTTCAATTCTTTAAATTTTTCTAGTCAATGCGTAGACAGGATTGGGCACTGTCGAATGCTGTTGAGACTAGCACACATTGCATATCTTTACCCTTGGGGTGAGCATCTAATTTCACAAGCTGAAGTATGAAGATATTTGGATAGGTGTGTAGATGCTCGTTATTTTAACGATGCTTTGGATGACCCGCATAGAGATCCCATATGGATATTCTATATAGTGTCGATGGTTGATCTTGAATGATGGTGGTGCGAGTGATCCTTTGACTTGAGATCTTTATTGCACCTCATATGTGGAATGTCATGCTTTGATGACATGCAAACATCGCTCTAGCCATCGATGGAAAATATGGTATCGGTTGGGTATGACATGAAGCATATGAAGGTGGTGTTTGATCAAGATAGGATTCATCTTCCTTGATAGAAAGGGTTATATCTCATGGCCACTTGATGGATTAAATTGACTGTTAAATCCTTGCAAGGTTGTGTTGAAATTCAAAATGGTTTAAAAGTTCTAATTCATATGAGTCAATTTTTCTAAGATCAAGTAGATAAAGATCAATTACATGATTGACACATTCGATACCACTGATTGATCTGGGATATGTGACAAAGGGATTGAATCGTACCGTAACCGTTATGGATAGGTGTTGATAACCACGTCAACAAAACCCTTAACACTTGGGTGGTCCTGATGCTTTGCTAGATGCCGCTCATGATCTATAATCATAGATTCTTTGACTTAATCAAGAAGTTGATTTGGTTAAAAAATTGACTTAAAAAGGTGTTTATCAAAGTCATCCCTAGGGTCAATTAAGGGACATGATATTACTAATGTGTCAAGAGACCTAATGGGTCACACGCATTAAGAAGATTTTGGATGAAATTAAAATGAAAATTAAGTTGAACTTAATTCAGATTAGATAACCAATTAATTAGGATTGGGTTTGACTCAATCTTAATGAGAGAACATGAAATTGATGAATAGGATTCATCATAAAGGAAAGAATTTTATGTTCAAGGAAGAAACCTTTTGTACATGTGATGTACATATGAAATCCATTAATTGGATACCCAATTAGGCTTGATCCATGTGATGGATGGCTTAGATTAATTAGGATTTAATTAGATTAATAATGTCATATTTAATTGGATTCATATGATGGCATGATTTGATTCATGAAAACCCAATTGAACTGAGGGTTGAGATCGTGCCACGTGGAGAATGGATCCATGCTCATATGATGGACATGACATATCTCCATATCATGAAGGAGGGAACATTCATAATATTGGCATCATCATGAATAAAAGGAGTAAACTCTTCTTCATGAATAAAAGGAGTAGCCTTCTCTTCATGAATAAGAGGAGTAACCTTCTCTTCTCTTCATGAATAAAAAGAGAGAGATGCCTTATTAGCAAGATACGCCTAACTTCTCCTTTTTTTTCTCTCTTGAATGCCTAACAACCACTTTCTCTCTCTTCTTGGCTGATCAAGATTTGATCTTGATCAAGAAATCTTTTCTTTCTTTATTGATCAAGATTTGATCTTAATTAAAAAATTATTTTCTTTGATAGATTAAGATTTGATCTTTATCAAGAAATCTTCTTCTCTCTTGATTGATCAAGATTTGATCTTGATCAAGAAATTGTTCTTTCTCTTGATTTGAAAAATTAATTGAAGAAGAACAGAGGCGCTAGCACCCCTCGCTAGAAGGTCATCATCCAATCCTGGAAGAACATCATCCAAAGATCTCCGTGTGGATCCCCGTTAGAGGCAAGGCTGGATGCGTGGATGGCTAGTGGTATATCGTTTATCGGCTTCATCAGTCTTCATCCCCAATAAAAAACACATGTATGATCTATTATTTAATCATGTGTAATTTCTTGTTAACTGAATTTATTCCCTAAGGATCTTATGCTTTGGGAATTAAATTCATATTTATTTTATCTTCCACTACTTGATATATGAATTTGATTCATATAAAATATACAAAATTCCTTACAAGTGGCATTAGAGCCACCTCAAGCTTCAAATTCAGTTAATTTGAAAGATTACCTGAGTTCTAGTTTTTATATAAATAGATATTAATTTTACATGCGATGTAAAATATAAATCTTATCATATGATAAAGATTAAATATTTAAAAAGTTTATTATATGATAATAAATATGATTTATTTAAATTTAATTATGTTAAAAATTAAAATTATGATTTATGTGTGATATAATCATAAAAGCAAAAATTTAATATATCATGTTAAAATTTGATTTTGACATGATAAATAACATGATTAAAATAAAATAATTATATTATTTTAGATTAAATATTTAAAAATTTATTATATGATAATAAATGCAAATTATTTAGATTTGTTCATGTTAAAAATTAAAAATTATGATTTATGTGTGACATAATTATAAAGGCTAAAATTTAAAATATCATGTTTAAAATTTGATTTTGATATGATAATTAATGTAATTAAAATCTAAAATAATTATATCATGATAACAAGATAATCAAGATTAAAATTAAAATTTTAAATTTTAACATTTTATCATGATCATTATTGTTAGGGATGTTATGATAGAGATCAATTAGGATTTTCATGCGATAAAAATAAATTTATCATAACATATATTGATAAGATAAATATTTAAAATAAATTATTATAAAATATTTGATACTTATCATAAATCCCTAATGATCACAATCTCATCTTATCATAATATGTAATAGATGATAAGGTTTAGAAAAAATTAGACTTAATTATATCATTGTTTGATCCTATGATCCCATAATTGATCTAATCAATTGGGCTTAATTACATTGGTGTCTCGAAAAGTGTGATCATGATTTTTTATTACTCCATTCGAGAAAACTCATACAATGAGATCAAAGGGTATGTTAAATAAGACCCCACTGATCAGCTAATTTGGCCATTGTTAAGGAAAGCTCTTAATTGATTAGATCAATAGGATTAATAATGATGATAGCAATTGATTTGGTCACCTTAGTAGGGTTCCTAAATAGATAGTAGTCAGGGATCCTAATTTGATTAGGAATAAGATTGAATCTTATGAAATTTAGGTTAATTAAAATTAATCTAAAAATTCACATATATGATATGTAACCAAGCATGGCACAAATATTTTACATGCATGATGAGACCTAAATGCGTAAAATTCCTTCATGAATATTAAGTCCTTATACCTTTCATTATTCATATGATACAAAATCATTAAGTCATGAGATTTATTGTGCCAAAGCCAAGGTCGAGTATACCTATGAGGAGTTGATTGGGGAATAATGGGTTTACTTAACTAGATTAGTTGGCATAATTGGCCAAAGTCAGGATCAGTCTTATCTAGAGGCAAAGTTTAGTGTGATCACATGCAGATGTGATTGACAAGGCAATATTCCCTAAATGATCTAGGAGTCACATTTGATGTGATTCATTAATATCTACCTAAATTGGCTTCCTAAGACTTGTTGTGCCAAAGCCAAGGTCAAGGTAAGTCAATTTGAGGGTTCTAGCCCACTAAGAAATTATTTGATAATTTTTAAGATTAATTGAGAGGGCTATTAAGCTCGATAAAATAGTGGGATAAATTGATTTAATTAAAAATTTTAAAATTACCATATTAAATCAATGATTTGCATTCATAATAATTGATTCGTTCTATTTTCTATATAGTTGTAAGAGACACTATGAGTGTGAACATTAACCTTAGAGGTAACCTAGAGTCCAACAAGCTGGCCAGACCCAATTTTTCTTATTGGCTAAGGAATATAGCCAAGGAAAAATATCACTTCTGTGGCAAGGATGGGCACTGAAAGCGTAACTGCAGGGCTTATCGGGCCAGCCTAAAAGATAAGAAGCATAGGGATGCTTCTACATCATGTGCATATATAATTGAGATGTTTTCTTCTATTACTTCTTATTTTACTTGAGTATTGGATATCGGTTGCGGGTCTCATATTTGTATTAATATGGAGATGATAAGAAATAGTAGAAGATTGGAAAAAGATGAAGTGATCCTACGTATGAGAAATGGAGCAAAGGTTGCTACATTAGCCATAGGAATTTATTCTTTATCTTTGCCCACAGGGCTTGTAATTGAACTTAGTAATTGTACTATGTTCCAAATATAACAAAGAATATTATATCCATTTCATGTTTAGTAATGGATGGGTATTCATTTGAATTGGAAAAAAAGGTATTTCTATTTTTGAAATGAAATGTTCTTTGATTCTACTGAATTGTTCAACAAAATTTATGTTCTTAATCTTCAAACCCATATTCTCAATATTAAATCAAAAAGATTAAAATCAAATAATTCTAGGGATTCATACCTATGGCACTATCATCTAGGCCATGTAAATAAAAGCATTTAACCAAGTTACATAATGAGGGATACTTGAGCTCATTCGATTGGGAATCATTTGAGGAATGCGAGTCATGCTTACTTGGCAAGATGACCATGTCACCTTTTACTAGAAAAGGCGAGCGAGCAACTGAATGTTCGGGTTTAGTAAATATGGATGTATGTGGTTATGTGTATCTGATGAAGCACAAATCTGAAGCCTTTGAAAAGTTCAAAGAATTCAGATGTGAAATAGAAAAACAAACTAGTAAAAGTATTAAGATACTTCGATCAGATTGAGATGGTGAATACTTGAGCCATCAGTTCGTAGATTATTTGAAGAAGAATGGGATTCTTCCTCAATGGACTCCTCTTGGTACACCACAGCACAATACTGTATTATAAAGGAGAAATCATACGCTATTAGACATGGTACGTTCGATGATGAGCCTTGCAGATCTTTCAAAAATATTTTGGGGTTATGTGCTAGATACTGCCGAATATACCCTAAATCGAGTTTCATCTAAATCGGTCAACTCCACTTCCTATGAGATATGGTGTGGAAAGAAACCATCCCTTAATCATTTAAGGGTTTGGGGCTGTTATGCTTATATGAAGCATAATGAATCAGACAAGCTTGAAGCTAGATCTGATAAATGCAATTTTATGGGTATCCAAAATAAACAAAAGAATATTACTTCTACCACCCTTTAGAGAAAAGGGTGTTTGTCTCTAGAAATGCTTTATTTTGAGAAAATAAGATAATTTCAAAGGGTAGTGGAAGTAAGATTGAACTTAGAGAGCTCAAGAACCACAAATTGATAAAGACCGATTAGATGGAATGGAGCACATGCTGAATGCAGTGGGAGTTGAACTCTCAACCCACATTCAAGCAGCCATTGCATGAGTCTCTATCAGGAGAGGTAAAGCAACAAAAAGCTCCAAGTATACATCAGCTACGTAGGTCTAGTAAAACACATCATATTCCTAAGAGATATGAATTTATTATAGAAGATGATGAGCCTACTAACTACGAGAAAGTAATATGCGACATTGACTCCAAGAGATGGCTTGAAGCCATGAAGTCTGAAATGAACTTCATGTACGACAACCATGTATGGACCTTGGTTGATCCACCTGAAGGGGTAAAACCCATTGGGTGCAAATGGGTCTTCAAAAAGAAGATCGACATGGATGGTAATGGGATTACCTATAAGGCAAGGCTAGTCGCAAAAGGTTACAAGCAAAGGCAAGGCATTGACTTTGATGAAACCTTTTCCCTGTAGCCATGCTTAAGTCCATAAGGATTTTGCTTGTGATTGCAGCCTATTATGATTATAAGATATGACAAATAGATGTCAAGACTGCCTTCCTAAATGGTGATTTAGTAGAGGATGTGTATATGACACAATCTGAGGTTTTGAATCCATGTGTTGACCCAATTATTGATTTTGATGATTAACAAAAGCCATGAGTATATTCATCATGTTTCTGATATATTTAATAAGTGTTTCAGGCATTAAGGTTGATTAATTAATCAAAAGGAATAAAGGAATAAGTTTTGAATCTAATTTGAAAGGAAATTATTTAAGTTTAGAACTTAGAGTCGACATCCAAACAGTCAAGAGCCGACCCCAGGACGTATCATAACTTTTCTAGGATTTTGGCACGGTCCGGAGTCGACACCTGAAACTCTGGAGCCGACTCCAACCTGAGATACAGAGAAGTGGTTTCTGTGTTAGTTTTCGGAGCCGACACCTGGAGTTGCGGAGCCGACACCTGAGTTTTCGGAGCTGACTCTAACCTGAGTACAGAGAGCATATTTTTTGGACATCGTTAGAGTCGATACCTTTGGATTCTAGAGCCGACTCCCAAAAGCGCTGAGCCGACACTTAACTTTTTTGGAGCCGATTCCTCAATGAACTTTTGTTGCTATTTTTGGATACCCTGATCTGGAGCCAACACATAAAAAGCTGGAGCCGACTCCAACATGTCAGATGCAGATTTTCAAAAGTGACAGATCAGCTCCAACTGTAATATTTTTCTCACCTAACCTCTAACGGCTATTTTTCTTTGTGTGTAGAAACATCCAAGCATCTCACAACGGCTAGTTTTCCATCAAAAACCTTGGATTAAGAAGTCTATAAAAGTGGATTCGTCCGTTTGAAAAATAGCAATAGAAAGAGAGAAATATCTTGTGAAAAAATTGAAAAATCTTGTGAAAGAAAGAGAGAAAAATCAAAAAGGAAAGACTCAGAGCTCAAATCCATCAACCCTAGAGAGTCCAAAGAGAAATCCAAAGCATTCAAAGCTCAAAATCGAAGGATTTCCCAAGTGAAAAGGAAGAAAGCAAAAGCCCTATTTTTCCCCAACTTCTCAACTGCGATTTTGTGAGGAATCTGAGCTCAGGCCTGATTCAATCATTCAAGGGAGAAGAGGAAAAGAAAAAAGAAGAAAAGCACACATCCAAATCGCTTCAAACAGGCTTTTCTTACCTTTGTTTATTTAATTACATATTTGCTCATTTGAGGAGCTGTTTTGTATTCAAAACTATATTTTTCATTGTTGTTTGCTAATTCAATTGGGGGATTGAATTAGTGGAGGTAGTATACCTCGAGACAAGCTAAGAATAGCTTGTGGTTGGGTTTTGTGCTGGTGAGCCCGAAAAAAGTTGGGTTCATTGTGATCCTTGAGGAAACGACAAGTTTGGGTTGTGAGCTTGTAAAATAACTCGACTGTAATCAAGTAGATTATAGTGTGGACCCAAGTGCAGCTTGGGAGTGGACGTAGGTGTTGGATACACCGAACCACTATAAAATCTTTGTATTTATCGTGCATATTATCTCTTTCTCTCTATCTCATTTATTTGTGCTTAGCATTCATCTATACATTGCACTCAAGCACTTTCATATCTAAGCACATAGTTTTAAAGTGTTAAAATTTTTTAAAGCAACCCAATTTACCCCCCCTCTTGGGTTGCAATCTGGGCCAACAATTGGTATCAGAGCTAGTACTCATTTTCAGTTTGATCTAATGATCAAGAGTCAAAGATTCAAATGGCAGCTCAAGCTGGATTTTTATTTGCTGAATGTCAATCCACAAATAGACCCCCTTTATTTAATGGCATAAATTATGGATATTGGAAAGCTAGAATAGAAATTTTTATTCAAGCACTTGACTATGAACTATGGGGCATCATAGTAAATGATCCTCACACCCATAATAAGAGTAGATAATATTGTGATTCTTAAGCCAGAAACGGAATGGGATGAACATGATAGAAAGTTGGCTTAGCTCAATGCTAAAGCCATGAATGTTTTGTACTATTCTTTAGATGCTAATGAGTTCAATCACATTTCTACTTGTATTTTTGCAAAAGAAATTTAGGATAGATTAGAAGTTACCCATGAGGGTACTAATCATGTTAAAGAGTCTAAAATTAATCTTAGTGCATAAATATGAATTGTTTAGCATGGAACAAAATGAAACTATCACATGCATGTACACTAGATTCACTGATATTGTGAATGGTTTAAAAAGTCTAGGAAAAACTTATACTAATTCAAATTGATGCGTAAAATTCTTAGGTCTCTTCCAAGATCATAGGAAGCCAAAGTAACTGCCATCCAAGAAGCCAAAGATCTAAACACATTACCTTTGGAGGAGTTGCTTGGATCATTAATGACCCATGAGCTGACAATGAAGCAGCATCAAGAGAAAAAAGTCAAGAAGAAGAGAACAATTGCCCTCAAGGCTGCAGAAAATGAAAATAGCAAATGTGATGAAGAAGATGATGATGATGAGGAGACTGCACTCCTTGCTAAGAAATTTAAAAGATTCATGCAAAGAAGGAGACATTTCCATAAGAAAAGGTATAGAACAAAAATGAAAGGTAAAAAAGAAAAAGAGAAGGACAAGGACAAGAAAAAAGAACCCCTCATATGTTATGAATGTAAGAAACAGGGGCACTTCAGATATGATTGTCCTCAATTGAAGAAAGCTTACAAAAAGAAGAAGAAGGCTTATGTTGCAACATGGAGCGATAGTGAAGAATCCTCTTCCGAGGAAGAACAAAAGGAAGTTGCAAACATTTGCTTAATGGTAAAAGAAGATGATGAGGTAAGTACTAAAACTCAAGACTTTACATTTGAAGAATTATTTGATGCATTTAATGAATTAGTTGGTGATTTTAAAGTTTTGAAAAAGAAAAGCAAATCTTTAAAAACTGAAAATGCAATCTTCTTAAAGAGAAAAATAAATTAGCTCTAGAAATTAAAGACTTGAAATCTAAAAAAGAAGATTTTTTAAAGGAAAAAATCAATTTCTAATGAAAACATTAAGTTAAAGAAGAAATTGAAAAATAAGGATATAGTTGATAGATTTACTTTAAGTTCTTCAAAATTAAATGATTTTAGATAGTCAAAAAGCTGTTTTGACAAGACAGGATTAAGATATAATCCTCTTAGGAAGCAAAAATATTTGAAAAATATTTTTATACGTACTGGCCAATCACCAATGTTACTTGTTTCAAATGTGGTTTAAAATGACATAAATCATATGAATGCAATATTAAGAAAACTAGCAAAAATTTAAAATTAAGGAAAGAAAATATGGATTCCAAAAGGAACAATCTTTATTGCTACTAACCATGAAGGACCCAAGAAAGCTTGGGACCTAAACAAAAAGTTTGATTATCTTGCAGAAGTATCTTGCGGCCAAAAGATCAAAACAAAAGTGGTATCTTGATAGCGGCTGCTCAAGGTACATGACGGATGACAAAGAGCAATTCATCACCCTTGAAGATAAAAGAGGAGGAGTTGTTACATTTGGAGACAATGGTAAAGGCCAAATTATGGGATTTGGTAAAATTCAAATAACTCCAACCACTTTATAGAGAATGTTTTATATATTGATGGTTTAAAGCATAATTTAATTAGCATTAGCCAATTGTGTGATAAAGGTTTCACAGTTTCATTTGAAGCTTCTATCTGCACTGTTTCTAATCCCATTAACAATAGCATTATATTTACTAGAAAAGAAATGACAATGTATACTTAATTGATTTAGATAATTTGTCTACTTATGATCATTACCTAGTTGCTGATAATGCTAATGTGAATGGGATTGGATGGCTATGGCATCGTAGATTAGGTCATGCTAGCACACACCTAATTTCAAAATTAATTAGAATGGATTTAGTTAAAGGACTTTCAAAGTTAGATTTTGAAAATAACAGAATTTGTGATGCATGTCAATTTGAAAACAAACTAGAAACTCTTTCAAATCTAAGAATGTTGTTTCCACTTCTAGGCCACTTGAACTACTTCACATGGATCTTTTTGGACCTACTAGAGCCACTAGTCTAGGAGGAAAGAAATATGGTCTTGTGATAGTAGATATTATTCTAGATTCACTTGGGTATTATTTTTCGGCTCATAAGGATAAGACTTTCTCTATATTCATGAAATTCTTCAAGAAAGTCACTAATGAGAAAAACAACACCATAGTGTCCCTTAGAAGTGATCATGGAATAGAATTTAAAAATCATTTATTTAAAAATTTCTGCATTGAATATGACATTCATTATAATTTTTCTGCACCTAGAACACCACAACAAAATAGAGTTGTAGAAAGAAATGATAGAACACTAGAAAACATGGCCCATACCATGCTATGTGAAAGCTAACTCCCAAAATACTTTTGGGCGGAAGCCATAAACACAGCATGTTACATCTTAAATAGAGTTTTAATTAGGCCAATTCTTAAGAAAACTCCTTATGAACTATGGCATAATAGAAAACCAAACATTAGTTACTTTCATGCATTTGGTTGTAAATGTTTCATTCATAATAATGGTACGGACAACTTAGAAAAATTTGATGCAAAATCTGATGAAGACATATTTTTAGGATTTTCAACAACTAGTAAAGCCTATAGAGTATTTAACAAAAGAAACTTAATTGTATAAGAATCTATTCATGTAGTTTTTGATGAGTCTTTAGCATCAAGTTCAGAAAAGATTGATGATGAGAAAGATATAAATTTGCTAGAAAGAGATATTGAAAAATTAAATATAGATGTATCTTTGGACCATGAACAAGAAGCTAAAGATGATGATTCTCCTAGGATTGATATTATTGATACTAATCATAATGAGGTAGATCTTCCTAGAGATTGGAGATATGCCTATGGTCATCCAAAGGAATTGATTATAGGTGATCCATCTCAAGGTGTAAGAACTAGATCATCTATGAGAAATATCAATAATCATCTTGCATTTGTATCTCAAATTGAACCTAAAACTATTGAAGAAGCTAAAAAAGAGTAATTAGATGTTAGCTATGCAAGAGGAATTAAATCAATTTACTAGGAATAATGTATGGTCCTTAGTTGATAGACCTAAAGGTCACTCAATTATAGGATCTAAATGGGTATTTAGAAATAAATTAGATAAAATGGCATAGTAATTAGAAATAAAGCTAGATTAGTTGCAAAAGGATATAATCAAGAAGAAGAATTGATTTTGATGAAACTTTTGCACCTGTAGCTAGATTAGAAGCAATTAGACTATTACTTGCATTTGCATGTCATATGAATATCAATTTATTTCAAATGGATATTAAAAGTACATTTTTAAATGGATTTTATAAATGAAGAATTTTTTGTAGAACAACCACCTGGTTTGAAGATCATGAATTTTCAAATCATGTTTTTAAATTACACAAAGCACTATATGGTTTAAAACAAGCACCTAGAGCTTGGTATGATAGGTTAAGTAAATTTCTAATTAAAAATAATTTTTCTAGAGGAAATGTTGATAAAACTTTATTTTGAAAAGAAAAGATAAAGATTTATTGGTAGTACAAATCTATGTAGATGATATTGTATTCGGTGCTACTAACAATCTTTTGTGTCAAGAATTTGCTAAGTTAATGCAGGTGAATTCGAGATGAGCATGATGGGAGAACTCAATTTCTTCCTAGGACTTCAAATCAAACAAAGTAAAGAGGAGATTTTCATCAACCAAACAAAGTACACAAGGAAATTCTCAAGAAGTTTGGAATGGAATCAATCAAACCCTTGGAACACCAATGAGTCCTTCATGCAAATTGGATAAAGATGAAGATGGTAAGAAAGTTGATCAAAAGCATGTAGAGGTATGATCGGATTTCTACTTTACTTAATAGCAAGTAGACCAGATATTATGTTTGCTGTTTGTCTATGTGCTAGATTTCAGTCAGAACCTAAAGAATCTCACTTAATTGCTGTAAAAAGAATACTTAGATATTTAAGTGGAACTAAAAATGTAGGATTATGGTATTCTAGAGACTCAACACTAAATTTAATTGCTTATTCTGATTCTGACTATGCTGGATGTAAATTAGATAGAAAAAGTACAAGTGGTGCATGTCAATTTTTAGGAAGTAACTTAATCTCATGGTTTAGCAAAAAGCAAAATTCAGTTGCATTATCTACTGCTGAAGCAGAATATGTTGCAGCTGGAAGTTGCTGTGCTCAAATCCTTTGGATTAAGCGACAACTTGAAGATTATGGCATAACACTTGATAAAACTCTTATTAGATGTGATAACACTAGTGCAATCAATTTAACTAAAAATCCATACAACATTCAAGAACTAAACATATTGAAATTAGATATCACTTTATTAGAGAACATGTAGCTAATGGTGACATTTGTCTTGATTATGTTTGTACTGAAGAACAATTAGCTGACATATTTACAAAACCCTTGAGTGAAGAGAGATTTTGTTATCTTAGAGGAGAGTTAGGGATTTGTGATCCATTGGAATGATTTTGAAACACCTAAGGAATGATTATCTAGAATTTAATCAATTTCTTGAAATATCTTTCATGATTTTAAGGACAATTCATCTAGATATTTGAATCATTTGATTCACCAAATTTAGAGATTTTTATCTTTTTGATCAAATTTTTGACAAGTTTCAGTTCTTTTAAACTCTTATTTATTTTCTAAAACTATCAATGGAGTCGACACCCCAATTAGTGGAGTCGATCTTCATCTGTGTCGCTCTCGATCTAAGACCTTAGAGCTGATACACGCCTTAGTGGAGCCGACTCCAGTTTGGGCACTAACTGAGTTAGCGACTTGGAGTTGACACGACTGTGCGGGAGTCGACACCTTGTGGACCCTTTTTGGCTATATTAGGACAGAGTCGACACCCTTTCGGCCCTATTCACTCTCTATCTTCTCCAAAACCTCTCCAAGCCTCCCTAAACCAAAAAATCCCTCAAATCAATCATTCCCTAGGTCTCAATGGCACCTAAGCAAGGGGATCAATCTTTGGAGCTCTTGTGGCAACGAGGAAGTGGACCATGAGGCGTCATGTCTGTGAGCCTTCACCAAGCACGGATTCATCTTCTTCTTCCTCAATGCCTAGCGTCGTGCTGGACCTACTTCTTCTCAGGTAGATTTACTAGCTGGTAGAGTCATAACAATGGGAAGAAAGTCAATTTTGGATTATTTGAAGATGAGGGTTTTTCAATTGGAAGACAAATCAAAGAAATGGGTTGGGAAAAATCTGTTCCCTAGATGTTCCGACATACCCGCCTTGGTTAAGGAGTTTATTCAAATCTTTCTAGAGGAGATGGCGGGATTGTCAGTTTTGTCAGAGGAATTAGGGTTCACCTTACATCTGAAATTTTGGAAATCTGTTAGAAATCCCTGTTACCGGAGTTATAGCAAATGCCCATAGAACAGGAGTGCCGCATTGTCAAGGATATTAGGCAGAGATGTAGAAGAGTTTGAAGAAGTAAGAGCTAACCAACTGCCTTTGGAACTGAGATTGCTTCACAATATTTGCAGTAGGATCTTGTTTCCGAAAACAAACATTTTGAGTATGTCTCGGAAAGAGACATTGCTGTTATGGATAGTGTGATTACGGTCAGCCTATCAATTTGCCTGGCATGATAATTTGGTATATAGCTGAAGCTGGTGGTAAAAAGAGATCCTTCCTGCCCTACGGTATGATTTTGACCTTAGTATTCCAAAGCTAAGGAGTGGTAATTTCTGACAGTGAACCCACAAAAAATCTTAGGCATACAGACTACTACAGCCTTGCCACTATTCATCGGATGGGCTTTGTGAAGATTAATGGTCAGTGGGAGAGGAAAGGTCATTCTGAAGATAGAGTAGCTGAGACTTCTGAGCCTGGCCCTTCTGAGGCAAGACCATCAGTGAGGCACAGCTCACTTGGCCCCAGTCTTGTGTACCTCCTGCCCCCTGCTCCTTCCCTTCAGTTCAATCATCTGTTGGTTTTTCTGCTATCCAATTAGAGCAACTTAAAGGACTATTTGCCACTCATAAAGAAGAAATGAAGACTGAGATAGATAGTAGTCTTATGAACTTGAGATAATTATTTTATTCCTTGGATGAAAGGGTAAGGAAGATTGAGTCCACCCTTGGATCTTCTTCTGAATCTTTAAAGAATGATCTCATGCACATATTTGAGGAACTCAAAGAAATTGAAGGAGATTCTGAGACTTATTCTAGATGCAATGCAGAACTTCAAGAGAAAATCACAGTGGCATCTGCATTTTTGATAGAAGGTTAAATGAATTTATCAGAGTTCAAAGTGAAGGAATGGGAACACTCTTAGAAGAACTCAAAGAGACGTTTTAGAATTGATGTTTTTACCTTTTGTTGTATAAAGTTTAGTTTGAATTTTGATGTAATTAGAATTCGATGCTTAGGATTTTGATGTAATGAAAGCAACTTTTGATATAGTTAAAAGTACTTATGATGTAATGATTTGATACTCTAATGAATATCATATTTGCTATTAGAACTTTGATATCTTGAATTGAGTTTCGATTCACTATTTTTAATGCATTACTATTGCTTCTTAACCTTTTTGTTGATACAAAAAAGGGAGAGAGTAAATGATATTTGTATATGCATAAAAGTTATAATTGAATGTACAAAGGGGAAAGAAGATAATCATATATACATTGAATGAATTTCATTAATTAATTGGTATCAAGTATTGAAAGAACTTAATTGATAAGGAGAAAAGATGTTTTAAGTATCATAGGGGGAGCCTCATTCAGGGGAAGCTTAACTATGAGAACTTATCTGCTTTGAAATTTCATTTAATCATGCATATACTCAATGTTTTTGTCCTCTTAAAAAAGGGGGAGATTGTTGACCCAATTATTGATTTTGATTATTAACAAAAGCCATGAGTATGTTTCTGAGAAAGTGTTTCAGGCATTAAGGTTGATTAATTATTAAAGGAATAAAGGAATATTTTGAATCAAATTTGAAAGGAAATTATTTAAGTTCATGTTGGGGAGATTGTTGAGAGATTGTTGCCCAATCTTATTGATTTTGATGATTACCAAAAGCCATGAGTATATTAAAAGATGCAATGAGTTTATTTACATGAGCAATGAACTTATTTAGAACAATCAATGAGTATGTTAAGTATGACCTTTAATCAATTTGAAGTTACTTCAAGCTCCATGTTTAAGCTTTCAAAAAGAAATTTTTATACTTCATATTTCAATCAATGAGTTTTTGAAACATTTCTTGAATTGATTCCTAATGACAATTTATTGTATTCAAGTCAAAAATTGATTTAAAATGAATCTGGAACGAATTTCAAGTCAATCAGAAAATTCTCTGATTTTTGATACGTTCCGGAGCCGACTCTAGAGTTTCAGAGTCGACTCCACTCAGTAACAGAGTTGTCTTATTTTCTCGAGTCGACCCCTGTAATTTCATGAGTCGACCCCGATTCGTCGAGCCGACTCCATGACTGTGTGAGTCGACTCCGCTCAGACACCAGAGGAGTATTTTCTGAGCACTTCGCGAGTCGACCCCTTACTTTTCATGAGTCGACCCCCGACTGTCAGGAGTCGACACCTTATTTTCGATGAGTCGACCCTTTGACTTTCTGAATATTTCTATTTTTGGTATCGCGTCTTCGAGCCGACTCGCCTAAAGCTGAGTCGACTCCAACAAATCTGGGCGAGATTTTTCTGAAACTCAGCGTCAACGGTAAGATTTTTCAATAACGGCTATATTTCTTTGTTTCTAACGGCTATATTCTTGCAGAATCTATAAATAGAGAAGGCCGTTTTCAAATCAAATAGATACAAATAGAGAGATATACAAATCAAGAGAGAAAAAGAAAAAAGGAAAAACAGAGCATCATTTGAAAAATCCGAGATTCAAAATAGAGTGAAAGAAAAGTGTGAAATCAAAGGAAGCTTCATCTGTGCTCAAGTTCAACAATCCAAGAAAGCTTCAGAAGAAAATCCAAGAGCTATTCAAGAGTAAAATCAAGAGATTTCAACATTCAAAGAAAGGAAGAAAAAGCTCAAATCCTTCTCAACTGCTTCAACTGTGAAGAATCGGAGCTGAGGCTTGATTCAATCTAGCAAGGAGAAGAAGAAAAAGAAAAGAAGAAAAGCTCAAAAGCCAACCAACTACAAATCAGGCTTTTCTAAACCTTATTCTTTTATTGTTTATCTGCTCATTGAGGAGCTGTGTACTTGAAAAACAATATTTCTATTTTGTGTCTAGTTCAATCTGGGGA